>CM021103.1:114707851-115307851 GCA_007115665.2 Sequoiadendron giganteum | reverse complement strand
ATTCTGAAGGCTGTATATGTCGAGGATATTGAGAAAATTATAATGAATATATTGCAGGTAGCCAGTGAAGATGAGAAGGTCAAAGCGATGGAAAGTTGTGTTCATTGATGATCAAGTGGTGTGCACTAAAGGGTTTGTTTCTAAGCTTACCTAGTATGTTATCCAGAAGTTTCAGTGGTACACATCACAAATTGAGAAAGTTATGAAGATCGGTGTTCCTACAGTTATTCAGTTACTGTAGCAAGTGTTTCTGAAAGATGAAATTGCAATTTTGGTGAATTGGGTTGTTGCGTATGTTTTTGAGATGTTCAATGATGTTTCTAGATCATACTCCATCAGTTTGATACCTCTATATTGATCGACGTATTTGTGATTCAATATTTTTTCTTGTGTGTTCAAGTTTTTCATGTTCTTGGCCGACATGATGGTGATAGCGTGTTGCAGATCCTTATGGATTAATATTTTATTGTTTGGAATGTTTGAGGATGTTGATTTAGATCCTTACTATGTTGTGACTGACTCAGATTGGTGCACACTAAGATTTGTTCATGTATTGAGGCCAACAAGTTGTAATTCATTTATTCTGTGGCTAACAGAGTTATTGATGTAAATCCGTGTAGCAGATATATAAGAGCAATTATCTCTTCATTGTAAGTATGCATTTGTGTGTGTAGAGGCATGGATGAGTGTGTGTATGTGTGAATAGAGATTAGATCATTCGATTATAGAGCAGAGTGTGAAGAAGGTAGAGTGAAGTGTGAAGAAGTGTATCTGTGCCTAACCAAAACTGTAATCAGGCTTATTAAGAAGCTAATTCCTCAGTTCATGTTCATCAAATGGATTTAATTTGATTGTCTTATATAAGGTGGTGAACCTTCCCTTTGAGCAGTGAGCTCTAGGCAGTGTGCCGAAATGAAAGTGCATAGTTTATTCATTCTTCATTATACTTTTAACAGGGTATAATCTTGTGGACTAACATCCACCGTGGTTTTTCCCCTAACAGGGTTTCCACGTATAAAATCTTGGTGTTCATGTGTCTCTGATGTGTTATTGGTTTATGATTGCACTGTTAATTATCGGATCTGAGATCTAAGGTTGATTAATGTTGAATAAGTTTGATTTTGTTAACAACTGATTCACCCCCCCTCTCAGTTGTCTATCCTTGTTTTGCCAACAATTGCATCATTTCATGTTCATGCTTCAATTACATTATTTCATCATTTGGTTTAATTACCTACATGGGGTTTGACTTAGGAAAACCCCTATTCACTAACAATCAACAAGTTTTTCTCTCCTTGAATGTGTGTTTGCAAATTTACAAGTTGAAGATCAAGTGGAGAAAAAGTTTAGAACAAAATTGTCAAAGTTGTCAAGTTGCAAGATTGACCTTTATAGTGCAAAAATAAAGAATTGAAGCTACATAATTAAGTAAAGGATTTCGGGAGCTGATAACCGAGAATCTAAGAGTGCAGAAATCAAGGAAAATAACCTAGATCATAGTTTCAGAAACCCTAACAGAGACCCTTTTGCCACTAAAGGCGAAAGAGTCCTTTGTGCCCTAAATAGGCTTCTTGGAACAAAGTACACACCTCTTTAAGCTCTGAAAAATCTCCTCATAGTTTCTATAATAGTTAGGGTCAATTTTTTATTGTTATTTACATCTTTTGGCCCTCATATTGCATAAATTGTAGTGATTTTGTGTGAAAAACTCTAGTGGTTTATCATCTTGATTTATCTCATTTTCCTAAACCACTATTTTTCACCATCATCATTAATTGTGAACCTGACTTATTGAACATTACAATTTTTTTTTTTTGAAGTCTTTCATTGCATCTCATCTAAGGTTTAGATTTGCATTATTTTGCATCTCTCTAAATCCGAAAAATACAAAAATGAATTGGTCATCGTGCATATCATTTGGATCTCATTTATTTGCATTTGAAAATCTAAATAAATTGCATTTCAACACAGGTCCTTGCATTCATCTTTTCATTAATTTTCAATTTGCATTTTTGGAAAATCTAAAATTGAAACTCACTGCCTTAGACCTGGAACTGGAAGACATTACTGAAAGCTTGCAAATCATTCAATTTTTTTTTTAAAATATCTAACCAATACCCATTCACCCTTACTGGCAAATGAGTCCCTGATCAAGTGAAACCTAAACCTTCTGGCATCTAAAAAGGCATTAAAAATCACCCTAAAATCAATAGAAACATCTCAAAAAACCTAACTAGGACCCATTCACCCTTATTGGCGAATGAGTCCCTATTAGCTATTGATCTGCATTTTTGGGAAATTAAAATCTCAGTTTTAGGATTTTGTTTGTTGTTACTTTCCTATTTTAGTTTCTTGATTTGTTGTTTCATCAAATTCATTGCATTTAGCTTAAATTGATCCATTTCAGTGCATTGTAAAATTTAAAATTGCATTCAAACATTTCATTTCTAGTTTATTGCATTGTGTAATCAGTAAATTGCATTGCTTAGAATATGAAAATTTCATTTCATTCTAGGTTTTTGCATTGCTTCTTTCAATTTAGGGTTTTCAAACTAGGGTTTTAAAACTTGTATGAACTTTACAACTTGGTGTCCTATTAACAATACTATTGGAAGATGCAATTCAAGGCCCATGTCATCCTGTGAAATCTCACTTGCTTTGGATCTTGGGTTTCTTGACTCTCTTTTTGATAGTGTTGTTAATCAACCCTCCATGGATCAAGATTTGTATACTTCCCTTCAAATCTTAGCGGATGGCCTAAACTAACTAGATGAAACATTTGAAAACTTACAAGCCCATATCCTTAGTGAATGCATAGACATTAGCTTGATTCCCATTATACAAAACCTAAGGAAAGTGCTTAAAACTAGAAATGGAACAAAATTTTTCT
Source organism: Sequoiadendron giganteum (assembly GCA_007115665.2). Lineage (NCBI taxonomy): Eukaryota > Viridiplantae > Streptophyta > Pinopsida > Cupressales > Cupressaceae > Sequoiadendron > Sequoiadendron giganteum. Next base: position 115,304,961 of record CM021103.1, on the reverse strand, counting down.
ATAGTCTTAGTCACTTCATTCATAACTATTGGAATAAGGAAAACAATAATGATATACATGCCATAGTCAATCTTCCTAGTGAAACTAAGAACAATGTTAACATGGATGATGATCATATGGAATCATAGCTCGTAGATAAAGTGATAGCATTTATCGAAGCTAGACCTCATAAGGGCTCAACTAAAAAGCCTCTTGACATTGCTTTCTCACAAAATGACATACATAAACGTGTACCTGATGGTCCTCTTTACATAGCTGGTTGAATCAATGATAAGCCCAATAATGGGATATTAATAGATCTCGTCTATGGAGAGAATGTGATCACTAAAAAATTCTTATATGTGCATGAACTATATCAAGATACATATGACAAATCGAAATCTTGTATTAAATGCATAATGGGTTTGCTTGCCCTATGATAGGCCTGATAAGTCTCCCTTTAAAAGTGGGACCGAAAACATTAACTATCTCATTTTCCATCATTCTGCAATCAAACCAATTTTCTGTGAAGCTAGGCTATCCATGGATTCCCTCCATGAACGTCATCCCTTCGGTTGTGCATAAATGTCTAAATTTTCCCTTTGGCAATGATATCTTTACTGTGCATTATAGCGTATTTAATCGTGCCTCCGCTCAAGGGAATTTTTCACTAGATTTTTTTTGGCCCAAGCCTATGGAACCTATCAAGCCTCATGAGGATTTATTTTTCAAATCATATCAAAAGTTCAAGGAAAATAAAACAACAAAATTATCCCTTTGAGACATGCCTCAACCTATCAATGAAACACCTATCATTGATGAAGCAATGATTGAACCAAAAGCCCTTCCGAACATGCAAGAGAAAGATATAGAAAAATCTCCCATTATTTCCCACAAGAGACCACTAGATAACACAAACAATCCTATTGTCCCTCCTAAAGTCAAAGAAGTTCACAAAGTCAAAGAGAAAGCGGTCAAACAACCTACGGTTGTTTCTTCTATCCCTCCCAAGGAAGAGAAGGAACCTTTGATTGACAAAATCGCTCTTACACAAACACAAATTTACAATAGATTGAAATGAAATCGAAGTGCTAGAGAGTGTAGGTGTAGACGTCGTGCTATTGCTCATAGATTACAAACTCAAAAAGATAAGAACAACATAGAAAAACAAAACCCAAACTTACCTGAAGAAAAGCATGATGAATCTATACCCTCGCCACAACATAAACAAGAATATTCCATGGACATTGTCATTTGACCTCCTGTTGTGATAAATATAGATGATGACATTAACATTGCAAAAATTGATGAACAAGTGCACAATGAGTTGAATACATTGTTTTCTTCTTCTATGAGCTTAGATGACAAATCTCGTAAAAGGAGTGTTGAACTTGGTGCTTCCCCTAGTTTGGAACTTGCTCCTGTCCCTTTGGCTAGTTTTGCACCTTCCATTTATACTAATCGAGATTGGGATGCAAACGACCTACTTTAGGTTGAATCGCACGTGCCTTACTAGTCTTTTGATTTTTCATGTTTCTTTATGTGATTGCATGCACGTAATCTAATCCCCCATGATGTTTCATTCGTTGTACCTCTCTCTTTTTGTGCATTCCTTTATATGTACCTTTCATTCTTCTATATGTCGTAATCATTTCATTTGTCTTGTGTTTTCCTTTTGGGGATGATGCAAGGCATCGAAACATTAAGGTCTCTTCCATGTTGACCCAAAATATTTTCTCTTATCTTTTTCATTTGTCTTGTGTTTTCATTTTGGGGATGATGCAAGACGTCAAGACATTTAGGTCTCTTCCATGTTGACCTGAAACACTTTTTCTTTGTTTTTGCTCTCTTTGTGTCATTCTTCCAATTCTATGAGTATTTGGGGAATGATGATAGTTCCATGCTCTATGACAACATTTTAGCAAAAACATTCTTCAACCCTTAATCTATAGACCCCTTATGTATTTGTGGGGGAAACCCTTCCTTCCTATTTCATGACATAACTTATTTCAGAAACATATGACTTGGCATAGGGTTTTCTGGGGATAAATATCATGTCTTAGGTAGAACATTCAACTACTTCAAAGCATTTTCTCACAATAATGGTGTAGCAACCACTTTAAAGTGGGGGCATACATCGATAACATCTTTCGACAAAATTTCATGGCATTATTTTTCTTTTTTCTTGTGTTGTGTCATCTTCTTGGTGGTGTCATTGGGTTTGATGTCCTCCAAGAGTGTATGATCTACCATCATGGCATGATGCAAATGAGGCATCATATGAGTGACAATCTGAAACCCTTGACTTTTCATCTCTTGGAGACATTAGGCATGATGTTCCCTAAGAAGAAGACCTTACATGAACAAAGAAAAATCCCCTTTAACAAAAACTTACATACATGACATTCAAAAGCATTTACAAAAACATTACATTGTGGTGCCTTATCAAAGTTTTCAAGAGGATAAATTTAGTATGGTATGAGAGGCTAATATAATTCTCTCATTTTCCACCTCATTAGAATAACTCACCTAGTGGACAGACTAAGGTTCCACTACCCCAGTGTGCATATATACATATTTGGGACAACTCACCTAGTGGATAGACTGAGGCTCCACTACCCCAAAGTGAGCAACATAAGTTACAAACAAACAACCCCGTTCCACATCACATTGAAACAGTTGTGCTTGATTTTTTTCTTTATTTTTCTTGTCCTTTGATAGGGTATGATCATGTATCTTTGTTATTGTTGCATACTTAAGTGTCTTGAATGTCTACTTTAGTGTAAGTTTGAAATGTGGTCATCCTCTCACTAAAGTGAGGGAAAAATGTAGTAACGAAAAAAGTATCGTTCTTCCTTACTTGATTTAGGAATAATTGTCATTGAATTAACCTAATTTTTCCTAGTTTTAATGTTGTAAGATGTTGTAACACATTCACATTGATCTAATGCCCCATATTAATAAAATGTACTTAATTTGTACCCTATTTATGGTCTTGTAAAGTGGTGTAACACACTTTCACACTTATCTAGGATCCTCTTAATTAATTATGGTTAATTAAAGTTAATTAGCCCCTTTAATTTAAATTTAAGTCTTATTTGTGACACCTTTCGAAGATCTATACTGACACCCATAATTCAAATTACATAACATTTAATTGGGAAAATCAAGGTCCTAGAAATTGGTGCTAAGACCCATTCGTCCTAGGTGGCGAATGGGTCCTCCCTCTATATGACCCCCCTTTTGTGGTATTGTTGTGCAGTTTTACACACACGCCCCACTGAAAGTGGGGACCCTCTCTTGGCTTGCCTTTTTGGCCCGTTTCTACGAATTGCCCCCTCTCTTGTGCTTATCTTTGAAAATCTTGGGGCTTTGGTCTTTGGTGCTTGCCTTGGTTGTGAGTGCCTTTGTGTTGAGTTCCTGGTGGTTTTGGAGTCTTGTGGATGTCCTCTCTGAGGTGGTCTTCTTTTGCCTTCAATTTTCTCCCTTGGTGTTCTTGTTTGGGTCCTAAGGGTTGGTTTTCTCCCTTAGGTTTTCCTTGTTTTCCTTGTTTCCTTTTGTTCCGCCGAAGGTGAAACCGGGATGGGACATAACTTTGAAATTTCACAAAGTTCACGGTTTGGTTCCCATTCCTGTTCTAGCTTTGCTTCTTGTGTCTTTGTTGTTTCCCTTTGGTTCCCGTTCCACCTCCGCTTCCGCCGGGGTTGGTTTTGTTTCTGCGTCCGCTTCCATCGAGGTTGGTTTTGTTTCTGCCTCCGCCTATTTTGTGTCTCTGTTCCTATTTTTCTCATGGCTCCACCTCCGCCTATTTTTGGTTTCGCTTCCGCCTTGGTCTGTGCATGATTTTATTGCCTTGGGAACTCTGATGGACCTGCTTGGATTTTGATGATGTATTGAGCATTAATGGTGGCCCGTTTGAATGCAGGTTGGATCAAGTTGGGATTGCTGGGTGTACTTTGAGGATTTGGTATTATTTGTAGGTGCAGTCAAGTGCACTTTGTGGCTACTGTCAAATGAAACCCATCCCCACATGCAAGGTCGACGTGGTTGTTGTCCATTAATGGAGGGAAGATGTGATCTGAAGGGGATTAACCTGGTTTTGTTCAATCTGAGTTGTTCATTTTCCCAACTCAGATCCGATTGATGGCTTGTGTTTGAGCTGGTGTTTTCGCTTGTGTTGCTATTCGTACAGGTGACATCTTTTTGGTGGGTGTGGCTCGAGGACCTATTCCCTGAATTTGTGCAATCCCAGATCGATCTGATGGGGTTCCTTGCTGCATTCATTGCTGGACAAAGGGTTATTGCTGGCTGTCGGGGCCAATTTGGTCATGGTCAGGTTTCTTTGTAACCCTAGCTTTGTTTCATGTAGGCCTGTTTCTATAAGTATGGAACTCTGCCTCATTTATTGGGTTTGGTGGAGCTTTGAGATTAGTAGGTTGAGATCAATAGATTAGGTTAGAGTTCTTCCTTTGGCAGAATAAGTCAAAAGACTTGTAATTAGTAGATTTAGCAATAGAGTAGCATGTTAGGAGATTAGAAGTTAGTTTTTACATTTCAAGCAAGTGTTGTAACAGACTGGAATTGTTGCAAATGTGATGATGTAATACAAAGTTCAAACATTGTGTTATGACTGGTGCCTTCTCTTGCATTGAATAATCTTGCATGGTTCTTGTTCTATCTTTCAAATTGCTTGGAAATGTTTGAATATATCTTAGGTTTAGTAGTAATGCTTGTGATTTAATGCCTAGAGTGTTGTAGCAGTCCTTGGTTCATCCTTTGGGCAACTTCTTGATTGTGGGAATGCTGTGCAAGGTCAACCTACACCTCATATTCATGTGCTTAGTTCAATTGTAGATATTCCTCCAGTCTTATTGAATGAATGCCTATAGCCTAAAAATCTTTAACACCTTAGGAGATTGCACTGTTTTCTACAAGATTGCAAGTATAGCCTGGGTCAAGAAAAATTAGTTCTAGGGATTGTTCCATTCCAAATATTTCATCATTTTCATGGTTAATCTTAGAAGTAGTGTTAACATTAGGAATTTTGAAACCTTCATAGTTTGCTATTTCTTTTATTATTTGGTTAGAACTTGAAATTAAAGCATCACCATATCTTAAAATCTGATGAGTTTAGAGCTTCCAACATTTGTGTGTAAGACCCCCTTGTGATTACCAATATTTTCACATTTTATCACTAAGTTTTTTCTACTGCATTATAATAATCTGACACCCGTGAGACCTTGGGGTTATCTCTTTGTTCATAGAGATTAACCTTTCAAGAGAGATAGGATAACTTTTATTCTGTCTGAGTTGTTGTTGTGCAGAATCAACAAACAATAGGATTGGCACTAGAAGGAGGGCCTAAACAAGCAAGCTGGAGCATTATCTAAATGCCATTTCTCCTGAGAGGCTCAAAAGGAGAACTAGATCTATACCAGGAGAAGAAGAAGAGTTTCAAGAATTGCCACCTCCAACCAAGTCAAGAAGGACTAGAAGAAGGGAGGAACCATCATCCAATCCATCATTTACATCATCCTCACCTCATCCACTTCATCTAATTTTGATTATGAGACTGGTTCCATTTTGCAACCCCAACAAGTCATCCATTGACCATTACCACCTCCACCAATGGCTTTCTTGGTGAATAACCCATCACCTCTGACATTCAACAACTACAATTTTATGCCCAAGAACCTTGAGCATTTTTTCTCTAAGTTTCACACGAATGACCCAAATAGGACAACAAAAGAGCACATTAGGATCTTTCAGACTTGTCTGAGAGATAGAGGGATTAATCATGAGGATTTTGCATGCAAAATTTTCCCCTATTCTCTAGAAGAGGAGGCCTTTTATTGGTATAACCATTTACCTGATGCATCCATCTCTAATTGGGATGAGCTTGAGGTCGTATTCCTGCTGAAATTTAAGATTCCCATTAGTGCTAATGAACTATATATGCAGTTTACTGGGGTAAAAAGATAGGTTAATGAGCCTATAGGATCATTCAACAATAGGTTCCACCGAGCATACACTAGACTTTAAGAACCTTATGCTAGAAATGACGACACTGCCCTAGAGGTCTACTTCGAAGCCCTTGACAACCTTACCTCCACCTTCCTTAAGTGGAGAACTAATCCCCCAAATACCTTGCTCACTGCATATGCAAAGGCTGTTAAGGTCAGTACAGACCTGAGACAACACTTGTTAGGACCTCTACCATCTTTGGGACCTGCTACTCACCTAGGCCAGGTCCAATCTCTCAATCAGGCTCTGACCAATCACACACCTATGATGAATCCTATTCCACAGCTTCCTCTGGTCCCTCACTCGGGTCATCCAATAAATCAGGTCCAACCAATACCCGGTTACCCCCAAAAAAATGCTAACCATCCCCTCCATTCACAATCACAAGCTAGTTTCCCTACATGTTTGCAGAACTCGAATTTTTTGAATCAGTCTATTGGTTTTGGAGGAGTGCTAGGATACCCCCCAAACATTGTGAATCCAGTTCTTTACAAAAATCCTGATAAGGAAAGGTTAGATGAGATAACTAAGCAAGTGAAGAAGCTAAACATGGAGGTAACCTACTTGAGGAACCAGAACAATCAACTCCAAGCTAATCAAAAGAGCACTCAATCAAGTTATAACAAAGGGAAACACTATGACATAAATCAGAATTTTGAAAGAGGACAAGGTTCTAGTTAGAAATTTGATAGAAATCAACAAGGTGGACAAGGATTTGAAAGAAGACAACCACCTAGGTAGAATAGGCTATGGAACACTGGGCCTAACAATGGAGGAGTCCCCACTCCACTAGATCAACCTTCCAATTCAGAGAAACCTCCAGGTGGGGTGTACTTAGCAGAAGCCACTTTGTTTGGATGGTGTAGGCTTCATAAGACAAGTCAACACTCTGAGCTTGACTGCCCTGAATTTCAAACTACTACTTCTATTTTTCAATATGAAGTTGAAAAAAACTCCACTGGCTAAGAATTGGTACCCTCAAATACCTATGATTCCCCAGTTTTGGTGTTGAATCACGCTCCTTTCATGAGGGATGAGGAGAATGAACCAAAAAGAGGAATCAAGTAGCCAAAATGGAGAGGCTAAACAAGTGCTCAATGAAGATGAAATCTCTCAGCTGTTTGATGAAGAAACTGAGAATGACAATGGCTTGTTGGATGAAGGAGAGGCTGATGTTGAAGAAGTGCATATGTTTCAACAACCTGTCAAAAAGTATGATCTGAGGAACAAGCCCCATAGGAATCCACAAGTTGGAGGACTGTTTACTACATCTACCCCTCCACACAATTTTACTACTCCACCAGATCCACATGCCAATAACAATCCATCTTACCCTCAGGTGCCAACACAATACCTCTCAAAAGAAGGACAACCAAATGTTTCAAAAGGAAGCAATGCTGATGCAACCAAGGATAAGAAGATTGGTCATTCTAAGGAGCTCCACACTGATATGAATGTGGAATAGCTAGGAGAGTATGTCATTGAGGAACTCCGAAAAGTAAAGGTGAGTCTTTCTACTTTTGAGTTATTAAGAGTTCTTGAAATCATAAATATAGTCCTAGGGTCCTTTAATTCAAGTATAGCAACACTAGGAGTAGCAACCAATGAGGAAATTACAAGGCCTCCTAGTTCACAAGCACCCAAAGGCACTAGTCAATCACAACCCGGGGATAGGGGTAAAGAAAAAGATAAGGGTCAGGTTGCACAAGTTGATTCATAGTTGAGTTTATTCCAAGGAAAAATGGAAACCCCTCCTTTTCTGATTTCCATTCGTATATTTGGTAAAAATCTGCACAATTTCCTCCTGGATTCAGGGGCATCCACAAATGTTATGCCATTTTCTGTCTATAGGGCTCTTGGTTATTACCCCTACAGCCTCTCAAAAGAAGGTCACCCAGTTGGACAAAACAAAGGTGAATATAGTAGGAGAACTGAACATGATTCCCATGGAAGTTGCCTCAGATCCTAGAGTGCAACAAGTTCTTAATATTCAGGTGGCTGGCATTCCTGACACCTATGGTCTAATCTTGGGTAGATATTTCACCAAGGCACTAAATAGATACACATCCACAGATCATTCTCACATGTGGCTCCCTTGGAAAGGAGTCCCAAATCAGATCAGAATTGAGAGAGAACTTTGAATGAAGTATTTTATTACTGAATATCAGAATACTACTAATGAGATACTGGTATTAGAGGTCAATATGGGGAACTATGTCCTAGCCTCCCTTGTTTCAGATGAAGAAGAAATCTTGGTGTTGTAGGGCTCTTCTGGTGAATCCGCATCAGAAGCCAGCAGCTTCGAAGTGAAATTTGAACAAACAGAAGAACTTGATGATCAAACAGATAGACAACTCAGTTTTTTGGAAAACTTCCAAGAGTTTATCCAGAAATGTGTAGAAGATCAGATTCAGCTGGGTAGAAATATGAACTTCAAATAATTGCTTCTTCCTAATTAGTGTAGAGTCCACGATGCTCCTCATTCTGAACTAGAATATTTCTTGTGTCAAATTGCAGTAGAATAGATACAAAGGCACATTAACACAACCCCAATTGTTGAGTCAAACATAGCAAGCATTCAAAATAGTCGAAAAGGGAAGGATCCAAAACCTCCTGAAGAGCCTCCGAGTGGTGGCAAGGATAAAGCGAAACCAAGAAAACCTAGAGATAATGACTGTTGGACATTAAGGTTTGATGGATCCAAATCCAAGCAAGGTGCTGGAGCAAGGCTGGAGCTGATTAGTCCTAAAGGTAAAACCTACTTTTCTACTCATAGAATCCAATTCTAGTGCACTAACAATGTAGCTGAGTATGAAGCTTTATTTCATGGGCTATTAATGGCATTGAGAAAGAAGGTTAAAATTTTTCAAGTGTTTGGAGATTCTGAGCTAGTGGTCAAGTAGGTAAGGAAACAATACTCATGTCATGATAGAAGGATGGCCAATTATAGACACAAAATATGGGATCTTATTGAAGGATTTGATGCCTTCAACATTCAGCTGATACCTCAGAGTAAGAATCAGACTGCTGATTCTTTGGCACAAGAAACAAGTAAATTGTAGCCCTTATCACTTTCAGGCTTAAAGAAGTTCATTTTGGAACTTGTTCCAATACCCTCGGGTGCCTAACAATATCACCAATTTTTAGGTACTTGAAGATGATAAGCATATTCTTCATTTTATCACTAGTTGTGATGTGTTTGCTTCTCAATCAATTGATGAGGTTGAGCCTCAAGAGGCCGAAATTGACCTAGAAGGGGTCCTTAATCTGAAAAATAATACTATCCCAAGAGGCATGGTGCAATTGGAAAAGGATCTTTGATCTGGATAGGATAAGAGATCAGGAGCAAAAAATGAAAAGGGAATCCCTCAACTACCAATGTGAAACCTACAACATGGGGACCCAAAGTGATGCCAAGAATGTCTTTATTGGTAAGGTGTGCACTCTAGCAGAGAGGAAAGGAATTATTGATGCATTGCACACATATCTGGACGTGATAGCCCGGAGTTATGATGACTTGAGGACATATGACACTTCAATCATTACACATACTATTCCCCTCAAGTCAAATGTTAGGCCATTTGGGAAAAGACAGAGGCCAATTAATGATTTGCTGGAGCCCATTATTCAAAAGGAAGTGCAAAAGCTACTCTCAACACAAATTATATTTCCAGTAAGAAATTCAACATGGGTTGCAAACTTGGTTCCAGTCAGGAAGAAAAATGGAGAAATCAAACTGTGTGTTGATTTTAGGAACCTGAATAGATCATCAAAAAAGGATAATTATCCAGTCCCTTCATTGGATGAGGTGCTTCAGGTTGTCAATGGATCTTAGATGATGTCCTTTTTGGATGGGTACTATGGATACAATCAGGTCATGGTCCAATATGAGGATAGGCACAAGACTGCCTTTACTACAAAATGAGGAACCTTTGCTTATCGAAGAATGCCCTTTGGATTAATCAATGCTGGAGCTACATTCCAAAGAGCTATGGATATTGCCTTCAAGGACATCATTGGAAAGTGCATAATCATCTACACAGATGATTTGATAGTCTTTTCCAAGAAGAGAAGTGATCATGTTGTAGATTTATGTAAAGTATTCTAGAAGTGCAGGGAATTTGGTATTTCACTTAATCCAAGAAGTGCATCTTTTGAGTCACTGAGGGAAAGCTGTTAGGACATGTTATTTTAGAACAAGGTATTGCCATTGACCCTGAACGAGTGGAGGCTATAATGAAAATTCAACCACCTGCAAGAAAGAAAGAAATGAAATCATTCTTTGGAAAGATTAACTTTGTTAAAAAAATTATCATTGGATTTGCAAAAATAATCAAGCTGTTAAATGCCATGCTGAAGCAAGAAGCAAAGGTTGAATGGAATACAGAGGCTAAGGAGGCATTTGCAGAAATTAAGAGAGCTATTGTTGAGGGCCCTGTTTTGGTAAGTCCTGATTATGTTAAGCCATTCTACATCTATTCATTTGCTTCTGATCACTCCTATGAGGACTTGTTGACACAAAAGTATGATCAAGGGAATGAGCATCCCATAGAATTCATGAGTGCACCTTTGAAAGATGCCGAACTGAGGTATCCTAATGTTGAAAAGTAGGCTTATGCCTTGATTCAAACTGTGAAGAAGTTTAGGCACTATATACTAAGAAACAAGGTCTTTGCTATAGTCCCTGATCTTGCAATTAAGTTATTGTTGATGCAAAATGAGTTGGGTGAATGCAGAGCCAAGTGGGTGACTATGTTACAAGAATATGATATTGAAATTCAACCCATGAAGTTGGTAAGAGGGCAGGGATTGACCAAGACAATGGCAGAAATGGGTCCTGGCCTTGTTACCCAGCATTATAATCTTGAGGATGTCTCCCTAGGGGGTTGGTATGATGACATTATCTACTACTTGTTGAATCAACAATGTCCCAAACACCTTAATTCAATACAAATGAGAGCTCTACGTCTGAAGAGTGGCAGTTTTATGATGAAGGGAGCTGTTATATACAAGAGAAATCATGAAGGTGTCTACCTGAGATGACTAGGGAAAGAAGAGGTAGGGAGATTAATGACTAAATTTCATGATAAATATGGCACAAGCCATGGTTCAACACCTTCCATCTTGTTCAAGGACACACATCACCACGTGAGAACTTTCCATGTGTGTCAAACTACAACAAGCAGGGAGAGGTGTGCAACTCTTCCACTTCGGCTTGTTATAGAGGTAAAACCATTCGCACAATGGGGAATGGACTTCGTAGGTCCAATCAACCCATCTTCATCTGCAAGCCACATGTATATTCTTACCATAACTGATTATTTTACTAGTTGGACTGAAGCTCTTGCCTAAAAACAATGCACTTCTGAAGTGGTAATCAATTTCATGGAGTCAGATTTTATCAATCACTTTGGTTGTCCACTGGCTATAGTTTGTGATAATGGTCCCACATTTGCATCATTAATGTTTTCTAACTGGACTTATGACCATGGAATTGCCATAAAATTTGCATCCAATTACTATCCACAGGGGAATGGTTTGGCTGAGTCTTCCAATAAAAACCTGTTGACAGTCATCCAAAAACTACTAGAAAAGAACCCCAAGGATTAGCATACCCAACTCAGATTTTCTCTTTGGACAAACCACACTAGACAAAAAACATCCTTAGGAACCTCTCCTTATCAATTAGTGTATGGCTTGGAGCCTATCTTTCCCATCCAGCTGAAGATCCCTACCCTGCAATTCATTAATGAATATTATGATGGAGAGGATAAGCGTGAGGCCCGCTTAGCTAAATTGTTGCACCTTGAAGAGAGAAGAGATGAAGCCCTAGAAAACTTTTCCAAACAACAAGGTATAGTGAAAATATGGTTTGATAGGAGAGCCAAGGTGAAAGCCTTTAGAATATCTGACTTGGTTCTCTACTAGGATAAAGCCCATGACAAAAAGGGGGAACATGAAAAATTTGAAAAACTTTGGCTTGGTCCTTATCAGATTGCAGAGATTCTGGGAGATAATGCCTTTCATTTGAAAACCCTCATTGGAGAAGATATCCCACTGCCTGTCAACTGGAATTATTTGAAGCATTATTTTCAGTCTTGAGTTGTTCTCAACTTTCTCCTTGTACATAAGTAGATTAGATTTCCTTTCTATTGTTTTGCTTGCTGCTTTTGGTTTGGGTTTCTTTTGTTTTGCCTTGTTTTCTTGTTGTTGTTCTGGTTTTGGTTTGCTTTGGTTTGCTTGGGTTGGTTTTCTCTACTGCTTTGCATTTTTGGGGTTGTCCTACTTTCCTCTGGGCTTGTTGCATCTATACAACCGACTGCTTTTCTAGGTCTGCTCTGGGATTTCTTTTACAAACTCTTATCGTCTTTTCGGAGTCATTCAAACTGGTAGATTTCCTTCATCTGATGTTGCATGGGCTGGGAATTAGTATCACTTGACTAAGTTAAATTCTGGAATGTATTTGGGTCTTATATCTTCGCACAAATCTTAAGAATTCCAAAGTTTCACATGGTCTTTAGGAGGTCTGATTGGGTGAAAAATCTTAAATTATGCTTCAGTACTACTATGGTTCTCATCCTTGAGTGTGGGCTTCATTGCCTGCAAGGTGAAAAGTAAAGCTTTAAAAGAAAATCTCAAAAGAGAATATCAAAAGAAAAGAAAAGAAAATATTGAAAATCAAACAAAATGTTCACCTTTTGAAGGGTATCTTAGTATCTCTACCGGGGCTATGGATGCCTGGTTGGCAGTAGAGCTATGCTAGGGAGGGTCACAGTGATAACCTCACCGGGGCTATGGACACCTGACTGGAAGTGATGCTCTATCTGGGTTTCTTTTGGAGTTAGAATCCTTAGGTAGCCCCGCCAGACTGAGTTTGGTCCTTGTTGCAATTTAGGAAAGGGAAATGAATGCATATGCACACACTTTGACCCTAGTGCAGGAAAGGTTGGCTTGTTAGTGATTTTTGAAACCTTGTCTATTGGTAACCTGATTCTTGGAGTGAAACCAAAGATTTTGAGTTCATGATGCCAGTTTGTCATTGAAATGCTCTGGAGCATTTCCCCAGCAGAGTCACCATTTGTTATGTAGTTTTGCACACACGCCCCACTGAAAGTGGGGACGCTCTCTTGGCCTGCCTTTTTGGCCCGTTTCTATGACTTTCCCCCTCTCTTGTGCTTATCTTTGAAAATATTGGGGTTTTGGTCTTTGGTGTTTGCCTTGGTTGTGAGTGCCTTTGTGTTGAGTTCCTGGTGGTTTTGGAGTCTTGCGGATGTCCTCTTTAGGGTGGTCTTATTTTCTTTTAGTTTTCTCCCTTGGTGTTCTTGTTTGGGTCCTAAGGGTTGGTTTTCTCCCTTAGGTTTTCCTTGTTTTCCTTGTTTCCTTTTGTTCTTCCGGAGGTGGAATCGAGATGAGACATAACTTTGAACTTTCAAAAAGTTCAGAGTTCGGTTCTTGTTCTGGCTCCGCTTCTCATGTCTTTTTTGTTTCCCTTCGGTTCCCATTCCGCCTGCACTTCCATTGGGTTTGGTTTCATTTTCGCCTCCGCCTATTTTATGTCTTTGTTCCTATTTTTCTCATGGCTCCACCTTCGCCTATTTTTAGTTCCACTTCGGCCTAGGTTTGTGCATGATTTTCTTGCCTTGGGAACTCTGGTGGACCTGCTTGGATTTTCATGATGTATTGAGAATTAATGGTGGTTGGTTTGAATGTAGGTTGGATCGAGCTAGGATTTTTGGGTGTACTTTGAGGATTTGGCATGATTTGCAGGTGCAGTCAAGTGCACTTTACGGCTGCTGTTGGACGAAACCCATCCCCACACGCAAGGTCGACATGGTTGGTGGCCATTAATGGCAGGCATATGTGATCTGAAGGGGCTTAACCTGGTTTTGTTCGATCTGAGCCATTCGTTTGCCCAACTCAGATCTGATCGATGGCTTGTGTTCGATATGGTGTTTTCACGCACGTCGTTGTTCGCACGGGTGACATCTTTTTGGTGGGTGTGGCTCGAGGACCTATTCCCTGACTTTGTGCAATCCTAGATCGATCTGATGGGGATCCTTGTTGAATTTACTATTGGACAATGGGTTATTGTTGGCTGTCAGGGTTGATTTGGTTGGTGGCTGGGTTTCTTTGTAACCCTAGATTTGTTTCATGCGGGCTTGCTTCTATAAGTATGGCACTCTGCCTCATTTGCTGGGTTCGGTAGAGCTTTGAGATCAATAGGTTAGGTTAGAGTTCTTCCATTCTTATTTCAAGCAAGTGATGTAACAGACTGGAATTATTGCAAATGTGATGATTTAATACAAAGTGCAGACATTGTGTTATGACTAGTGCCTTCTCTTGCATTGAATAATCTTGCATGGTTCTTGTTCTATCTTTCAAATCACTTGGAAATGTTTGAATATATCTTAGGTTTAGTTAGTAATGCTTGTGATTTAATGCCTGGAGTGTTGTAGCAGTCCCTAGTTCATACTTTGGGTAGCTTCTTGATTGTGGGAATGTTGTGCAAGGTCAACCTATACCTCATATTCATGTGCTTAGTTCAACTATAGATATTCTTTCAGTCTTATTAAATGAATTCCTACAGCCTGAAAATCTTTAACACCTTAGGATATTTCACTGTTTTCTACAATATTACAAGTATAGCCTGGGTAGAACAAAAATTATTTTTAGGGATTGGTCCATTCTAGGTATTTCATAATTTTCATGGTTAATCTTAGAAGTAGTGTTAAAATTAGGACTTCTAAAACCTTTATCTTTTTTTGTTTCTTTTATTATTTGGTTATAACTTGAAATTAAAGCATCACCATATCTTAAAATCTGATGAGTTTAGAGCTTCCAACATTTGTGTGTAAGACCCCTTTGTGATTACCAACATTTTCACATTTTATCATCGAGTTTTTTCTACTGCATTATCATAATCTGACACCCGTGAGACCTTGGGGTTATCTCTTTGTTCATAGAGATCAACCCTTTAAGAGAGATAAGATAACTTTTATTTTGTTTGAGTTGTTGCTATGTAGAATCACCAAACAACAAGCATATTCTACATGAGTTTTTGATGTTCTTTCATTCCTCGAAGGCAAGGTCCTAGAAAACAATGCCAGGATCCATTCACCCTAGCTGGTGAATGGGTCCTCCCTTAATGAGGGACCCCTTTTTGAATTTCATTCTGGTGGGAATTTAAGAATGTTTGTTTCCAGATCTGGTGCCAGCTTGAATTGTTTGAATTTAGGGGTTTAATTCTCTTGATTTAGTATAAATAAGGGGTTAATTCACATTTTTTATCCTAGAAATTTTATGAAGCATCCTAAGAGTTCACAAGAGTGTTATAGAACATTTCAAGAGCATTTTCAAAGGCATTTCAAGGTAGATTATCAAGAGTTTAATGCAACAATTCAAGATCATTTCATCATGTCAAGGGTTTAGTGCATTCATGCATTTTGTTGAGCTAAAATAGTGGATGTAGCATTTAAGATCTACATGCAAGCATTGTTCACGTCTATTCAAGGATCAAGATCTACATTCTTCATGGCCACTACATGTTAGATTTCAGATTTATCTTCCAAGACAACTACCAAGGTATCAACATTGCATCATTTCATGTTCATGCTTTAATTACTGTGAACCCCAATCCTATACCTGCATAAATACAAGAAGCAAACACATAGTTAATTTCATATGCAAGATAAAACAAGGATTCCCCATGAAATCCATTTACAATGCTTAATAATAGGAAAAAATGAAGAACAAACATAAAAGGTAAGTGAAATCTTAATTAAGCATGCAAACTCTTGATCCCATGGGGGAGTTGGTGTCAATTGGTGTGTCAAAATTAGCCCTTTCCCAAATCCTTTGTAAAATCTTGGATGATGATTTGGTGATGGTTGTATCTCCTTGATGAGATTTTGGCATAACCTAACTATGAAATTATGAAAATGATGAAAAATTGCTATGAAGTAGGCAAAATTAGCTCTGAATGTGAAGAGAGTAACTTTGCTCAAATTGTGGATGTTGAATGAGAGGAAGAGTCTCTCATTTATAGATTTTCAATCTAGAAGAAAGAGTGAAATTGAGAAATGTGGGACAAAAAACCAACCAATGAGAGAAGACCACTTTTTCATATGTGATTGGAGGAGGAATGAGCACATTTTGGTCAATGTGCATGATAAATTCTATAAGATTCAAATTTGAAATTTGAATGTGACATGTTGGAGGGAGAAAAAAATGGAGTTAATGCCACTTGGCTCAAGGCTAAGGACATGTAAGAGGAGTGAATGCTTTGTTGGAAGGACAAATCCACTTGGATTTTGAATTCAAATTTGAAGGAATATTCCTCCTTTATTCCACGCTAAGAGAAAATAGGCAATTTAATAAATCAAAGTAATTGATTTATTGTGCAAGTTGCATTCTCTAGAGGATTGAAGTGATTAGGATTAGCATTAATTAGGATTTTGATCAATTTAAATGAAGATTAGATGATTTGACAATTTTGACTTAGATTTTAGGATTTAAATAAATCAAAGTTGTGAGGAATAATGATTTTAGATTTAATTAAATAAAAATTGATTTATTTAATTAAAGAGGGATGATGTTGGATTTAAACCAAATAAATATTTATTTAAAAATGTGAACCCCTATCCTATTCCTCCACAAACACATTGTTAGGTTCATATGCAAGATAAAACAAGGATTCCCCATGAAATTAGATTGAAACATTAACATAGGAAGAAAATGAAGAACAATGCAAATGAAAGTAAATGAATCCTATTTTAATGAACACAATATCAATCCCATGGGGAAATTAGTGCCAATTGGTGTGTTAAAATTGGCTCTTTCCCAAATCCTTTGTAAGCTTTGATGATTTGATGGAGATTGATCCACTTTGTTGATGAAGAACAAGATGGGTTCTTGAGAAACTTGCAATAACCTAGCTATGGTGATGGAAATGGATAAAATTAGCTCTCAATGTGAGGAGAGTAACTTTGCTCTAGATTGTGGATGTTGAATGAGAGAAAGAGTCTCTCATTTATAGATTTCCAATTTGGAAGAAAGAGTGAAATTGAGCAATGTGGGACAACAGACCAACCAATGAGAGAAGGCCACTTGTCCACATGTGATTGGAGGAGGAATGAGCACATTTTGGTCAATGTGCATGATAAATGCTATGAGATTAAAATTTGAAATTTGAATGTGACATGTTGGAGGGAGAAATAAATGGAGTTAATGTCACTTGGCTCAAGGCTAAGGCCATGTAAGAGGCATTAAATGCCTTGTTGGAAGTAACCATCCCCTTTTGGAGGGATTTTTGAATTGGAAGAATATTCCATTAAAGATTACCTTTTGAATGGAAAATGATAATTTAATAAACCAAATAAATTGATTTATTGTGCAAGTTGCAAAATCTAGAGGATTGAAGTGATTAGATTTAACATTAATCATGCTTTGATCAATTTAAGTAGAGATTAGCTGATTTGACCATTTTGACTTAGATTTTAAGATTGATTTAAATCAAAATGAGAGAAAAATGATTATAGACTTAATTAAATAAAGATTTGATTTATTTAATTAAAGAGGTATGATGTTGGATTTAAACCAAATAAAGATTTATTTAATTTAAATGAGATGAATTTAGGGATTAATTAAATAAAATGATTTATTTAATTAAATGAGGGATTACAAAATTAAATAAAATTGATTTATTTAATTAACAGGAGATGATGACTTAATTAGATAAAGTTGATTTATTTAATTAAGAGATGAAGAGTGATGAATTTTATCAAATACAAATTATTTGATTAAATGACTAGCAAAGGAGATGATTTAGGATGAAATGGTGTTAGTAAATCAGTATCCAGTGTGTCGGATCGAATTGTATATTTTCCATGTCTACAATTACATTATTTCATCATTTGGTTTAATTACCTACAAGGGGTTTGCCTTAGGCAAAACCCTATTCAGTAACAATCAACAAGTTTTTCTCTCCTTGAATGTGTGTTTGCAAATTTACAGGTTGAAGATCAAGTGGAGAAAAAGATTAGAGAAAAATTGTCAAAGTTGTCAAGTTGCAAGATTGATGTTTATAGTGCAAGAACAAATAATTAAAGCTACAAAATTAAGTACAGTTTTTCAGGAGTTGATAACCGAGAATCTAAGAGTGTAGACATCAATGAAAATAACCTAGATCTTAGTTTTAGAAACCCTAATAGGGACCCATTCGCCACTAAAGGCGAACGAGTCCTTTGTGCCCTAAAAATAGGCTTCTTGCAGCAAGGTACACACCTATTTAAGCTCTAAAAACTCTCCTCATAGTTTCTATAACAATTAAGATCAATTTTTGATTGCTATTTACATCTTTTGGCCCTCATAATTGCATAAATTGTAATGATTTTGTGTGAAAACTCTAGTGGTTTATCATCTTGATTCATCTCATTTTCCTAAACCACTTTTTTTCAACATAATAACAAAAATGTGTCCAACCATGGCTTGATGATTGATTTAGTATTGAACCTTACTGCACCATCAACATCTATCTCCCCTAGTGAAGCTAATCTTGCCTCAAACTGGGGGCAACTTTTTGAAATAGGTAGTGGATTGGATCCTTGTATATCCTATCATGGTTGAAAACTATCAAAATAAAAAACATCCAAAAAATCAACAAAAAATAAAACAAAGTCAGAAAACATAAAAAACCCCAAAATATGTTATGCTTTTGAGTCAACACCGATCAAAATACGTGGTCTCTATGTGTATAACGTAGGAAAGGCTTATTAGCCCTCGAGGCCTTAGGTCAGTCCCCTTAGATATCTATCATGCTTTCTTTCAACTTAGTCAAAAAATTCAAAATCCAAAAACATTTAAAAATTAGAAAAGATCAAAAACATGTTCTTATCAAACCAAGTGAACTATGAGCCTCTGTGTGTACAACATAGGCAAGGTTTATCTTTGATGATCCCCTGAGGCCCTAGGTTAGTCTCTTGAAAACAAAAAAAATAGAATCAAATAAGCTTAGAAAAAACCAAAAAGTTCCTACCCCCATCATCACTAACCACAATAAATTTTTCATCCATAATAAACAATCATCACAATCACCCTTTGACAAACATAAAAAAAAACAAAACAAACATCTAAAATAAAAAATTCCAAATACAAGATCAAAATGATTAGACAACTATCAAGTGAAAACAATACCAAAGTATTAACTTCCTATTTATTGAAAATTCACCAACGACATCCTAAGATATGTCTTAACGGATCCGTTCCTACGATAGACATCATCAACACCGGATAATAGCCCGAAACCTCAAAAAAAATATGGCAAGTGATACTACAACATTTTTTTATCGTTTTATAGTCTTATTTTTTTGATTTATCATAATACCACATTCCTAGGATCTCTCGAGGATGTCCATAAAGATTTAGAGGAGAAGGAATGGTGGTATTAACTGTTGATTTTTTTTAGTTCAGTTTGTAAGATGTTTTTGTGATGCTACCATGGTGAATACTTGTTGTGTTTGGTGTGTGGAAGTTATTTTGAGACAATTTGTGTAGCGGTTGCATATTAGGTATTTCATACCTCTATGTATAACTAGTCTGAATTTTTTTAACACAACTCAACCATATATTTTAAACAAAGTTTTCGTATGCTTGGTATGAGCAAGAATATTCTTTGTATGTTGAGTCAAAGTCCATGCAATGGATACAAAGCCACCTTGGTTATTAATACCTTGGTGCATCGTATCTACTTGCTATATCATTAAGGATTTCTAAAGATATGAAGCCTCCATGAAAGAAAATGAAAACTCATCAATGACTAACAACGTCAACTATTCTCCACTTCTTATTAACATTTTCTTCTTGCCAACATTTCTTCTATCAATCCTCACACATAAATGCATCACATTATCTTATAAAAAAAAAATGGTTCATTATCTAGAATTTTCACCATATTTCCCGAGAGGGCACCATGCTATCCCATCTGGGGCATACTGGGGCAACTCTTGAGTAGGAATTTTTGAATTTTCTTTGACACAATGTTCAAAATCGCATTGTATCAAAGAGGGGGAAAAATGTAGATAACCAAAATTGTCATGACTAGCGAACAACACTAACTTTCACCCTTCTCCCCTAAAGGATTAAATAATACATTATTATTTAATTATTATCAAATTTTATATTTGTCTATTAATTAAGCGATTTAACATTATTTAATTAATTCATCCTCAAATCAGCATTTCACATCAATTACATCAAAAACCCTAATTTCCTCTATTAGTTGAATAATATTACATTATTAATTAATTCACCTTTTCATAATTTTTGACTAATTAAATAAATTTCATTTATTTAATAAAGTCCTAATCTAACCTTATCCCTCTTGATTAATTAAGTAACATCAATAATTTAATTATATCGCTAATTTAGCCTATTCCCCTAAGTCAATTAAATTATTGATACTTAATAGTTTAATTAATCACTTTCCCCTAAATTTGAATAATTAAATAAATTATTTAAAACATCATCAAAAAGGTCAAAACAAACAAATAAAAGTTTTTTTTGTAAAAGTAAAACACGATTTGCACGTTCAACTCAAAATGATTAATTAATTAAATCAATTAAATATCCTCACCCACTTTCATGATTGAACAAATTACGATCCCCCGATTGCTCACTCTATTCTTGACTGATTCATCTTTTCTTCAATCCCATTGAAGGCTCAACATGATTTATCCAATCTCATTGAAGGCTCCATCTATTTCCTCAATTCCATTGAAAACTCAAATTGATTTCTTTAATCACACCGATTACATAATCAAAATCCATAGGTTCTTCCCATCTAATAATACCTTTCAATGGTTTTGAACTATTTATTAGGATTTTCTACTATGCGATCTCGATCGTTCATCTCAAAACACAAAATCTATATAACAACCATCTTCTTCCTTAAAAATAATCAGAGAATTGACATCTTTTGCACAACGAAGTAATGCTAAAATCACAATCAATTTCTTGACAAAATTTACATACATCTCCAATCAACATCACATAACTTTGAAGCTTTTACTACACACAAATGAAGGCTTCGCATTGATACAACGAACAATCCAAAATTTTGGTGAATACACTTTGACATGGGATGGGTAACTTTATGCTTTATTAAATTCATTGTTCCTATTTTTCAATTGCTTTCTTGAATTCAGTATTTTGTATTGTTTATTTTGTGAGTAATGGGTATGAATCTTAATCCTTGTTGTTTTGAATTAGATTTTTTTTAATTCATTTAACATTGATTATCATATTGCACACTTACTAGTTTCCCCCTTCCATCAGTATTCCAACAAGGGTACAAAGCAAGTCATTGGCATAAATGCCAATAGGATCAACACAAAGGTTCAAACCTATGAACGTAATGAATTAGTGAGGGCACAATGCTTGAAATCACAAAAGCTCAATGGAGGTGTGAACTTTGGTGACAATGACAACAATACCACAATTTAACCATTAGATTATGACATGAATGGCAAAAAATTATATTATTTATTAGGTATATTTTTTTTATGGATAAGTCTCGTTTAGCCTTTTACTAAATCTAAAAGATAATAATACATAATACACAAAAAAAGAGGTGGGTGGTAAAAAGGCACACCCTCAGTGTCTAAACAGGAGAGAGTTTAAAACAAAAATGACAAACAAAATAACAAGGGCCAAGCCCAAATAACATCAAACCAATCCCAATAAAGGGGGGTCTTTTGTTAAATATCCAATAAAGTGAGGGGGGGTGAATCAGTATATTCTCAAACTTATTGAAAAAATACCATTCAATTAATCCAAAGCATATGATAATTAAGATAAGAATAATTATCATCAGAACATGAAGCACAAAGCACAAGAGACACCAAATTTTTTATGTGGAAAACCCAAAATGGGAAAAACCAGGATGAGGATTAACTCACAATATACTATAACCGGTTATAAGATATTACAATAGAGGTGGCTTACTGCCAGGAATCATTGTCCAAAATGGGAGGCACATTGCCTACAAAAATGAAGTAATAGAATGGCTAACTGCTAGAATTGAATTGATGAAAGTACACCTCAAGTGCAGATTTAGTTCCTTTGTGATTCAAGAAATTTGCATGCCAACAGATCACTCTTCGCTCTTTTTTGCTTCCACATATAGTCTGTTTGTATTCGCTCAACAACACACACACTCTTCCAACTCTACAAAAACATCTTGTTTATATATCTGATTGTCCAAAGATAACAATTAGGTCGGCTTGACAAATCTTCTCAACAATAATTCAAACATGTGGCACGCTATAGTTTGTCAGCATGGATTACATAAAAAAAATTCAATCCATTACATCTTATCCACTTGATAGGTCGGCCAACAAGAAACCTAACAAAAAAAATTGTAAACAATAAAATGATACCCATGATAACCACAATCACTTGTATGCACAAGATCCTATCCATGCACGCTTTTACCAATCACAGACCATTTCCAAAAAACTAAAGATGGGGCTATTTATTAAAGAGGATCCTGGAGAAAAATACCAAAGGTTGATCCTGTATTACCGGTTCAGAATATCAGATTAATGTGACTTAGAGTCTTGCAATTGCAACTCATATATCATGGTGAAATCAATGACAAAAAAACTGTTAACAAGGGCTATGATTCTATGATCTTCTTTATTCTTCCAACAATCTCCCCCTTTGTCATTGATGGAAACATGTGCCAAAAAGAATATACAAAACTGTACAAAATATACGCTATTTCTCATTCCTCTTCTCCCCCTTTGACATCAAGGATAAAGGCCGAACAAAACATGAAAGATATGTACACAGGGTCCAGAATGGACAAACACATATAATCAAACTTCTGAACTCCCCCCGGGGAGTTATCTCAAGCAATGTAAAAACAAAAAAGATTTTATTCGGAGGAGGGAGTACTTTGCAATTCCTATAGAATGCCTTGCCAGGCCGCTTTGCCATCCCCCCAACTCTTCTTAGTAGAAACCAACAATTTGTTCAAAGATTCTAAAGCAATAAATTTTTCTTCAGCGTCATCCGGAGAGTCCGGAGTTAGATTTATCTTATCCAAGTTTTCAATGTTAGCCAACGCATAGGCTACTAGAGCATACTCCATTCTCACGTTATCACCAAGCAAGCTGAATTTTCTAATTATCTCTTCCTTCTGCTTCTGTAGCATAATTAAATTTTCTCTGTGCATAGAAATGGCATTCCAAGTTGATCTATCTTTGTCCATTGATACATTGTAGGTGCTAGAGATAATGGTCAATTGGGACTCAATGGAGTCTATTAGATTTTTTATTCTTTGAGTGGCATCGAACCACCTTATACAATATGCAAACACATAATTAGCTTTAGATTCACAAGCCTTCACAGCTTCAAGGATCTTTTCTACATTGGTATATGTTGAGGCACATTTATCATGAAGAATCAACAACCTTTTCTCATTCATTTTCTCTTCTGCATCCTGTTTTTTTTTCTTAATAAGTCTTGTGGCATGCTCCTTGAAGGAGTCCAATAAAATCTTCAAGTTCTCAATAAGAGAGAGAGAGAGATGTATCAAAAAATGTATCTGATGTAACATAATGCAAGGCCTTAATGGCATCTTCAATGAGCTCAGTCCCCTTCTGATGCATTTCTAATATTTATCTCCTATCAGATGCATGAAATACATCGCCTAATACCAATTTATGCACCGAAGAAATCTTGTTCATATCTGCATAACCTTGAGTCATTGGAAGTTGCAGGAGTTCGAGAGGAATTACCGGTTGGAATCTAATCTTCTTAGAAAACAGTCCCTTCAAAACATCATCACCAGAGGAAGATTCTCCAGTGGACTTTTGTGTACTCTGCAACTTGTTGGGACACTTCTTGATTCTTTCTAGCAATGTCATCTGATTCCTTATTTCTATTTTCTTCTTCTTCCTCTACTTTTTCTTCCTTTGCATTCTTTTCTTCCAATTTTTCTTCTTCTACCTTTTCTTTTTCAATCTTCACTTATTATTTTTCTTCTTCCCTCTTCTCTTCTTCTTCCTTATCTTTATCTGCTTCTTCAGGGTGTACCAGAGGGGTAGCAACATGAACTTCTACTTCAACATGTTTTTCAACTTCCAAATTCTCATTAACAACATTGATCTCTGGTAGAACATCTGTACTACTTGTTTCCAGAGGGAAATTGGTGTCATTTTCTTCCAAAGGTATATTATCATTAGTAGCACTGAAAGGATGTTCTTCAAAAACTTCTATAGATGTTTCTTTTCTAGGTTCAGATGTTGAACTGGATGCACCAATCATGCCATACCTTTTTACAGTATCCTTGATAGTACTTATTGTGTCCTTCCTTATTCCTCTGTTTTCTTTCTTGTCTTTTGTCATTAGAGTATTAACTCTTCACTTCTCCTTGAAAATTTTAGCACAAATCTTCTTCAAAGATTCCAAATTATCCAGAGATAGAGAGGATTCAATTTCTTTATATGCTTTATTCCTTATTTTCTCTTCTAGCTCAACTACCTCCACAATTATTTTCATCGACATATCCCACAAATTTTCAAGAACATCATACCTAATGTTATCCCATTTAGCTTTCAAAATAATGACATATTTGATGATGGCCAAAATTATTGTTTCTTTATCCTCTTCTCCTACTAAATAATACACTTCCACTATGGAATTCACCATATTATCTTGATTCACCATATTATTCACCAAAACATCTAGTTTGAGAGGGGAACTAGGTCTTACCGGAGAGGCGTTTTGTTCAAACTGGTCCAAGGGAACTTCTTTTGTGACTTTATCCTTCTTTGCATCATTAACATCTTGTTCATCAGTATCTTCAGAGGATGACACATAGTGAAATTTCCTCAAGCCAACACTGGTTTCCTATGATGCACCTTCACCAGAGGAGATACTCACCCTTCTCTTTCTTGTCAATTTAGTAGTAGGGTATTCTTCTTCCTCCTGATCATCAGTAACACTCATATTCTTCTCCCTAGTACACTTTTCTTTTCTTCATTTGATAGGGGCTACTAGAGGAACACCTTTCCTTTTTCCTAATCTGGTAGTAGGTCCGAAAGGGGTCGGGCCTTTTCCTTTATCAACAGTGTTAGGCACAGACTTCGTTGTAGTTGGTCCAGAAGTTGGTATGGAAGGAGGGGTCTTGTTGGGTCTCCTTACACTAGGTAGTTCTTCAAAATTTTGTCCTTGAGCAACTCTTCCTTGAGCTGATTCTTCAGGTGTGAAACATTTCTTTAGCATTTCTGCCACATTTTTCTTACTTTTAGCTTTGTTGTGCTCTAAACAGACTTCCATGGATTTCTCCACATAATTCCCAATCTGGGCTTCATTCGGATCTTTAGGACTCTTCAACAAGAGTTTCACATATCCTTCAGCATCATCTTCTGAGACTACATAACCTAGAGGTTGAATTCAAATGGTCTAGGGTTCAATCGCTTCTATCATACACTCATCAAAAGATACATGAAATATGATCTCGTTTTTATATTTCTCAACACTCTTACTTGAAATTATATCTCTCTCATTCATATTCTTCTTAAAAATAGAAAATAATGTTGTCAAGGCATTTGTTGCATTGTTCACATCGCCCAAACTACACATGTGATCAAAAATTTGATGTGCCACTGGTCGGAATGGATCCCAATACACAGTTCCAAATTTTCTAGGAAGCATCTTGAGAAAATAGAACAATACACACACAATTAGAGAACCAAACTTGAATGGGTACTTCTTCTCCTTTGACATTCTCAGGTTCTCAAGTAGTTGTTTCCTGAGAAGCTCACATAGATCATAATTCGCACCATTTACAAACATATCATAACCAATATAGGTAGTTGTGGAAGACACAAAATTCTCTTTCTTGGTGAAGTAGATTTTTTGGCCAATCATTATGGATGCATACTTCATGGCTGGATTTTTAATAGGTTTTGTCTCTTGATCCCTCTTGTCATAAGTTGCACCGGTGAGACTTGTTACCATTTCATTTTTCATTGCTTTGAGCACAAGTACTGGTCTGGTGTCGTAGAGTCCAATGACAACTTTGATTGCTTCCTTATTTATCAAGTGTGATTCATGATTTCATAAGAATTGATCATGCATTTTGCTGAGAACCAGCTTTACATACGGGTCATCTACTATAGAACAAAAATTTGGAAAGTTGTTCCAATAGTCCAAATTCTTTGTCACTAGATTTGAGTATTCAAGTTTTACCAAGAAATCATCACCAGTGAGTTCATTCATCCATATATTGATCAGTTTGATATGATTGAATTCCTCTAACTTAACCCTAATGTACATCCTTGTATCCTCTGTCGGCATGATGCCATGAGGAATCAAAGAGAAAGCGCCCATAGGTTCATCTTCGAATACTTTCATCGAGTATTTTTTGTATGAAGGTCTAGGTCTTTCTATTGTATTTATGACCATAGGAGTTGCCATTTTCTATATTTTGAGCTCTTAGAAATATTCAAGAAAGAATTTTCACAAGCTTACAGTAGCACAAAATCGAAAATACCTTTTTCTTAGCAAATAGCCAAAACTAGGGTTTGCACCAGTCACAATTTAATTCACTCCAAATCACTTTAAGTCGCTCTTCGTCTTCTTCGAATGCACAAGTGATCAAAATTCCTTCATAATTTCACTTTATAGATCAATGTGATGCCCTGATTTGCATTTAATGGTCTTGGAATTCAAAAAAGTTGATAAAATCTTACATCCACACTAAGAAACCCTAATATACTCCACAAGTGAACATATATACATACTTTCTTCTAGTTTCTTTTTCAAAACCTCTACCTACTCATTTCTCACAACATCACCTCATGCTAAGGACTGACACGCCCAAAATTAGGGGGTTCAAAATATTTTCTGCTAAACCTCCCCCTAAGACCGTGCTAGGTCTAATTCTCGAAGGAATTATCTACTCTAGCTAAGGGCGTAGATGTATCAAAATATTACAATTCTTCTTTCTTTTTTCGCATCTTACTCATTTCTTGCTTTACTTCCTCTTTGTCAACCTTCTTCTCGGGTTCATTCTTCTTTTTTGGAACAGACTATTTTCCCTTTTTGCTTTTGCATACCTTTGAAATATGTCCCGGTTTTTTGCAATTATAACTTACAACATTTCTTTGACTTTATTTACTTCCATTAAACCTTGTTCTACACTGATTCACTTTATGCCCATATTTGTTGCATGTATAGCAATAACCAACAAAGGATTGATTCATCCTTCCTCCATTAAACTAGTTCATCATCCGAGTTCTGTATTCACTAGCCCTATGTCCAAACTTATTACAAGCATAGCATTGTCCAAAGTAACAACCAAAAAATTGATTCATCCTGCTTCTGCATTTAGTTTCCTTATGCCCAAAATTGTTGCAAGAAAAGTAAGTTCCATTGAAAGATGGGTACCTTTGTGCATTTGGTTGTCTGACAGGTGATTTTCTTCCTGAATTTCTTTTCTGTTTCCCTTTATCTTGAGTCTTTTGATCGTTTACTGCTTTAGAGCTTTCACCTGTTTCTAATCCCAATCCTCCTTTGTCTTTAGAAGGTTTTTTTCCTCCAATCAATTCATCAAGCCTGGTGGAGCTTGATTTGAAACTATCCTCACATAATTTTTCCTTTTCTAGTTCTACTCTCAGATTCACGACTTCTTTTTCAAGTCTGAAACATTCATCAGACTTGTCCTTCATTTCTTCATTCAAACATTCTTCAATTCTCTTCTTTTCTTCCACTTGCAGCTTTAGTCCGTTAATGTCTTCATTTGCTTGTTTCAATCGGTCACTGACTTCTCTATGTCTCTCTTTGAATTTCCTTAATTGCTTCTCCAACTTTCAGACATATTCATTTGCTTCATCAAGATTTTCTTTCAAATATTTATTTTCATTTTCAGCTTTGTTAAGATCATCTAGGGTAGTCTGAAGCTCTGCATTATCTACCATTTGTTCAATCTCAAACATCTCCCTCAAGTTGTTAGACTTCTCTAGAGGAACCAAGCTCTGATACCAATTGTTAAATATCCATTATACTGAGAGGGGGGTGAATCAGTATATTCTCAAACTTATTGACAAATACCATCCAATTAGTCCAAAGCATATGATAATTAAGATAATCAAAATCATCAACAAAACATGAAGCACAAAGCACAAGAGACACCAAATTTTTTACATGGAAAAATCGGAATGGGAAAAACCATGGTGAGGATGAACTCACAATATAGTATAACTTGTTATAAGATATTACAATAGAGGTGGCTTACAGCTAGGACTCACTATCCAAAATGGGAGGCACACTGCCTACAAAAATGAAATAACATAATGGATAACCACCAAAATTGAACTGATGAAAGTACACCTCAAGTGCAAATTTGGTTCCTTTATAATTCAATAAATTCACATGCTAGCAGATCACTCTTCGCTCTTTTTCACTTCCACATATAATCTACTAGTATTCTCTCAACAACACACACACTCTTCCAACTCTACAAAAACATCTTGTATATATATCTAATTGTCCAAAGATAACAATCAGGTCAACTTCACAAATATTTTCAACAATAATTCAAACATGTGGCACACTACAGTTTGTCGGCATGGATTACATAAATAAAATTCAATCCATTACAACTTTATCCTCTTGATAGGTCGGCCAACAAAAAACCTAACAACAAAAATTGTAAACAACAATATGATACCGGTGATAATCACAATCACCTGTACGCACAATATCTTGTCCATGCATTCTTTTACCAATCACAAACCATTTCCCAAAAAAATGAAGCAGGGGCTATTTACCAGAGAGAATTCCAGAGAAAAATATCAAAGCCTGATCCTATATTACCGATTCAAAATACCAAATTAATGTGACTTAGAGTCTTGCAGTTGCAACTCATATATCATGGTGAAATCAATGACAACAAAACTGTTAATAAGGGCTATGATGTTATGATCTTCATTCTTCCAACAATCAAGCTTTCCCTAGACAACTCTAGGGATGGCATCATCAATAAGCTCCTAGTTAGTGACAATGTCTTCCTCTTCAGGAGTATCTTCTAGCTAACAATAGACTAAGAAGATGGCCAAAGCCAATTAAGGAACCTTTCTAAAGTCAAGCCACCTAGAACCACACCCAAGAGAGGAAGAAAAATATTGTCAATATTGATTTCATCCTCCATGGACTGCATTATCTCTGGTACCCAAAGGTTGAGAGCCATAGGATTTGGTTCCTCTGTCATGCATGTATGATTGGTGGTAACCACATTTATGCCATCGAGGAGAAGTTGGGTCAAGAGGGACTCTAACAAAAGTGGAAGGAGCATTCCCCTAGTGGTCCAATAGCTCTTAAAGATGAAAAACTTCAAGTGTAATTATCCAAGATTGCACCTAAATCTATATAAGAACATTAGAACAAATTATGGCTTTAGTGTACATAAAACAAATGTTGATTTGTAGAAAAACCTATATAAATAAGTGCAGTTCTATTTTCCTCCACCTTGAAAGCATGTTAAATCTAAGTATACTTGAAAAGGAGAAAAAATGATCTCTTAATAAAACCATATGACAAGAAAATGAAGTATGGCTAAAAGGCTTAAAAAATTCATGTATAAAATTTCAAGCTTCTTGAACTTTGCAACAAAACCATAAAAGGTGCTTGAGATTCTCAAGATGCCCACAAAATAGATAACGAGGATTGAGAATCCCAACAAGACCAAATAAGCACCAATAGGGAGATCTTGATAGATAATATACTAGGAAAAGTGAGCTAACTTAAGTTCAAGAATAGTTGATCAAATGCATTGAAAATGATGCTACCATGATCCAATAGAGGACTGAAGCTATCAATGATATTTCAACTAATTTACCATGCATAAATAAGGTGAAAGCCACATATAACCTTTACAAGACTTGTAATACAAAAGGTTTCGTCAAGATACCATTTCCAATCCTTCCATTGTGGCTTAAAATACCTCAACCTAATTGTATGAATCATCTAGGGAGACATAGCATCAATAATAGCCTTAAAATTCTTTTGATCTAGATTAAACAATTTATCCTTTATTTTGAACTCCAACCAAGAGAGAAAATTCTTGGTAGCATAATTGATGAAATCTAATAACACCCTAATGTCTCATTTTAAAAACTTCAAGGCATGAATTTAGGGCATCTTAGCTAGAGGATGATCATGACATGATATAATTGGATACTACCAAATATAATGTTGATTGATAGAGATACTAGTGCAAAATTTATTTCTTTCTAATAAAAGTCGAGGCTTACTAGCCTCCTAGGCTTTTCATATACTTTTGATAACAAAAGTGCATTAAATTTTGATAGGCTCTTGCATGGTGAAAAGAGTGCCCAAATCAAGTCCATTCTAAGCTAGCCTCCCAGAATGCACGGCAAACTTGATGCAATGCTTGATGAGAATTTTGTAGGATTTGTTTCATTCTAAGGCTCTAATAATATGTTTTGGTATGCAAAGTGATTCCTTGTTGGTAGATTGAAAAAATGCTTAATCCCCTAGAATCCTAAGGGAAGAAACAATATTCCCAAGCTACTAGGTGAAGAATGTGGTGACCATCATTGGAAGCCCAAAAAAAATATTGGAGTATTTTCTCAATATTAAAATAAGAAGCTTTTGAAAGAACCTAATAGGAAGAATGTAGAGATGGGTAGCAACCAAAATTTTGGAGCAAATTTGGAACTTATTAGCCAGGAAAGAGGCTTGGTGATCTAGTAATTGAAATTTTTCTCAATCTTGGCAACTATAGGCCTACCAAAGAGTAGGAAAATATTAAAAAGAAAAGGGTATGGCCATAAATAAATAAATAAACTTAATGCTCAATCCATTTTTGACCAAAATTATCTAATCATCCTAGATTGTGAAGAAAATATCTCCTATAACATTCGATCTTCTACCATTGAATTCTAGAATCAAAAGCAAGACAAAAAAATTATAAACAATGAAGAGCTTAATTGATATTATTCTCATTCTCAATAAAACTAAAAAAGGAATCATTGGAAAAATGGTCATTAACCAACTGATTGTGAGAATCGGGAAGAGAAATCCCCTTGACCAAGAAATGAGAAATTACATGGGAAAGAAGATATCTAAAACCTTCAACAAAAAGAACATAGAGAGACAAAGCGAGAGGACAACCTTGAAAAATATAACAAAATATTCTACAAGGTTGATATTGTTGAGAATTAATAGTACTGCAAGTCGAGGTATCTACAAAAAAATCAAAAATTGAATGAATCAAGGCCCAAATCCAAAAGCTTGGATTATAAAAAGGATAAACAACCATTCAATACGATCATAAGATTTGGAAAAATCAATATTAATAAAATAGAAAGATATATTATAAATTTCATGCCCATTTCATACCTTCTCACACAACAATAACTATCTAAAATAAATATTGGATTTACGAAGTAAGTTTTCTTAGGAAAAATAAACTAAGGAAGCATAGGTTGAAGCTTGAGAGCTTGCACTTTGGCAATAATTTTATAACAAACATTCAAACTAGTGATAGGCCTCTAATTGCAGTTTTCTTTGGATCTCCAACTTTTGGTATGAATTTAATGTTTCCATTATGCAATGTATGAAAAATTAAGCCTATAGAGAGTATACCAAATTTCAAGGTCAATTCTTCACACATATAATAGGGTGAATCAATAGTGCTTAGAACTATTCATATTATCATTTTTATAATGTTGGGAATATAAAATACAACATAAAATAATATATTATAAGGCCAACTATTAGATTATTACCATTGGAGTTGATCCTTCAATCCCAAAGTTCCCAAAGATCACCATTACTCAAACACTTGTCACACATAAAGAGATAGCAAGGCTAGGGAGGCCAAAAGTGAATTGATCTAGAAAGATTAATCATGTTGATTATACAATCCTAAATAATAAAAATGATACAATGAATCCATATAAAGGAAACCTAAAATATAAATAAAGCAACCCTAAGGAAAGCCTAGGTGAAGATAGGACAATATCATGACATGTGTCCTCGTCATATGACTTGAGACAGCAAAAAGAACAAGACCTAAGTAAGCTTAAGAAGTATAGTACTAAAATACTCCAACACCCTCCCTTAAGTGCAACTTAGGGAGAAGCTAAAAACTCTAAATGTGAATGCATGAAATGAAAAATATGATTTTGAAAACTAAGGCCTAATGAGGTACCCATGAACAAAAGAATCTCTCACAAATGGAAAAACACCACATGGGAAAAAAATACTCTCCAAAAGAGAGAAATGCAAATTAAGGATTAAGAAGCCTCCAAATCAATGCCTCAAAAATAATAGGAACATGAAGAACATTGTTGAAGCACAAAGAAGTTATAGAAAATTGTCGAAAGATGACTGATATAGTGCTAAAATAAAGAATCTCCTTTAAAAAATGATGATTAGGATCAAGAAGAAAATAATCTACATGAGTGCCCCCAACAAAACTACTCAAGCAATGATTAGATGGAAAAAAAGGCAAAAAATTTGACAGTCAAAGATACAAATGACCCATGAATCAATATAGGTGACTTTAAGGACACTGCTCAATCAATGTAAAAGAAGTAAGTTGAAAATACACGTACCAATAATCTAAAGAAATGATCGTGTAAATATAAGGTCACCTCCAAAAAATAGGAATGCAAGAGTGTCCATATGGTAAGTTATCCATCTCACTGAAATTCATTAGTAACTAATAGCTGCATACGCCTAGTATATAGGAAGGAAAAATAGATACATAGCTCACTCCAAAATAAACCAAGGAAGCATTAACACAAACAATAGAACCCCCCCCCTCCCCATAATGCTAACAAGGGAGAGGTGACAGGTCCACTTAAACGATGTGTCACCAAGTAGTGCATGAAAGAGAAGAAACATTTGAACATGCACAATAAATTACTTGTAATTGAAAAAGGGTGTGTAAACCAAAGCACACATACATGAGGCAAGAATCATTAGGATTCAATGTTGTCGTGGAATGGACACTCACTTGAAAAAGTCTCTATACAACCCCGCATGGCACTTTATACAAAGTCTCTATACAACCCCCCATGACACTTTATAACATAATGTGAATACAAAAAGACACAACAAGATGTGTGAAATCCTCAAATAATATACACAATTATCAAACTTGATCTTAATGCATCTATAATTAGAAAAAATACATACAAAATATGCCTACAATATCCCAATAAGAAAAAATGTTGGAAATACATGTAGAATAGCCCAAAAAAATTCATCCCATGCAAACAAAAAAATTCAAAAGAGAAAATGACCAAGTAATTCAACAAAATATGAAAACACAAAAAAATGAATAAAATATACTTGGAGAAAATATGAAAAAAGTGCATAGATAGTTGTGAAGAGTTCTAAAAGATATTTCCAACACCAAAAAAATTGTGAAAAACAAAGGAACGAGTCAAAAATTGTGAGCTCGAGAGTGAAAACAACATATCTGACTTTGATAGGCTACAGAATGTACTAGTAGAAGAAAATGAGAAAACTACCTACACCACTAGAAATTTCTTAGAACAAGCTTTCCAACGATGTCTCGTTCGTCAAATTAAGGCAAAAAAAGAGCAAGTGTGGGTGTTTGTATTGTTGATTTCATCATGATGGCATACTAGCATCATCCTATGAAATATGTTGTCAATAACAAAATATCCCTTGAATTAATGGGAAAAATACCCTGTGTTTGAAAAAAGCGAGGAAGTGTCAGTAAACACCCATGACTAATGGAAAATGTGCATAAAATGGTAAAAGAATGCCTAAAGGTGATATCAACAAGAAACTAGGAATTCTTTCCATCAAAATAGTTGCCAGTGGAAACTTCCACCAATCAAAAAGCATGATTTTTATTCAAAATATAAATCTCCTACGACCACCATGTATGAGCCCACCAAAAAATAAAGCAACACCAAAAGTTGACATAAGATGGAGGCCATCAATGGGGCAGTGGGCCTAGCTCGATTGGATAAAGAATCCTGTTGTAGGCAAGAGGTCATGAGGTCCAGTCTCCCCACCGTCCCCGTGGTACCAAAGGGCATGTCGCACCAACATCACCGGTCACGTGAAAAAAGTTTCTAGATGCACTACAGTTTATAGGGGGATAAATACTCGACCGATTCCTGCAATCTAAAGAAAAAAGATGGAGGCCATCAAACCAATAAAAAATTATGCCAGCATAGTAAAATATAATCGCCATCAGAGACCTCACACATTGAAAAAGTAACCAATAAAAACACCAAACCCCCAAAATGGCTAGTTAATCAACAGGCACCAAAGATAGCAAAAAAACCTTCCAAGATTATAAAGGGTAGTTGGTCATGGAAACATCTATGTAGCCCTTGGAATACACATTTGATCATATTTATTAATTAATTAAAAATAATAAATCTATTGTATTTGATTTTTAGTTAGTTAGTAAATATAGTTAAATATGCATTCTAAGAGCTAGATAGACAATAATGTTGGTCACTATGTGGTGCCAAGAATGGAAAGTGGATTAACCAAAAAAAGCCACCATACATTGGAGGTGAATGTGAAGTAACATGCTGAAAATGTGTGAGGTTTCTAGTGAAATAAAAGTCATCACGACCAACAAAAACACCATGCAAACCAAGAAAATATCCACCAAAACCGACAAAGGACATCAAAGGCAAAGCAAACACTCACAAGATTTAAAGAACATCACTAGCATAACCACTATTAGGTGAGCTAAAACTACCAAAAATTATGAAAAAAACTATGTCGTTGAAAAGGTCAGGAAATTCGATATGCGTGCAAAAATGCAAAGGAGCTGCAAAGCACAAAATGCCAAGAAACAAGTGCCACTAATAGAAAATGCATTTTGATAATATAAATAATAATATATAAACTATTTTTATTATGTAATATTTTATTTAATAAATCAATATATTTTTAATAACATAAAAATAATTTTTTTTTAAAAAAAAAATTTAAAATACAACTATGGTTAGGATTATAATATTTTATTATAAATATTATAAAAATAATATATATATTTTTTATAATTTAAAATATAACTATGTTTGGGACTATAGTATTTTATTATGAATATATTTATTTATTATTTATTATATAATAGAAAATAATCTATATTAATTAATTATTTAATCAATAAAATAATTAATCATTATTATTATTTTTTTATACATAATAAGACCTAGTATGATGATATTAGAAAATCTACAATACATCTGCTAGGTAGGAATCAAAATACAAACTTTGTTTGCCAATACCATCCCCCATCCAAACAAGTCGATAGCTTCAACAAAAAAATCAACCAACCCTGATCTAAGGCAACTCGCCTATACCACTACCTCGTTGTTACCCAAAATGAGGCATCCATGGCTGCTACAGACTATCTACAATAATTGACTTCCTACTATTGACACAACAAACCCAACTATTAACATAAAAAATCTAGAAAGAGAACAATTAATTGACACCAAACTTGACTGTTAAGCAGACCTAGCCGCACCAAGAAAGCCATTGGCAAGGGCGAAGGATTTGAAATACAAAACTTGTCACACCCCGAAAGAGAGGTTCAAATTGAGCTTCTTTTATAGAAAATATGCTCCCACTAGTGCAATATGCCTATGCTCGACCAATGCCATTCCCTTCAGGTCCAAGATAAATGGGTAGTATTTCACTACCTCACCAAGCGCATAGAACTACGGCAAATCCCTTAGATGAGGAACCCCCAAATTTGTAGAGGTGACATAGAGAATCTCCTCCAACCCAATCAAGTAGTCTGTCGGGAATAGCTTCCTGACCAATGCTTCAATGTCCTTCTTCGCCATTCGTATGTCAAGCAACACTGCCAAAAAATGAGAAGTGATTGTCGTGTCAGCTCTAAGTGGCTCCATGTTTCCCAAAAATCCTTTCCCTAAGATCATCTTAACTACAGCCAAAATGAGGGGATCATATTTCTTCTTCAATAGGCATTTGAGGCAATGGTTAGTGATGGCCCCATGAAAGGCCATTTGCCTCACACTAGAATCCAACAATATGGGGGTTATCTGCCCCAAATGAGGTCAAAGTCTTAGAGTACATTTGCACTACAAACTTAGAGCGCTCCCCCATGTTGCCACTCGAAACAAAGAGGAAACAAACTTAGAATGAAATGTCAACAGCCTACAACTTAGGATAAAATGCCTTGAACTACCACCCAACCACAATATATTGATGTTAATCACTTTGAATACCGCAGTCGTGTCATTCCATAATTGAATCGAATGACTACCAAGCATGAGAGTAGGCATAGGATGATGCAAGCCATCTAGCTCACTAATGGCTACCTGTCCTTGAAATCATATAAGGAAATGTTGGTTTTCTAAATTTTGTGATTGGTAACTTTCTTGACATCTTTCCATAATGATGACTCGATCGATCATTAAAATCTCATTGCCACCCAACAAACCACCCATCCTTTTGCTCAATCCACCTTTTATCGTCGACGAGTGATGTGTCTATCATCGTGGCACCTACCCTTGCCATGGGCCTAGTCCTACTATCTTTATGAACCACCTTGGACCCCTTTAACACCATTCGATGCTTATTTTGTTGATAGCCATAGAATCTCTACCACCCTTGGTGTGGAGAGTCACCCCCCAACCACCCACTATCAACTTCTTGGGTCAAATGTTCATTTATTTTAGTGCTACTCCATCTGCCCCCATATTGGACAAATGATCAACTTCTGTATTTCCTTCTCTGAGAATCTGATTGAACATTGCAAGCTCAAGGCCCTCTACCAGGCTTAGTGCCACCTCCAACTTCACCCCAACTTCCAATTCAAAACCTTCCTTAAACGTAGAGCATTTATCACCAAAGTTGAGTCACCTTCGCTTACCACCTTCCTTAGATCGAGTTCTTTGCATAATCCCAATCCCAAGATCAAGGATTGAACCTCAACTACATTGTTTGTACCTTCTATGAGAGGAGCAACTATTCTACCCAAAGTGTCACCCTTGAAATCGCTTATAATGCATCCAACACCAGATACCCTGGGGTTTCCCCTAGATGCTCCATCAAAATTTAATTGTGCCCATCCCACATCAGGTGGCGACCAACATACTTTTCTCTTGTCAACTACCGTCTCCTTCCCCCCGCTTCCCACAAATGTAGGGACATTCAACCCAAACCAACTTCTTCTAGCTAAAGCATCCCAATCTATGAAGTTCAACTTCCTCGGATTTAGATCTTCCACTCTTGCATTGATTACTTCCACTATGCTTGCCTCAATTTTTTTTTGCAACCTTTGTTCCATCATTTCCATATCCTGAAAAATGTGGCGATTTCTCTCCTTCCAGACTTCCAAAATGATGATTAATGGGCTCACAATCCATAAAAATCCAAACATTGAATGTTTATAGGGTGTAGGCCAGCTTTTAAGCATCTCTACCAAGCTGCTCGGGAATGTCATCTACCACTAGAGTTTTGCACATAACCATTTTCAGCAGCACTGAGTGCATGTGCAACAAATGATCCCTTGATTCATCAGCCTATTTGCGTAAGGGGCATCTCGATGGACCATGGTAACCCAATTTTTCAAATCTATCCACTGTTAGAGCCCTACCTTGGGAGGCGGCCCAAGTGAATATACTAGCCTTCAAAAGGCAAAGTTTATTCCAACAAAGATTAGTTGGCAAGCTAATTTCAAACACCCCGGCTTTCAACGAAACAATATAGCCATCCTTCACCTTATATTCCCCACTTTGTGAAGCATTTCACCTTAACTTGTCACTACCTTTTTTGATGCAAACCTTCCATAAAACCATAATCTACTCAAACAATTCCACCACCTCATCCTGAAAGCCCAGCTGCCTAATGCTCATCCATTGATAAAAAAGCTCACCTAATTGGGTTGAAACCTCAATATAATATCTTACCCTATCTCCCCATGTTTTCTTTGTTCTCATTTTCACATGTTCCAATTCAGAAATGTTGACTAATTTGTAAAATCCTTCCCATGATTCCACCCAGAATAGAGTAGTGCATCCATCCTTTATCTCCTAGGTGAGATGATCTAAAATTAAATCCCTCGAACATCTCATGAAATTCCATATTCTTGACCCTATGGGTAAGGACCTGGCCATTAACGTATTGTGTTCCCCATCATTGAGATACTTCACCTTGAGTATTTTGACCCATTTGATGTCCTATTTTGAATGAAGTGCCCAAACTAGCTTCTCCCCTAGAACTTTGTTCTGAAGAAGCAAGTCCTTCATCCTTGCCTTGTCAACTTCCTTTTTTTTGCAAACTTTATTCCATTTTACTAGTGGGAATTTATGTTGTTCCAAGTTACCTTGCCAAAAAAAAATCTTTCATCTTCTTGTCGAGCGTTTTACTAGCCCCCATTGATAACAGAAGACATGACATCATGTAGCTCAGTAATGCTACTATGACCGATTTAAGCATTGCTAATCTTTCTACCCATGATAACCAACGACTTTTCCATGAGGACATTCTATCTTTCACTTTTTCTATAAGAGTTCCCCAGATGTTACCTTGTTGCACTCCTTTATCCAAAGGAAGGCCAAGATATCTACATGGTAGTCTCCCTTTTTTAAATCTTAGAATCCTCATAATTTGAACTTCTCTTGCTATGCTGGTGTTTAAGAAGAAAACTTCTGATTTTGCAATGCTAATCTACAAATTGTTGATGGGTGACTACACTTTGGTTGCTTGTGAATTGTAAACCACACACTAACCCACCCCTTCGAGTATTGTCTATTGATCTCCCCAAAGCTTCAACCATAATTATGAATAAAAATGGAGAGAGGGGGTCTCCCTGCCTTAGACCTCGGGAGGCACTGAAGAATCCTTTTGGCGAACCATCACGAGCACTGAATATCTTGGGCAAGCAATTCACCAAAAAACCCAATCCAACCATTTCTTCTGAAAACCAAAGGCTTCCATGACTTTGAATAAGAAATGATAGTTTACTTTGTCATAAGCCTTCCTGATGTCAAGCTTCAGCAACATCGTTGGTTTCTTCATTCATTGCATGGAATGCATTACCTCTTGTGCTATAATTTCTCCATCCAATATTGACCTTCCCGACACAAACCTTTTTTTCTCCATCGAGATAATGAATGGAAAAATTATTTTTAGCCTATTAGCTATGGCCTTCACCAATATTTTATATAGTGTGTTACACAAGGAGATAGGACGATATTCTTCCAAAGCCTCAGGTTTCTCTTTTTTGGGGATGAGCATGA
Organism: Sequoiadendron giganteum; assembly: GCA_007115665.2. Lineage (NCBI taxonomy): Eukaryota > Viridiplantae > Streptophyta > Pinopsida > Cupressales > Cupressaceae > Sequoiadendron > Sequoiadendron giganteum. Next base: position 115,265,641 of record CM021103.1, on the reverse strand, counting down.
TGAAGGTATTGTTTGCTTCTCTTAGCACATGACCTGATTCTCTTCACTCCTCAATTGCCTCAATGATCTCATGTCCCACGATGTCCCAATATTTCTAAAATAAATCCGTCGAGAAGCCATCGGGCCCCGGTGCCTTCTCCAAGTGTAATTGGAACAAAGCCAACTTGATCTCCTATTCATTGAATTTGGCATTTAACTGTTCGTTTTGAATTTTAGTCACCAATCTGGGAATATTCCTTAACAACTCGATCTAATCTAGTAGCTTGGATCCCTCATTATCATTCATAAGAGCTTGAAAGAACTCAACCGCAACCTTCCTGATTTTTACTGGGTCTTCCAACATCCTCCCATATGAACCTCTAATGTGAAAAATCCAGTGTACTTCCCTCCTTACCTTCATTAAATTATGAAAGTATTTTGTATTCTTATCCCCTGCCTTTAACCATGTTTCCCTAGATTTTTTTCTCCAAAAGATCTCTTCTTCAGACATCACCTCATTCAAACATCCTATCAAAGATTTCTACTCCTAAAAACTATTTATGTGCATACCATTCACTATCACTTTCTATTATACCTCCTTCAATGCTTCTTTAATCTTTTTCCTTTCTTCGAAGATGTTCTTAAAATTGTCCTTATTCCACTGCTTTAGTTTTTGCTTTATCGACTTTAATTTTGTTACCACATTAAAAAAATTTGAACCACCAAGGTTACACTTCGTCCACCACTATTTAATGAGGCTCCCAAGGTTCGGATCCCTGAACCACATTGTTTCAAACTTGAATGTGCATCTTACTAGACCTTTATCTCCTATTATCTCCAGCTGTACTGAAAAATGATTTGATCCTACACCTAGAATAGTTTTACTCTCCAAGATGTAGGGGAACTTCCTTAAGTCCCCTTTGAAGAAAAATCTATCAAGCTTCTTAGCAATACTACTGTTGAGAAATGATGCCTTAATTACCAGCTTGAACCTCTTTGAAATAAAGGACTTGGTGGCCTTTACCGCCATACCGCGGCGGTCCCCTTTGTTGTTCTGGCGGTATCGCGGTGAAGTACCTGGTGGTTACCGCCATACCGTGGCCAGCCAAAGGGCTGACCGCGGTGGCCATGGTAAGACCACCAACGACTGGTTGGTGGTTATCGCCATACCGTGGTGGCCATGATAAAGCCACTAGCGGCTTGGCTGGCGGTTACCGCCATACCGCGGCCAGCCAAGAGGCTGACCATGGTGGTCACAGTAAAGCCGCCAACGGCTTGGCTAGCGGTTACCACCATACCATGGCTAGCCAAAGGGCTAAGCGCAGTGGCTGCGGTATGACCGCCAGTGGTCTGGCAGGCGATTACCGCCGTACCACGACCAGCCAAAGGGTTGACCGTAGTGGCCGCGGTAAGACTGCCAGTGACTAGCTGGTGGTTACCGCCATATTGCGGCCAGCCAAAGGGCTGACCGTGGTGGCCGCAGTAAGATTTCCAGTGGTCTGCCAGGTTGGTTACCGCTGTATTGCGGTGTGTCTCGGAGCCGGCAGCGGTAGCACGGTAGAGCTTAAGCGATAGAGCTCGGGCAGACTCAGACGACTTACCGCCATACCGCGGGCTGGTCGAATGGAGTCCACGGTAGCATGGTAAGGTCTATGGGGAGCTTAGATGAGCTCGGTGACTGGTTTGACCAAGTTGGACTCGGTGTCAGAAATAGATAGTGAATGTTTTGCAGACACGTGGCTCAGTGTCAAAGTGATTATTGGCTAGAGACCAAAGTCGTAGCAGCAGTAATTGCAGTTCGATTCAGGGTGGCAAACAAGACCCGATTTGGGTAAAGTAGCTATGACCTGGGTGGCTTGATGCAATGAGATCAAATGGGTAGATCTTTGGTGCGATTGTATGAGACATGATTGTACCTGGTGATCAATGATTGAATGATAGAATTAAATGCAATGTCTGACTTAAGGAAGAGGGAGAATGTTGGCAAATGAGAGAGAGTTCGAACTGTATGTTTGGTATGAGAACATTGCAACAATGAGAAGAGAGATTATTCTGTATGACTGCTGTGAGTTGATTAGAGAAAACTATAATTTTTTATGTAACTGTTCTGTTACTGTAATGCAAATTATCTGGACTTTGTGTGGTGGGTTTTTTACCTAGAAAGGTTTTTCCACGTATATCTTGTGTCAACTTTGAATGCTCATCTTTGTATAATCTCTATTTTACATGCATGTATTCATCTCAAGTAGTTTTAGAAGCTATTGAAATTGTTATATTCTTTTCTCCTCTGTTGTATTAGTGTTAAAGGAATGTATTCCGCACTTTTGGGTCTGTAGATTCATGCATGTTTTTCCCTTCAAGTGGTATAAGAGCTTGGCCAGTTGTGTTATCCTTGTAGGAAAGATTAGTATTTTGTGCTAATACTGTTTTAGTGGGAGTCTTGCAATGTTTGAGATGGCGAGTACATCTAGTAGATTAGATATTGAAAAATTCAATGGTAGTAACTTTGAGTTATGGAAACTCAAGATAGAAGACTTGCTTGGGGATATAGACCTTTGGATTGCAGTGTCTGGAACTAAGCCACAAAGTACAACGCAAGAAGCTTGGGATCTTTCTAATAGAAAAGAAAGAGGTTTGATAAGACTAAGTCTAGCCGATTTTGTACTCCTGAATGCCCATGAGGAGTAGTCTGTAGCTTCATTGTGGAAGAAGCTTGGTGATATTTATCAGGGAAAGTCTCTGGTAAATAAGTTATTCCTAAGGAAGAAGTTGTACTCCTTGAAGATGGACGAAGGTGCATCTATTGTAGACCATCTGAACTCGTTTAATATGAGTGTCACTCAGTTGACATCTGTAGGTGTAAAGATAGAGGAGGAGGATCGTTTCATGCTCCTATTGTGTTCGTTACCTGACAGTTGGGATCATCTTGTGATGGCCATTGGAAGCACTACTACTGCTTTCAAGATGAAAGACATTGTTGCCTCATTGCTATCTGAAGAGATGCGGAGGAAGTCTTCAGAGATGGCCAAAGAGGCTCTTGTTGTTCAAGGTAGACCAAAGGAGAAAGGCAAGAAGAAGGACAAGAAGTCAAAATCCAAATCTGCATCGAGATCAAAGTCTCCTGGTAAAAAGTTCAAGGTGAGATGCTGGAACTGTGGGCAACCTGGTCATATCAGGAAGGACTACAAGGAGAAGAAGAAGAAGAATGCTTCTGACAATGAATCTTCTGAAAGTGATGCAGAAGCCTTCATTGCAGCAGCCTTGACAACTCAGGCATCTGATGATGTCTGATTGGTTGACTCAGGTGCATCATTTCACATGACGTCCAATAGATAATGGTTCTTTAAATATGAGAAGTATGATGGTGGAAAGGTGTACTTGGCAGAGGAAGAGTCAGAATTCAGTTTCCTGATGGGAGAGTCAAAGGTATTGGTGGCGTACTTCACATGCCAGGTCTGGCTCGAAATCTTCTTTCTGTCAGTAAGTTAAATGATGTTGGTGTAGAAGTTTCTTTTTCAAGTAAGGGGTGTAAAATGGCTAGAGGTGCAATGGTGTTAGCTAAGGGTGTTCGTACTGGCACTCTGTACAAGCTGGATGCATGACCCGTTCTTTGCAACAGTGCCTTTGTAAAGCCATGCAATGCTGCACCTGTAGAGAAAGATGAAGACTCTTCTCTAGCTGTAAATGCTATGGAGGTAAAACTCCTAGCTAAGAAGACTATGTTGTGGCATCACAGACTTGGTCACATTGGTGAGAAAGGTTTAAAAACATTGAAGAATAAAAATCCTGTAGAAGGGTTTGATGATTGTAACCTTGAGTTTGATTTCTGCGAACATTGTATCTATGGAAAGCAGCACCGTATTTATTTTTATTCTAGTCCTCACAAATCTTCTGGTATATTGGATTATGTTCATTTTGATGTGTTTGGACCAGTTAATGTTCCTTCGTTATCGAAGTCTAGATATTATGTTTTTTTTATTGATGAATGTTCGAGAAGGGCATTTGTATACTTTATTAAAAGTAAATCAGAAGTGTTCAGTCAGTTTAAAGAATTTAAATCTTTGGTTGAGAATTAGACTAGAAGGAAAATCAAATGTTTGAGGATGGATAATGGTGGTGAATTATGTTCTGCAGATTTTGAAAGGTATTGCACTGATCATGGAATTAAAAGGCACAAGACAATTCCTTACACTCCACAACAAAATGGAGTTGCTGAAAGGTTAAACAGGACACTGATGGAAAATGCAAGGAGTATGCTGAGTAGTGCTGGTCTGGAGCAGAAGTTCTAGGTTGAGGTTGTGGCTACAACATGTTATTTGATAAATAGATCTCCTTGTTCAGCTCTTGTTGAAAAGACACCTTTGGAAGCATGGTCTGGTAAGAAGCCCTCTTTGAGGCATGTCCGCATGTTTGGCTATGAGGCATATGTTTATGTGCCAAATGAAAAGAGATCTAAATTGGATAACAAGGCTATCAAATGTATTCTCATCGGCTATGGAGTTGGTGTGAAAGGATAAAAGCTTTGGAATCCTGTAACTGAGAAGGTTTTGTACAACAGAAGCGTGATATTTCATGAGCTAAAACCTCAGTTAGTGATCAATAGCTTGGGACAAATCAGAGTGACAAGAAAAAGGATGCAGTTGAGATTCCCCAAACTCTAGAAAGGGAAGAGTTGCATGGTGTACCTGATATTGAGGAGAGCTCAAGCAGCTCTGGAAGTTCTGATGATGAAGAACAACCTCAGCCTGTAAGAAGATCTACATGAGAAAAAATGCAACCTGATAGATATGGTTTCTCTATGTTAGATACAAACTGTGCTTATGCTTTAATTACCAGCACTGATGAGCCTAGGACTGTAAAAGAAGCAATCAACATGGCTGATTCAAAGTCTTGGCTGGAAGCCATGAATGAAGAAATGGATTCTTTGAAAAAGAATGATACTTGGAACTTGGTACCACTACCTAAGGGGCGAAAGCCTATTGGCTGTAAGTGGATATTCAAAAGGAAGATAGGTCTTGATGGAAGTGTTGAGAAGTATAAGGCTAGACTAGTTGCAAAAGGATTTTCTCAAATTGAGGGAATAGATTATAGAGAGGCTTTTTCCCCTGTAGCAAAGCTGACATCCATCAGATTTTTATTGTCATTGGCAGCTGTGTATGATTTTGAAATTGAGCAGATGGATGTGAAGACAACCTTTCTCCATGGTGAGCTAGAAGAAGAAATCTACATGTCCCAGCCTGAGCATTTTGTTGAAAGAGGTAAACAAAATCTTGTTTGTAAGTTAAATAAATCTCTCTATGGTTTAAAACAATCTCCTAGAATGTGGTACTAGAAATTTGACACATTTGTGTTATCAATTGGATTTGTGAGATCAAAATCTGATCATTGCATTTATTATAAGTCTGAGAATGATCGTGTGCTTGTTATTACCCTGTATGTGGATGATATGTTATTCATTGGAAATAGTAAGACTATGATTTCTGATCTTAAATCTCAGTTGTTTGCAAAGTTCGAAATGAAGGATCTTGGTGAAGCTAGGTACATTCTTGGAATGAAGATTACCAGGGATAGAATGAGCAAAAAGCTTTGGGTCAGTCAGAGTAAGTATGTGAAGAAAATTTTGGAGAAGTTTAGCATGGATGACTGCAAGTAGCTTGTTGTTCCAATCATGTATGGAACTAAGCTGTCTGTTGAAGACTGTCCAAAGTCTGCTACTGAGATGGAGGACATGACTAGTGTGCCTTATGCAAGTGTTGTTGGTAGTTTGATGTATGCTATGGTTTGTACAAGACCAGACATTGCCCAAGCAGTGGGAGTTCTAAGCCGATTTATAGAAAATCCGGGAAGATCACATTGGGATGCTGTAAAGAGAGTATTCAGGTATTTGAAGGGGACTTCAGATTATGCACTATGTTACCATGGCAGTATGGTTGCATCATAGAGGACTCTCAACATCCTTGGGTATGTTGATTCAGATTGGGCAGGGGACATTGACAACAGATGATCCACCAGTGGATACACTTTCATGCTTAATGGTGGAGCTATCAGTTGGATGAGCAAGCGACAGGCTTTTGTTACTTTATCCACGACAGAGGCAGAGTACATGGCTGCAACTCACACCTGCAAAGAGGTTTTCTGGTTAAACTATTTGTGTACAGACATTGGATTCAATGCTAGGAAAATTTCAATCTGCTGTGATAGTCAAAGTGCCATTTGTTTGGCAAAGAATCCGACCTTTCATGCCAGGACCAAGCACATTGATGTGCAATATCATTTCATAAGGGATATGGTTGAAGATGGCAAGGTCATTCTGGAAAAGGTAGACACCCTGAAGAATGTTGCAGATGCTTTGACAAAGCCGGTTAGCATAGACAAGTTCAGATGGTGCACATAATCAATGGGCCTTGGGGCCTATGACAAACAATAATTTTTCATGGTATGGAGGAAGCGGGGAATCTTCGTCAAGTGGGAGCTTGTTGAGAAACGATGCCTCAATTGCCAGCTTGAACCTCTTTGAAATAAAGGACTTGGTGAAAAATGCCTTTTTTTGGCCTTTACCGCCATACCGTGGTGGTCCCCTTTGTTGTTCTGGCGGTATCGCGGTGAAGTGCTTGGTGGTTACCGCCATACCTTGGCCAGCCAAAGGGCTGACCATGGTGGCCATGGTAAGACTGCTAATGACTGGTTGGCGGTTACCGCCATACCGCGGCCAACCAAGAGGCTGACCGCAATGGCCGCCAGTGGCTTGGTTGGCAATTACTGCCATACCGCAAACAGCCAAGAGGCTAACTGCGGTGGCCACGGTAAAGCCGCTAGCGGCTTGGATGGCGGTTACCGCCATACCGTCGCCAGCCAAAGGGCTGACCCGGTGGCCGCGGTATGACCACCAACGGTCTAGCTAGTGGTTACTGCCATACCGTGGCCAGCCAAAGGGATGACCACGGTGGTCGCGATAAGACCACCAGCGACTGGTTGGCAGTTATCACCATATCGTGGCCAACCAAAGGGCTGACCGCGGTGGCCACGGTAAGACCGCCAGTGGTTTGCCAAGTCGGTTACCACTATACCGCAGTGTGTCTTAGAATCGGTAGTGGTAGTGTAGTAGAGCTCGGGCGGACTCAGACAACTTACCACCATACCGCGGGCTGGTCGGATGGAGTCCGCAGTAGCGTGGTAAGGTCTGTGGGGAGCTCAGATGAGCTAAGTGACTGGTTTGACCGAGTTGGACTCGATGTCAGAAACGGATAGCGAATATTTTGCAGACACGTGGCTCAGTGTTAAAGCGATTATTGGCTAGAGACCAAAGTCATAGCAGCAGTAATTGTAGGTCGATTCAAGGTGGCGAACAAGACCCGATTTGGGTAAAGCAGTTATGGCCTGGGTGGCTTGATGCAATGAGATTGGTATGGGCAGATCTTTGGTACGATTGTATGAGACATGATTGTACCTAGTGATTAGTGGTTGACTGATAGAATTAAATGCAATATCTGACTTAAGGAAGAGGGAGACTGTTGGCAGATGAGAGAGAGTTCAAACTGTATGTTTGGTATGAGAACATTGTAATAGTGAGAAGAGAGATAATTTTGTATGACTGCTGTGAGCTGATTAGAGAAGACTATAATTTTATATGTAACTGTTATGTTACTGTAATACAAACTGTCTGGACTTTGTGTGGTGGGTTTTTACCTAGAAAGGTTTTCCCATGTATATCTTGTGTCAACTGTGAATGCTCATCTTTGTGTAATCTCTATTTTACATGCATGTATTCATCTCAAGTAGTTTTAGAAGCTATTGAAACTGTTATATGCTTTTCTCCTCTGTTGTATTAGTGTTAAGGGAATGTATTCCACACTTTTGGGTCTGTAGATTCATGCACATTTTTCCCTTCAACTACTAAACCCCTTCCTCCTATTTGTCTAGGTGAAACTCCAATTCCCCATTTTAACTTCAATTAACACATTTCTCTCTGTGAAGTTCTTGAAATCAGCTTGTGACTGTAGCACCCTGACCACTCCCCCTTTCTTATCTTCTAATCTCAGTATAACATTAAAATCAACCCAATGATGCAAAAATATTGCCTCGGATTATTCAACACCAAATCTAGTTCTTGCCATACTTGCCTCTTTTGTGTGGAATACTAAGGCCCATAAACATTAATAAGTAAGAAAGACAAATTAGAAATAAGAATTCTTATTCGATAAGCGATCTAATGTTTGCTCTTTGTGACTTCTTCCAACAACACCACTTGTGGTTTCCACACTACCGGAAGGCCTCTTGAGGAACCTTCCAAATTGACCCAATTGTTCACCAAAGCTTCAATTTTCTATCGAGTTTTATCCTTTCCTGTTCACCCAGTTTAGATTCCTGTAGTAATCCTATATTTGCTTGCAAATTTTCTAACTTATGCCTAACTAGGCATCATTTGTTAGGGGAATTTAAGCCCCTAACATTCTAGGTAATGATCTTCATTTCTATTTAGGAAGAGCATCACTCTTCCCTACTTTCAACATTTCATTGATCTTCTTCTATCCACTTGCCTCCCCATCGCATTTAAGTTTCTCGTGATTTGGAATCTTGCACTGCTTCTTGCTTTCACCATAATCTGGTGAAGATTTATGCATGTCTTTCAGACAAATTCCCAATTTACTTGGCTCAGAAGGACCCACTGTCGACATTTTCCTGCTTTTGCTCGATTTCATACAAATCCCTTCTTAAAAAGGAAGATCATCCTCCTCTAGACTTGGGCAATTCGTCCAATCCTCAAAATTATTCTTCGTCATCCACTCTTAGTGAACCACTTTTAGTTGCTTTGGCTAATTCTACTAGTTCATTTCCTACTTCTATCAGTGAGTCTAAATCCTCCTACCTACACTTGTTCCCTAGTAAATCAATAGCCTCTGCCACTTTCTCCCTTAATTCACCCTCTTGAATGCCATTACTCATGCCCACTTCCTCCACTCCTATATCAAATGGGGGCTTCATTCCCAAGCTCCCATTTTTGGCCCCAATTCCTGAAGCATCATCTTTCGAAAGATTTGAAGGACATTTCTTGTCTTGGGGCACTTTGGGATAACCTTGATACTCCATTGAGGGATTTATGTTTGTTTCTCATCTACCTAAGGTCTTGATTAGCTCCAAGCTTGGATGTGGATCTGGGATGAGATTTTGTACCCAAACCCCCAAATCTATCACCAATTCGATTTCATTCCAATTCTCCTCACCTAGATATTTCTCCACACATAGTCTCACAAATGTGCTTACACCATCTGAATTCAATCTTTCCTGTGCACACACATATGTCCCCAGTTGTTCCCAATATCCTCTAGAATGCCTGGAGCCCAAAAATCTAGTGGAAAATTAGGCAGTTTCCACCATTCTTGAGTCACTTCCATTATAAATGTGAAAGGATTGAAACCCATGATCCATCCCCAAATGTAAAATCCATATCTATCTAATAACCAGATACCTGATTTGATTTCATCCTTGATCTCCTCCAAAGGGCATATCACCACAAAATATCCATTAGCCAACCTTTTTAATTGCAAGTCTGGCCCCCATTTGTTTTTCCACCAGTGCAATAAAAATTCCCACTTGAGATCTTTCCCAAGCCATTTCACCAACAACCCTAGATGGTCGAGTCGTTCCCTCTCCAATCACAGCTTTTCTGCATTTATCACCATTGATTTCCTAGGCTTGATCCTGAATTCTTCCTTGTTCCTATTGGCTTCACCTTGGATGTCGTCCATCTTTGAGTTATTGAATCTATTCCTAAAGCCATTGTCCATATGCCCCCTCCATCTACTACCTTCACTTTGATTACTTCCCCATTTAAGGTTTTGTTCGCCAGCTTTGCTATTGCCCCAACCCTGTGCTCTTTGATTTCCAAACCATCCTCGATACCATCAATTCTGGGGAGAAAAAAATTGATTCCTTTGCCAATTCCTTACCATCGATTGTCTGTTGCCTTCCCCCGAATCATCCCAAATGCTCCCCTTCTTCCACTTTTCGTTGGTCGCCTTATTCTTGATTTGATTTGGTGAGATTTTTGCTTCAGCATCTCTAGGTCACCAACCTTGGCCTTTAGTTTCCTCTGTCGTTCCTCCTCGACACACCTGCTTTTCCTCCTTTCAGCCATCGATAGATTGTTCTTCCTATCTTCACATGTGATCCACACTTGCTCCTTTGCATGCCATTTTTAGTTGTATTATTATTAATAATTGATTAAATTATTAATTATTATTAATTAAAACTAATATACTAATATTAATAATTATATGAATTATATTATAAATAATTAATTAATATAATTTTATTAATATTATCATTGCAATAATTATTATATATGTAATGTATTATTAATACGAATATATAATAATTCACTATTATGCTAATAATAATACATTATTAACAATGTGAAATATTAATAATTTTATTGAAAAAATCAACACTCACAAAAATATATATTAAATTAAAATATTATTTTACTCATAAATATAAGAATTGAAAAATATAAAATAAAATGAGGAAGAATTGGCTATAATGCACGCGAAGGTTTTGAGGTGGAGAGTGATAGTGATAGTGAACAGGGGGATGATGTCTTGGTGGAACTAGTGTTGCCGGATACAGGCAAGGATTGGAAGGAGGAGGATGGGAGGGACGTAGAGGATATAGCCAACGACCCTACCCATCGAAAGTGTAAGCTAGAGTGCCCGGTTAAAGCTCACGCGACCCATGCAAGGAAAATGAAAAAGGAAGAGGAGAAGTGGGGCTCTAGCCGAGAGGTGACGAGCCCCATCTTCACTACGATCCGCGACCCCAGGAAACTAAAGAGAAGGAAGTCTTGACTTTCCCTATGTTGTTGCAGTCTCTGGATAGTTTTGAATATAGCTCAGCGTCTCGGGTGGGTAGGTTGTCTGTAGTTAGCAATGCTTAGAAGGGTGGTGTTGGTGGTACTGTGCTGGCTGGATACAACAATTTTGTAATGAAGTTGGGTTTTTTTGTCTGTCTGAACTCAAAGCTGTAACTTTTGATGTTTTTTGATATAATACAATGGGTGCTAGCCCTATCTAGCAATTAATCGATCAATAATAATAATAAAATATTATATTATTACTTAGTAATATGATATATATTTTTAAATATTTGCAAGTGCATGTTCTCTTTTACAAGCATGCGGAAGAATTAAGCATGTCATAGACGAAAGATGTTCGCACCAAGGGGACAAGTGTCAATAGTGTGCAAGGTAAGTGTAATACAAATTTATGAAATTTAGGAGATCCATGAAATGCCTTCACGTGACTCATGGGCCAAACAAGGTCAAAAGTTCTAGTTGCTCGAGAAGCATTCCCTTCTAATAAATTAAAAAGCATTATTTATTGTAAAAAAATTATTTATTTTTCATTAAATAATTCTTCTTTCTTTTCATCTTAACGTGATTGTGAACCACGTGGAGGCTTAGTGGAAAAGTGCACATCAAAAGGACCCTATCTTTACTCTGCTGATGCGCCTGGTTGACACGTTCAACTCTTATGTAAGGTCTGAATCTGAAACCATTTCTTCAATAATTGGATTCAGAACTAGAACAAAACCATCCTCAATATGTTAGAACAATATTTTAATTTTATTTATTAACCTAACTATTGCCCCAACTCTAACCCTACTGGCCCTATCCAATAATTAATCGACCAAAAAAAAAAAAGATTATATTATTACTTAGTAATATGATATATATTTTAAAATATTTGCAAGTGCATGTTCTCTTTTATAGGCCTGTGAAAGAATTAAGCATGTCATAGACGAAATATGTTCACACCAAGGGGACAGGTGTCAATAGTGTGCAAGGTGAGTGCAATACAAATTTATGAAATGTAGGAGATCCATGAAATGCCTTCACGTGACTGGTGAGCCAGACAAGGTCAAAAGTTCTAATTGCTCGAGAAGCATTCCCTTCTAATAAATAAAAAAGCATTAGCTTGTACTCTTATTTCTAAAAAAATTGTTAATTTTTTATATATTTTTAATTAAATAATTCTTCTTGCTTTTCATCTTAATGTGATTGTGAACCACGTGGAGGCTTAGCGGAAAAGTGCACATCAAAAGGACCTTGTCTTCACTCCGCTGATGCGCCTAGTTGGTACGTTCAACTCTTATGTAAGGTCTAAATCTGAAACCATTTCTTCAACAATTGGATTCAGAACTGGAACAAAATCATCCTCAATATGTTAGAACAATATTTTAATTTTATTTATTAACCTAACTATTTCCCTAACTCTAACCCTAATTCTAATCCTAGTGCTATCTCTAGCCCTAACCCTAATTCTAACCATAATCCTAACTCTAACCTAGTTAAAACTCCACCTCTAAATTTAACCTAATGGCAACTTTGATTATAACTCTAACTATAACTTTAATTCTAATCCTAATTTAATGTATAACCTTAACCCTAATTCTATTGCAAGTATAACCATAACTGTAGTTCTAACCCTAATCATAACCCTAAGTCTAATCTTAATCATAATTATAAACCTACAAATAACCCTAACACTAACCCTAACCCTAACTCTAACTTTAACCCTAACATTAGGACAACTTTTAAAATGTGATTAAGGAGAGATTGTTTACATTTTTGTAACTATGAATGTAACCCTTCTTCTAATCTTGATTGAAAATTTGAGTCAAACTCTATCTCTTATTCTAATTCTACCCTAACCCTTTTTCCAATCGTAATTCTAAGCCTAACCTAGATCCAACCCTACGTCTAACTGTAATTCTAAGCCCAAACTAGTTTTATCCCCAAGTGTAACCCTAATTCTAACCTTAGACATAATTATGAACAATATAATATAAATAAATAAATATACAATATAATAATAATATAAATAATATAATATAGTATAATATAAATATAAATATAAACTATATAATATATTCAAAATGGACCAAGGACACACAATTTTGAATTGATTACATTTAACAACAATTTTACTATGCCTCATGATTTGTATAATTAAATATTATTCTTGAACTTTGATTAATTATTAGTTATATAATTATTAAATATTAATCAAATAGATGTGTACAATTTATTATTTATATTTTATATAATATATAATATATTATTTTATTTAAATATATTATACTATATTTTTAATATATTATTTTATTTATATTATATTGTTTTATTTATATATTATATTATATTATATTATTTATATAAATATAACGTAATATAACTTGAACTAGAAATAATTGGTATGAGAAACAATCCCTTACTATCTTTTGGGGTCCCTTGTAGTATATTGGACCTGTATTTGTAACAAACTCCTCCCAATATCACAAACATTTTGTTCTCACTAATGAAGGACTTTGGTGTTATTGCCACCAATTCTTTTTCATTTCAAACAACATTATCAGTATCTAGATATTTTCATTTCTAACCCTAATGTAGGAGTTTGATACATTATTTTGATCTATTAACTCTAATTCTAATCTTAAATATGATTTTGATTGTAACCCTAACCCTGGTTTCATTTTCAATACTAATTCAATTTGTAACCCTCACCCTAATTCCATTGCAAGCATAATCATAACCCTAATTCTAACCTTAATTGCAAGCCAAACCCTAAATCTGATCATAACCATAATTATAACCCTCATTCTAATTCTAAATCTAGCCTTTAAGTTAATTCTAATTTTAACACATTACCATAATTTTTGTTAGTGTGATTAAAGAGAGCATTGTTTAAATTTTTCTTACCATAAATGTAACCTTATTCTAACTCTATTTTGCAATCAAATTCTAACTCTAACTCTTATTTTAATTCTACCCTAACACTATTTCAAACCCTAATTCTAAGCCCATCCTTAGTTCTAACCTTGACCATAATTATAATGATTTTAGAATTAACTAAGAAAAAAAAGCTTTTTAAAATTATAGTAATTAAGATTAGAATTATATTTAATTTATAATTATTTAAAAGATTAAAATTAATTATTTTAATTATAATAATCTTAATTAATAATTATTTAATATAAACCTTTAAATTGATTATTGATTATTAAATATTTACAGTTATTTTAAATTTTAGAATATTAATTAATAAGTTATAATTGAAGATGCATTTTCCTCTATTTCAAAAGTCTGGCCCTAAATTCAAACATACACAATGCAAGATTACAAGTTCAAAACCATAAACTTCAAATACCGTACAAATGCATGCTTTCAAAAGAATAAAAAAGCTCTTCAGGAAGAGAGATTACAAAAACTCTAAAGGGGAGAGGACCTAGTAGTTGTGCACCCTAACTTCGCGCTTCTAATTATCCTACATGGAAATTTCAAATCACTCCCAATTTTTTATAGTAGCTTACTTGGCAAGTCCCCTAATTATAACTAAGGTTTTATAGCCACATAATCAAATATGATGCCACATCAGCATGTTTTTTGTCAAAGTGTCCAAAAGGACCCCCAAAAAAAGCGAGACCAATACTTGTGCATTCACATGGGTAGTTGAGCGATGATGTGGCATCACACGATTGGTTGCTTTTTAGATCAAAGGAATACATTTTGTTTAATTATGGGTAGTCAAATCATAACTATTGGGCATTTTATAAACAACTACTGGACATTATAATCACAATTGACTGCAGACTATTGGACCTTGCACGACTACTGGCCCCTCTCCCCTAAATGTTGAAATTACAAATGCTATTTCTACACATATTCCTAACCAAGAACTAAAAGTGCTTGAAGAAGGTCGCAAGGTTGAGTCCAACCAAGGGCGAAAATTGAATTTGGTTTGTTGTAAAGAGCGAAACTCCTTAATTCAAAACATCGACAATACTTTAAATAAATTCATTTATATTCATAAGAAAGCCGACACTTCATTCATTAGACTTCATTATATCCAAACGATTTCAAAACAATGACTTAAAGTCGACAAATAGATTCATAATACTTCTGGTTAAATTCATACACGTGTCATCTTACACGACATCGATAATAATACAAAAGTATTTGTAACATAAGTTTACAATTCGAGACTTAGGAATTTTGTCGCCTTAAGCTCTACAATACATAATTAAAGAATACAATAATACATAAATGAAGAAATCATCCTTTGTTCTTCAATCCAATAACACATCTTCAAACATGAAGACGAGAACAAGAATCAGGCACTTTTTCCACCCAACCTCGAATCTTACGCTTCCCCGGAATCCCTTAGTCATTCAAAGAATACCCGACCTTGCACGAATCACTTAGCAAAAAGCAGTCGACAAGCAATATGGAATCTGGTGCGTGCCTAGTATAACTAGTAAAACCACAAGCATTTTCATTTTTCTAATTTATTTAAGAAACAAGCAAGTTCGATACTAGGATATGGTAGAGAGTTGATTCATTCCATCTATTTCAATGGTCCTTAAGTTACTTGGCCAAGTAAAATGTCATGCACGACAAATAAAAGTAGTTTTAGAAAAGAAAAACTACGCTCTCTAATAACCCATATTCGGCACCCGTCCCGAAAGGTAACTTTCCAAACACATGACATGCACATTCATTTATCAAGCATGCATGGTTCCATTCAAATAAATATAATCTTTCACAAACATCTTTAACGACAATCTTGTTTCAAGAAAAAATGGTTTAAATGTAGTATTTTCATCATTTTAAATCATAAATAACATTAAATTAATATTTAATTCAAATAATAAAATAAATAAAAGAAGGTGTATCTCAAGTATGTAATCTAAGTACATATTTAAACAAGAATAAATGAGCACACATTCTTTCGGTTCATTTACTCATATAGTTTATTTTCACTTCGAAATACTCCTGTTCTAATTCGTTTTGTTTCCAAGTAATTTATAATTTTAATTTACTTGATTTATATTCTGTTTTTCACATTTCAAGAAAATAAAATAATAAATTTTCATAAACAGTTTAATAACTCATTTTTACTTCTGTTTCCTAGTAATTTGAGTTTCATTTCCATAGGTTTATCTAATTTCATTTTTACTCTTGAGCATGAATCTTTACATGACATTATTTAATCTTACATTCTGGAAAATATTTCAATTCCATTTATTTAATAACAATATCATTTTTGTTTCTCTTGTTTTGATAAATTTTCTCTATCTGACAGTTTTGGGTTTTTGAATCTACAAAAACATAATTAACTCAAGAGAAAAATCTACTGTCTCTTAATTGTTTTCTAATCAAAATCATTCTACAATTTTCTGTTTCTAATGTTCAATGGTTTTCTGGTAAAATCACAGTTGGTGTTTGAAATTTCTTCAGAATTTTAATAGAAACAGTGATAATTTTCAATAGATTTAAATACCAGAATAAAAGAAAATGATTCCAATTAAACTTACTATAATCATGCATTTGGTAAATAATGTTTATTGATTCTACCTGGTAATTCTTGAATCTCAAGATGAATTTTTGTGTATTTTTCTGTGAATTTTCTGTTCTATTCTTTTGTTGTGAATTCCCTCTGTGTTTGTGCATGTATCTCAGGCAACAAAAATTTTCTTTGGTCTCTCCTCTGTATTTTATTCTCGTTCAAAATTTCTTTCTCCTCTGTGACTGAGCCTTTGCTCTCTTTCTCCCCTCTTCCTTCCACTCGCGCCCTTCATAGTTCTCTTTGTATTTTTTGAAAACCAAACCCCAACTCCCTTCCTGCTTATATCGTGCCCCTCCTTCTTTCTTACCTATGCATGGTGAGGGAAGAAATCCGGTCTTTATCCTCCCTTCCCTCTGGCCACGCATCCCTTCCTAGCTTCCCTTTCCTGTTTGTTCGTGCCTTCATCAGTTCTCAGGTGGCTGCATGGGATGAAGGGAGAGCAAATCTTCTTTACTTTTCAGACTCCCTCTTCCTGGCCGCGCGCGTGGGGTTTTAGCAGAATTTAACAAAAAAATAAAATTAAAACAAGACTCCCTCTATCTCTCTCTCTGCTAACATGTGTATTCCCCTCCTCCTTTTCTTATGTAAAATTCAAAAAACGGATTTCACTTTTGTATCCTTTCTTCATTCGAATTTCCTTCTCTCTATCTTCTATCTCATGCAAAATGGTGGATTTATTAACAAAGTCAGATCCACCTTTTGTGTTTGATCTCTAGCCAAATAGCCAAAACTCCAAGTTTGATTTTTTTGATTGCATTCCAATTGATTGAAAGATATTTTCTTCAATTTGTTAACTACTGTTTTGAATTCCATTTCAAATTTGAACGTATTTTGTTTTCTAATTTGTTTTCAAAAACTTGTTTTGATATATTTAATTATCTAATATTTATATTTCCTTTCTTATTTATCAAATGAGAAAAATAGCAATTACATCAATAACACTATTTTCAATTTTTATACATTTTCACAATAAAAAAATATATTCCATTAATTTAGAATAAAAACATCATTATAAAATATTGACACAAGGAATTTAATTATTTAAATAAAATCAATCCCCTCACAAAATAATCAAATCGTCATTTAAAGCAAACATATTCTTTTCACATATATTTGAGAAATCAATTAAACTTATTTTAAATTTGCAAGTATAATCAACACAAAAATACATTAAAATAATAACTAAGTGTGTGTGTGAGATTCCATCATCCTCATAAACGTCTAATGGCTAAAATGACTCTACCTAATCAATATTATCACCTTCATTCTCATTCACCTATTCCTACGTTCACTTGCACTCAAATTTTCATCAGCAATGACAAACCCCAAATTTCATAAAAATGCATTTCAAATTATTTCATTTGCATTTCAATTTAAATTTCACTTTCAATTTTAAATAATAATCTAACATAATAATTAAAAATCTCATGATTAATAATTGCATTTAAATAATTGACAAAATCAGTACATGACATTTGTTCAAACTTCTACATTTGGTGAATGTCACGAGCTCAACCAAGTTCAAACCAATAGCTCCAACTTAGCTTTTGTATTCCCCAACAACTTTGTACTGGAAAATATTTTAGTGCATGTGACCAATAAATTTGTTGCCGATATGAGTCTGTGGTCCCGATGGAAAATGCGAAAGCATAATATTGTGCCATGTGGAGGGCTAGCGCAAGAGCACGATGAAATCATGAAAAGGAAGGAAGGAAGGTCCTTTTATAGTTCATGATACCAAGTGCTCTGTTTTTTGGTCTACATATGGCTTGCAGTATATGGGACTCCTTGTACTCCAAATATGAGGGAGGCACCTAACTCGTGCTCCACAATTCGAGGTGTACATACCTTACCCCCTGTAGGAATTGATTGTTGATGCACATGACTGACTTGTGATGGAATAAAGAGAAATAAAGAGTGTGGGGTGGAACAAACAACCTGATAATTTATCTATTTGCATGAAGACTTTTACCACCAAATTTTCTACGTAGCAGAGAAAAAAATTATTTATTTTATAGGACGATTGACTAAGCAATTGCAGGAAGACATAAATCACTCACATGAGCAGTGAGGGAATAAAACCAAAGCATGAATCATAACTGGATTGGTAGGTTTGGAAAAAGGTTAATACAATGTTGGTTAGTGTTCAACTAAAAATTACAAGTTCAATCCTTTCCACATGATCCAAAAATCATACAAAGACAGTTTCAGAATTGCCAGATATGCCCAAATCTGAGCATTGACATTGTTGTGTAAATTTTCCAAACCTGGAATGTAAGTTGATTTTACCCTTGTCAACTCAATTCTCTTACTGTTGACATCATAAGAAACATTATATTCACAGTTTACTAGAGTTCATAAAAATCAATTGATACAATCAATAGTTATCATCACTGGCTCAGACCCACAACAATTTACTCGGATCAAGCAATTTTCATATGAGAGAAAAAAAAACTATATAGAAGTATTCAAAAAAGATATATGGGAAGTGTAATAGCAGTTTGACCAGGCATCTTCCTATGATGATGTGCTTCCATTTCTCCTAATTTTCCATTTACTTCAATTGGTTACACTATGTTTGAATAGGAGTAGTTCACCTATGAAAAATGGACACTCAAGAATATAACTAAGCAGATCTGAAAATGTTCCTATTGCACACTTATGTTGCCCTATGGATTTGGTGATGAATATCTATAAACCGATGTCTTCAATGCACTACCCATGTTGATCTTGAATTCCATAATTTGAATTGGTGGATTATTGTGGTCCCAACACAGTTCTAATGAATAAATGGTAGGGTTATTTTTTATTTGTTGTGCCCTATTATGGAAGTGGAAGCATGAACCCTGTAAAGTGCGAAAATCTTAAATTCAAAATTTGACAAATACTTTAAATAAAATCATTTATATTCAAAATAAAGTTGACATGTCATTCATTAGACATCAAAGAACTAGTCGATTTCAAAACAACGACATAAAGTTGATAAGATAGTTTCAATAAATAATTCCAGTTTTAAAAAGATGCATGTGTCATATTACACAATTTCGATTATAAATACAATAGATGATAATAATATCAGTTACAATTTGAGACTTAGGCATTCAGTCACCTTAAGCTCTTCATTACATATTTCAAGAATAAATAAAGCATAAAAGAAGATGCCATCCATTGATCTTCATTCCAACAACAAATCTTCAATAATGAAGACGAAAGCAAGGATTGGGTGCTTTTTCCACCCAACCTCGAAGCTTACGCTTTCCCGGAATTCCTTATTCATTCAAGAAATACCCGACCTTGCACGAATCGCTTAGCAAAAAGCAGTCTATGAGCAAGATGGAATCTGGTGCGTGCCTAGTATAACTAGTAATACCATAAACATTTTCATTTTTCTAAATCATTTAAGAAATAAGAAAGTTCGATACTAGGATATGGTAGAGAGTTCAATAATTCCATCTATTTAAATGGTCCTAAAGTTACTTGGCCAAGTAAAATGTCATGCACGAAAAATAAAGCAATTTTGGAAAAGCAAAACTACACTCTATTTACCCATATTCGGCACCCATCCCAGAAAGTAACTTTCCCAAAAACATAACATGCACAGTCATTTATCAAGCATGCATGGTCTAAACAGTCAAATACAATCTTTCAAAACAATAAAACTGAAAACTTGTTTGAAGCGAAAACAATTAAACCGTTGTTTCTTTTTCATTGTTTAAATCCATAAAAGACATAAAATTAATATTTAAATTGAGTAAAGTAAATAATCAAGAAATTAAAGAAGTTGTATCTCCAGTATGCAAATTAAATACATATAAAAACAGTCATAAAAGAGCACACGTTCTTTTGTTCTTTTTCTCATCTATTTAATACTGTTCAAGTTCGTTCTTGCTTCTAAGTAAATCGTATTCAAATTTAAACGGTTTATTTTCTGTTTTACATATTTTCAAAAAATAAATAACTAATCTTTCAACCAGATTTAAATAGCTCATTTTTTATTTCTGTTTTGACTATTTTGGGTTTCAATGGCGAAAATTCAATGTTTAAATACCTTTGTTTCGAAATAATGTTGAATTATAGAAGTTATTCTATCAAATATTTTCTGTCTGAATTCTTGTCAAAACAATTTCAACTACAATTTTCTGTCAACAAAAGTAATAAATTTTTTGTTTAAGATCATTTTTGAATCTAAATTTAAATGATGTTTTCCGTTTTGACTTTCTTCCTAGATTTAATCGGTTGTTTCTATTTCCTGTTTTCAATCAAATTCTTCATAAAAATATTTTGTTTCTAAATTCAATAATATTTTGGAAATTGAAAAATAATCACAGTTTACTGTTAGAATTTTGAAACAACAGAAATTTCTTTTAATAATTTCCAAAATTTACACAATAGATAACATTGCATTTAATTTTAAATCTATTCATGATTTGTCCAGTTATTCAAGATCCTACCTGTTAAACTCTCCGATCTGGAAATGATTTTCGTTTATGTGCCTCCTCTGTATTTTCTATTTATTTATTCTCTGTTGCTTGTATTCTTCTCCCAGATTGTTGTGCTTCTTCTTCGTTCTCCCTGTGCCTTTCACTTGTGCTGGTACACTCGTCTTTTCCTGACCCACGCCCTCTATTCTTCCTCTATTTCCTAAGTCCCCTTGCTGCTTGGGCACGTGTGGAGAGAGTGGGGAGAATGGAGGTCGACGCACCTCTTACCAGTCTGCGCCTATTCCTCTTTGTCCAATGTGTGGGTCTTAGTGGTTGGTCCCTGTGCATGCTCCCTAGAATCCTTAGCTAGCTGCCTAGGAAGTTTGAGGAAGTGGACTGCCTTCCTTGGCCACCTCTCTATCTTCCTCCCCTACATGGAAACAGGTCACTTGGTGGCTGTGTATTCCTCCTATGTTTTGCCTTCACTTCCCCAGTGCGTGTGGTGAATACCAATGGAAGACACAGTCACTTCCTTGGCCGTAGGTGATGTGCAAGTAAGTAAGAGCTAAAACAAAATAGAATTCCCTTTATTACTGGCCGCCCCTCCAAAATATGTGGTTCCAGATGAATCCATTTGCATATCTCAACAATACTTAGTAAAAAAAAATATTTTCTTGCTCAAAACAGATTTTTTTTTGTGTCCCTTTTTTTCCAATTTTTGAAATTCTCCAGCCCCTTTCTCTTTTCCATGCATTGATATTAACAAGCAGAATGAGATCCACAAAATAATATTGATCTCCGATCAATTTCTAACTCCTAGTTTTGAAAATCTAATTTCTTCTCCTCTTGATTGAAGATATTTCTTCAACTCGTTAACTGAAGTTTCTTTTGAATGGAAATTCCAATTTGCACATGAATTGATTTTCAATTTCTTTTCAATTTCTCCATTTTAGCTATTTAAAATATTTATTTAATTTCTAATTTTAAATCTTTTCCTATTTCATAATTTTCAAATTAAAACCAAATAACTTTAAAATACAATTTTCTTTCTATTAAATTTTATTAAATTTTGAAATAAACTCTATTTCATTACATTTTAAAATGCAAGCAACAATATTTCAAACAATGATAAAATATAGACTTAAATAATTCAATTATTTAAATAAGATCTATTTTCTCACAATTTAATAAAATCATCATTTAAAGAAACTTATATTTTTCCGCATTTTGAAGAAATCATTAAAACTTACATTAAAATTTGCAAACACAGTAATCACCAAATACATTAAAATATTAACCAAGTGAGTATGTGTGATTCCATCTACTCATAAACGTCTAATGACTAAAATGACTCTACTTGATCGTTGTTCCCGCCTTCAATCACGTTCACCTGTTCCTGCATTCACTTGCACTCGATTTTACATTAGCAATGACAAACCCCGAAATTAAATTTAAATGCATTTCAAATCATGGTAATTGCATTTCAATTTCAATTTCATTTCAATTTAAATTTAAATTTAACTTTCATTAAAATAATCATTTAATTTCAATTTAGATAGCGACATAATGATTAATAACTACATTTAATTAATCAAATGAAATCTATACGTGACAAACGCAGAAGATTAAAAATATTGCAACACAAATTAGTTGCGAAGAAATAATACAAAGAATTAAATGAAAAACATAACAACACATAAGAAGCTGATTTACGTGGTCAAACCTTGACAAAACATCAAGGAAACATCCACGGGGGAAGGTATCAATAATTTTATTGCTCGGAGAAAACAATTACAAGCTTCACAACTGCTGCTATGATAATTGCTCTTGCAATTTTACAAATCTCAACAATTTCTCTTGATATTTACAATAACATCAAACTTACAATCACTCTCGCAATCTACAATTCAAAAAAATGCTCTTGCAATCTGCAATCCTCAACTCTTACTTTGCCTTCAAGGCAACCAAGATATATATAATATCTTCAAGATAAAAACCATCACTTAACATAGAAAAAACTTGTTTTATTCCTTTAAAGAAATTAGAAATTTCCTTTTAAAAGATAAAATTGTTTTCTTTCTAAAAAACTGAGATATGATTTGTTTTCTTGTTTTCTTGTTTTCTTGTTTTATTGTTTTCACAATCCAACAATCTCCACCTTGACAAAAATTTACATGATACCTGTTCATGCCCACTCACCACCTTTTCTGCAAGCCAAGAGAAGCCAAAATCCACCCCAACTTCTCTAATAGTATCTTTAGCCATTCCACACTCATATGACCTAATTGCCATAAACAAGTAGGCTCATCAGATACTACCATTGCTTTATTTAACTCAGTACTCCCTTTTAGCCTGTAAAGGTTTCCAACTTTTGCAACCTCCATGACAACTAAACTGCCCTTTGACACTTTCAGTACTCCAACTTGACTTGAGAAGTTATAAACATCAGAATCCAAAAATCCCAGATAAACTAAATTCTTTGTCAATTCTGGCACATGTCTTACCCTTGTTAACATCTTTACAACACCATCAAACATTTTAATTTTAATTCTTCCAATCCCAATAGTCTTACAAGAAGTATTATTTCCCATAAGAACAACACCATCAATAGGTTGGTAAGTAGAAAACCAACTCCTATGTGGACACATGTGATTAGAAGCACTAGAATCAAACAACCATCCCTCATGATTTTGTAAGATATCACAAACAAACAAAACTTCATCAACCATAATTGAACTTGTCTCAACAAAATTTGTTTCATTTTTGGATTCATTATTATCTTCTTTCCACTTCCAAAAATCTTTCTTGAGATGTCCTAATTTACTGCAATACCAACATCTTCCTCTACCCTTTTTGCCTTTTTCTATGGAATTTCCTCTAGCCATCATTGCTTATGGTGTGGAGATTTTTGTATTAGACATCCTCCACACCTCTTTAGACAATAAAGCTCCCACAACATAATCAAATTCAAGTGTGGCAGTTGTGCTAAAGCTAATAGAAGTGACTAAGTGATTGCAGGATTCAGGCAACAAACACAATAGTGTAATTGCCTTGTCTTCCTCTTTGATTTGTACACCCATACTAGTTAATTGAAAAATAAGAGTATTGAAAACATTTAAATGATTGACAATTTTTATACCTTCCCTCATTTTCAAACTATACAGTTGCCTCTTCAAGTAGATTCGATTCGTCAAGGATTTCATCATGTAAAGATTCTCCATTTTGCTCCATAAGCTTGTTGTTGTTACCTCTCCAACAATATTGAAAAAAACCTCATCTTCCAAACACAACCGAATTATGC
The DNA here is from genome assembly GCA_007115665.2 of Sequoiadendron giganteum. Taxonomy (NCBI): domain Eukaryota; kingdom Viridiplantae; phylum Streptophyta; class Pinopsida; order Cupressales; family Cupressaceae; genus Sequoiadendron; species Sequoiadendron giganteum. The sequence continues at coordinate 115,241,537 of CM021103.1, read as the reverse complement.
TAAGACCTCTCATATCTAGATCTCCCCAGTCTTCATCAAACATATCTGTAGGTTTCTTTGACTTTCCTACCAATGCCTTGTGCAATCCCTGTGCTACTAACAAATCATGCATCTTAAGCTTTCATAGCTCAAAGCTATTCTTTCCCTTAAATTTCTCCACCTTGAAATTTGCATTCAAAACCTTTCCATTTGATGTTGCAAAACTCAACACCAAATCCTAATGCAGTTGCTTTAAAAATAATCGCTCTGATACCACTTGTTATGGAAGCAGAAGCATAAACCCAAAAGATTAAAAATATTGCAACGCAAATTAGTTGCGAAGAAATAATACAGATAATCAAATGAAAAACATAACAACGCATAAGAAGCTGATTTACGTGGTAAAAACTTGAAAAAACATCAAGGAAACATCCATGGGGCAAGGTATCAGTAATTTTATTGCTCGAAGAAAAAAATTACAAGCTTCACAACTGCTGCTATCATAATTGCTCTTGCAATTTTACAAATCTCAACAATTGCTCTTGCAATTTACAATAACATCAAACTTACAATCACTCTTGCAATCTAAAATCCTCAACTCTTACTTTGCCTTCAAGGCAACCAAGATATATATAATATCTTCAAGATAACAACCATCACTTAACTTCGAAAAAACTTGTTTTATTCCTTTAAAGAAATTTTAAATTTCCTTTTAAAAGATAAAACTGTTTTCTTTCTAAAAAACTGAGATATGATTTGTTTTCTTGTTTTCTTGTTTTATTGTTGTCACAGTCCAACATTTCCTATGAATTCCTACACTTTTCCTTAATCCTTGATGGTGCTCTACCCTATAACATCAAAACTAAAGTAGTTAACTTAGCCTGCAAGTTTTGGGGGAAGTCATAAGAGAAACCCAAAAAGAAAGTGTACTTATTTTTCATCCCATGGTTACCTCTTAGATCAAGTTTTGAAACTAGCACCTGTGTGTAGGCTTAAAAATTTATGTATAGGAAAATACTAAGTCTGAAAAAATAAAAAATTGGCTTCGCCAAATACATTTTATCTTGCAATAAATATCAACTTCAGAAGTAAGTTTGTTGATTGTAGCTTAATAATCTCAAATAATATTTCTATTTATGGAACTCAAATGTAACACTTTTATATACAATGCCTTAAGTTCTAGTTTTGGTAAATCTCTATGTTGTCCTTAGTATGGTTATTATTATATTTGAAGAAGGGGATCCAAAAAAGTGAATTTAAAATGCAATCAAGGCTAATATCAAATTGGTTTTCTAATATAATATGTACATCCATTACTACAAGGAGAGAATTAAAGTTCCTTCGTAGACTAACTTCTTCAAGAATTTGCAGATGATATGAAAATATTTGAAACAATGCAAATGAATGAGGATCTACTCCAAGGTAACTTCAATTTAACTCTTATTTCTTTGCACTGGAAAGGAGGGCATGCCTCAAGGACAAAGTTATGATCTAGCTCCAATTTAGTTGTTATTTCTTGAAAGATAGGTTGAATAGATTGAAGCTATCATCCAATAGTGCAATGAGAGGAATCCAAGGAACACATAAGACCACTAGAATTCTCCCAATAGGGAAGGGGATTCTAAACCTTAGGTAAAATGCATAAATGTTATTCCAATATCAAGAGAGGTAAGTTATCAACCCTAACATTTGAGTTCTCTTCTAATGGTTGAGCATGAAAATCAACTAACTTCCCCTTTTGAGAATCTTGACATACCATTTGAGAACATAAGGTCCCACGAGCCTCAAGGAGAGAAGAGAATTCAATTGGTATCCATCTGAATCTTGATGATGTATACATGTCTAGAACAAGGCTAGTTGCAATTCCTAGGTGATTTTGACAAAATCAATATCTTTCAATGCAAGTGACAAGTAAGAAAAATATTTGGAAGAAGATTATTAATTAATCCAAAGAACAAAAACCAGATATTGGTACACCTAAAATGAAAACTACTAAAATTGTGTGATAAATGAAAAAAGATTTTAATTAAAGAATACATATCAAGTCTCTCCATCATATTGGCATCTAATGATCCAAAAATGGATCTGTTTCAAAACCAAGATCAATTGTTCAAATTCAATGACTATTTTTGGATGGAAATAGTTTTGGCCTCATAAATGCAATCATCTTGTAGGGTCAAAAACTGTACTTTGATGGCACCCAAAGTTGAACATTTTTACATATCAATTTCCTCTCAAAAAGAGATGCACTTTCATAAAGGTGGCACCTCATTCAAATCTATATGAAAAAGTTATGGCTTTTGGAAGATGGAGGATAAGATCAACACTAAAATGGAAATTTCATTTCTATCATGTGGCATTTCACAAACACTAGTTCCATCAGGGTATGATTCATAATCGATAGGGCGGTTTCACAACTACCAGTCTAATGAAAGTGACACTTTCATCTAGATTGAACATGCAAAAAGAGGAAGTGATAGGGAAGAATTTTGTCTTCAAATTCTCATCATTTGGACTTCCAATTCAAGCCCAAAACATGTCCCAAAGGGGCATGTTGTATTTCCCATTAAGGGGAAATCGATGGGAAGTGTGAGAGTCAGTAACTGATCTTAGGAGTAGAATAGTAAAAGTTCTTGCTAGTTATATGCCTAAGAAACCTAAGATTATAATTGTTTACAAATAGTAGACAAAGAGGCCAATTGACCTTGCTCTTATTAGAGGTTTTCCTCCCAAAATATAGGTTTCTCTAGGGTTACCTATTGTGTCTTCCATTTTTTTATTTACTAGCTCTTGTTCATTCATGTTCAATTGTTTGTTTGAATCCTTAAAATGCTTTAGTACTTCAATTCTTAGAACATCCATCTCGATTCACACATCATCTAGGAAAAATATTTCTATGGAAGGAGAAAATTAAATTTACCATACCAAGAAATATGGTTTTTGATACACCTAAATCACAAGCATAATGCAAGAAACTGATAGCATTGCACAAAATAGTTTTAGTTTTGAACTGAAGCAATGCATAAATATCCCTCCCTCTTGTTCATTCATGTTCAGTTGTTTGTTTGAATCCTTAAAAATTAAAAATTCTTTAGCACTTAAATTCTTAGAACATCCATCCTAACTTACACATCATCTAAGAAAAATATTTCTACACAAGGAAATTGAGTTCACCAAACCAATACAATAGATTTCAATACACTTAAATAACAAACATAATGTATTTTAGACATGGAATGCAATGGTAAATGTTGCCCATAAGAATGAAGTTCCAAGTTCAAACCCCACAGATGCCCCCTCACATGGAGATTGTTGGAAAAATGAGGAGAAGCACTTGAATACACCCCAAATTGTAATGCAGTGTATACTAGTGCATTCCAACTTCCACTTCTCTCTGGAGATTAAAACATTGGGGTCATGGGATTTGTCTTCACCCTATGCCTCAACCATCCCATTCTATTCAAAATATTAAAATAAACAACATTAGAGACTACAAAAAATACATGAAATGGAAGGTGGAAATGATAGATAGGTACACATCCATCCTAGTGACAATAAAAATCCACGCAAGGAGGAAATTAAACATATTTACCAAATTAAATGGAAAAAAATTGAAATAATGAATAGCTACCTCATCATCCTGAAAGCATCTCAACATAAAATGTCTATGCAAGGAGGAAATTGAACTTACCATATTTTAGTACACCTAAATAACAAACATAATGTCATAAATGGCTAAAATTGTGTGAAAATAATGAAAAGAAAGACTTAGTTTATGTCTATCCTGCCAAATATGTTCCAAAGGTGGCCTCTTTCTAGGCATTCGAGTTGTTTCTTTGCACCAATAATATCCATTTTTGCAAGCTTTTCCAAGTAGCCACAGGCTTCGACCGCTATCATTTGCCTTTTGCACATAACACTGTTTGAAAGAGTAAGTCGAATGGAAATTGGGTATTTTTTATTTGTATCCAAATTTGAAGGATATAGTAGTTGTACTACTCCTGAGACGTCCCTTTCTTCCTTGCTAAATATTTTCCCATTTCCTTTTTGCATAGGAAACTAAATAGCTATTTTCAAATATTCTTGACTATTAATAGACTTGACTAATTCAATTTCCCTTTGATAAGTTAAACCATATCTTTTGAAATCTACTTTTATTGCTAAGTCAATAATTTGAAACTATCTCAATTTTTTTTTTAATTTCTCCTCATTAGTTATATTTGAGAATGAATTAATGCTAACTTAACAATAATTATCCTTAATAGCAATTATTTTGCAAATTATTCTAACTCTTCACTAGTATAAAATATCTTTGAATTAAATCTTACTATTACTAATTGTTTATGAGAAACTAAATAACTATTTTCAAATATATGGACCTCAATAGGGAATTTCATTTCACCTCATTCATTGCAGAGGAAATGCACAAGCAATTGGTAGTAATAAAGGGTGATAGCATTTTTGAATATTTATGCTTGGGTAGTGAATAAATGGAAGCGATGGCAGAGCAATGACTATCTTGCAAAAAAGACAGAAACCATCATCACATGGCAGCGTCCAGAATCATCAAATTCAACATCAGTCCAGGGGCCTTGTTGGCAATCATGGTGGCCATAATTCAAGTAGGTTTTTTGGGAAAGGTCAAAGGTTTTCACACCCAAATTGGGTTCCAGTGCCTGCGCATAGGCTTACTATCAAACATGGTCAAGCAATCATTGATTTTTGTGAAACAAACACATTATGCAATAGGGAGTTTAGCACTTTGAGTTTTAACGCTTGCGGTAGGTAGTTTAGCGCTTGTGGTAGGTAGTTTAGCGCTTGCGTTGAAAACTCTAGCGCTTCATTGTTGTATATGTAGCGCTTTCAGTGATTTAGCGCTTAGGAGCCAAGAATTAGCGCTTTGAAGCCGGATTCTAGTGCTTTGAGACTTTCATCGCTTTGGGTCGGTGAATTAGCACTTTCAAGGTCTGTTCTAGCGCTTCTGGTAAAGTGGCATTTTGACGGCCTGTTGTAGCGCTTTGATGCGAAAAAGTAGCGCTTCGGGACTTTTAGCGCTTCAAAAGCCTGTTTTAGCGCTTTCATGGTTTTAGCACTTTGGGTTCCTGATTTAACGCTTTTGGATGATAAAGTAGCGCTTTTGGGATTTAGCGCTTAGGAAGTCTGTTTTAGCGCTTCCATGTCAGAATTGAAAATTTTGACTTAGTGAACCTTGAATTTGTCAATTCCGATCATGTCCATTCTTTTGATTGGTATGATTGACAATCCACATTCTTGATGTTGGATTTGATGATTTAAATAAGACTAATTCTCATGATAGGCGAGAAGAAACCCCATTTATTGATGATCCTCTTGATAGGCGAGAAAATGATTCAATATCTGATAAATCTCATGATAGGCAAGATCTAGATAATGTTTTGATGAACCTTATGATAGGTGAGGTTTGTTGATGATTTGAGAACCTCATGATAGGTGAGGTTTGATGTTCACCTATGAATTTTCATCGAAAATTCATACCAAAGCTTTTTGAAATAGACTAATAGTAGAATGACCTCTGATTCCCCGACATAGTTTACTGATTGTAGATTTTTTCATTATGATGATAGGAGGATCTGGGTACTCTCCAGATGCGAGAGATATTTTCGCAGATGACAAATTTGATACCACACTTGACACTGGATGAGCTTCAGGTGATAGGCCAATGTGGCCTCACTAGTTTGCATGATATGCCCTAGATTAGGATTAATCGGGGTTTGTTGACTGTGTTGGCTGAGAGGTGGCATAGCGACCACAACACCTTTCACCTACCCACCGGCGAGATGACAGTCACACTAGAGGATGTGTGGCATATACTACGTATTCCGTTCATGGGGGAGATTGTGACATATGATTCTCATGGGACTAGCAGCAGAGATGCTCTCCGCAGAGTATTTTAGGATCAGGCCATAACGGGTCCTAGCATTCGATGGCGGAGGATTGCAGATTCATATGCTACACTACCAGCAGTGTTAGCTGGATTCATTGGAGGATTCCTTTGCCCTGATCACAGGTCAAAGGGATTCCTCGTTGGTTGGGGTAGTATGCTTGAGAGCATGATGGTACATGGTACCAAATATGCGTGGGGGATGTGCATGTTAGCGCATCTTTATCATGATCTACATTTGGTGGTGTACTTAGATGCACGTAGTCTATCTGCTGGGATGACATTGCTACAGGTGTGGGCTTGGGAGCATTTCACTATTTGTCAGCCGTTTCCAGTTGCAGACAGACTAGTCGGCAGACCATATGTTTTCCGATATAGTGGTCAATTTACGTAGGCTCAGATAGGCAAGTTAGAGCATTGGAGATGAGTGTTTGATGACACTGAGACAATTATCTGGCGTCCATACCTTGAGTGCAAGGAGTGGGATGAGGATGGTGCAGTGTTGGGGTTTTTGTGTGATTCTATGTACCTCATTGGCTAGACTCCCTTTGTTCTAGAGAGATTCTTACTCCATCGGGTATACAGACAGTATGGCATTGTTCAGTGCATGCCACAGGGAGTAGCTCATTACGCTAGGCACCGGATGGATGTTCCTGATTGGGGTCCGACTCTGTCCTATGATGTTCTTGTGGAGGGGTACAAAGCTTTACAACCATCTCCCTGGGACATGCGTAGAGATATTTTTGAGGCAGCTGTGACAGAGGAGTATGCAGTTTCTTGGCCTTAGTCCCCCATCCTCGCATTACCATTCCTGATGAGCCAGCACCTTTACCTATAGTGGAGGATGTGGCCGAGGGTTCTACTGACAGTGGGGGTGGAGAGGATTCCTCATTCGGCTGTAGCAGTGATGACAGTGATGGCAGGAGTGGAGGATATAGAGGGGCAGGGCCAGACATTAGCAGTGCACCTTCATCTAGTAGGCCTCGCAAGAGGTAAGCAGTGACAGTGTCGGCAGGCGGGCAATAGAGACAGATAGGCTGGCTCCAGGCATAGGTCCAGACTTTACAGGCACAATTGGTTCAGGCTCAAGGTATGCTTGTGCAGACTCAGACACAGATGCAAGCCCAGGCACAAGCTCACACACAGGCCTTAGCACAGTTACAGGGGCAGTTAGTTGGCATGCAGACACAGGTTGATACCCTAATAGTCGAGCGAGACAATGCTCGGCAAATTGCCGAGAGAGCACAGGAGACATCAGATACCCTTCAGAGATTGGCTGATGGCACCTCCATAGGTGATTATATGAGAGAGGTTATGCGGGTTGGTCGAGAGGCCGAGTTCTATAGAGGCTGATATCATGATGCAGTGCCTACCGAGCGCCGAGTCAGTTATGCCCCATCGAGATCTGGGCGGACTCATACATAGACAGTTAGTGAGGGGGTGACATAGCCTCCACGCAGAGATTCCAGAGATCCGGGTCCTTCTGGGGGTGGTGGTGGTATAGGTCTTGTTGGTCCTGCTCATTTTGGCAGTAGTAGGTCATAGATGTCCTTGTGATCCTGCGTGATGTATACTACGATGCATCTTTTTTTGATGATGTATTTTGTAGACCAGACTTTCATTGTATACTTGACATTTGTGATATATATATATGAGATGCAGTTGATGTGACATGACGATGGCTTTATGATTTCTATGTGATGGATGCTTTTATTATGTGATTTTGTGATGATTTAAATCTAAATGTGATGATGTATATGAATGGTTTTATTAAATGCAATGATACCATGATAAATGTAGACTATAATATGTGGATAAATGATGTGATGTGATAATATGTATGGATAGTTGGATAAATGATTTTTTATTTTATGGAATGATTTTATGATGAATGATCTTTGATGAGTGATTTCATTTATTAAATGTATGGATGGTAAATGATGTATGCATATGATGTTTGGTAGATGATGAAACAAGATATACTTATGGTACAATTTAATTCATAGTTTATTTGATGTATGTATGAATGATGAAATGATGTAATGGTGGCTTTACATGTTTTTGATGATTTTTGGATTTTATGTCAAGTATGCTCAGTCTTATTTGTAGATTAGATAATCATTGATCGGAATCCTTTCTGCAACAAATACCCTGCAAATAATGAATGATGATGAATGCAATCTAATTTAATCATGCAATGATATGAAAAATAGATGTCATTTTAACAGTCTTTTTGTGCTGGGTATCATCATAGAGCTTTATTGAATGTTGAAAGTGAATACCAGCATCAATGGTTGTGTTAATCCAATGACGACCTGAATATTACTTTCATGATTTTTGATATTGCAAGCGAACACAACCATCTAGGTATGATTTAACCGAGATGACCTGAGCATTCATTTCGTAAACAGGCAGTGATTAATCATTTCAATGTGTGAATTCTGAATGTCATCGGTGATACATTTGCATAGCACATCCCCCGACAATTCATACATTTATATGATTAACTTACAGACAATAGATAATAAAAATATCATTCTCCTTCCTTGCTTTTCTAGTCCAATACATCATCGAGTTGCTCGAAAGAAATGATAACAATGATCAAAATGAAATATGTTCAATCTTTTCTTAAAGTATTTCAATCATTATTTAGATTAGATCATCCATCCTGATTTTGTAATGTTTTTGAGATTTTTTGACTGAATTTTTGACATGTTTTTGGATTTTTGACATGTTTTTTGGATTTTTTCACCGATTTTTGACATGCTTTTGGAGTTTTGACTGAATTTTGACATGTTTTTGGAGTTTTGACTGATTTTTGACATTTTTTGTTTTGGATTATTCAGATTAGATCATCCATCCTGATTTTGTGATGTTTTTGTGATTTTTGACTGAATTTTTGACTAAATTTTTGACATGTTTTTGGATTTTTGATCGAATTTTGACATTTGTTTTGGATTTTTTGATTGATTTTTGACATGTTTTTGGAGTTTTGACTGATTTTTGACATGTTTTTGGATTTTTGATTGATTTTTGACATGTTTTTGGATTTTTGATTGATTTTTGACATGTTTTTTTGGATTTTTGATATGAGACGAATGTTCGAAGTGTTTTGATGGTGATTGATGTTTGCACTTCAATCATTGTTTTTGTTGTCTTTTGCTAAGCTCATTGTTTTATTTCCCCCAACGATTTCAAGATTTTTCCCCCAAGCTAGGGTGAGACATGACCACATTGCAATGATATGTACTTGAGATTTTATTGCACCTTTTTCAAATTTTATGATTGTTTTGTATTTTTGAGGATATTTTAAGATGAAATGAGATGATATGCCTAATTGAAGGAACAAGATGCCCGAAAATAGGGGTAATGCAACCATGGATAATTGATAGATCAAAAATGAAAGTTTCACTACAAAACATGTCACACAAGCAACATATCTCTTGTCAAAAGATGATAATGGTATGATTTATTAAGATGCTAGGAATGATCGATTCCATAAGACATGATGATGATAAGATTGATTATTGATTGACAAAAGATATGAGGATTGGATAATTTTTTGTAGCTAGGCTTTAAATATGATTTGTATGATAAGATTCAAGGTTGAAAAGAGACATGATGACATGGATTTTGATATGCTAGAAGATATGGAATGGAGAAAGCGAGGAAAAAAAATGATGAATGGAGATGATCAAGATTAACTAGATAAGATATAGACACAAGGCCCAAGTATTTTTCCCCTATTCCTCATCAAGACCAAGGAAAGGAAGAAAGGATATATTTAATAAGAATGATGGAATATGGATAAGATGAAAGATATGGTATGGAAAATATGGATAAAGCATATAGGATAAGATATATGATGTTCAAGAAGATCCTTAACCTTGTCAAGATCAAAGGTGGAAATGTAAGGAATGAGCATAGCAAGGATAATGACCATGAATGATAAGATGGATGAAACTTGTACCTAAGTGTAGAGTGCAAGAAGAATATGTAAGATAGGATATGGATGATAGGGAAAATGGAGGAAGGACTTAAGCATCAAGTTTCACAACAAAATATCCCTCTAATAAACCATGGCAATGGGAATTAGACTCCTAAATGTTGGTAGATAAATGATATGATGGAAGAATCTAAGGACTTATGCAAAGGTTTCGATTAAAGGAGAATGATTGGGGATGAATGTTGGATAATGGATAGGAGTTTGGAAGGCTTGTTGATGAATAGATGGAAAGGATGGAAAGATCAACATTAGCACACTCCTTGAAGGGTGGTGGAGTGATGGAGGAAAAATGGATTTGGAAGGTGATAGGTTATTAGATGGAAAATTGGAGGAAGCTTTTGGATTAGCAAATTTGGATGCGAATTTATATTTTATTGATTTTTTCTTTGTGGGCCTTTGCGGCCTTTCACATTTTTCTTTTTGATTTATGCACCTTTGTGGTCTTTGAAAATTTCCTTTTTGCTTTGATGGGCCTTTGTGGCCTTTTGAAAATTTCTTTTGATTTTGGATCAATTTTTCTTTTATTTTTGCATGTCTCTTCGAGGAGACATGTTGATCCTTTGATACATGCGGATTTCGATATAGAAGCTTTTGATATTTGGCATCCAAATTTCTTCCAAGAGTAATGGGAGAGGTGGATTGAGATGAATGATATGGAGGTATTATGGAGGAGTTAATGTGGGTATAATTTTGAAAGGGCATCAAGGATGTGTGCCTTTGTTGTTCTTGAGAAATAGGATATGGACCTAGGATAGAGGGAAGGTTTGATGGACTAGGATGAGGACCTGGGATAGATGGTATATTTGGAGGATTAGGATGAGGACCTAAGATAGATGGTAGGTCTGATGAACTAGGACACTTAGGTGTATAACCAAGGCCGTGGTGATATGGGTTTCTTTGAACAAAAAGGGGTTCTAGGATACCTTGTTCATGAAGGCCTAATCATTTTCCTTTGTAATTCATACTTTGACACATTTGTTAACCAATGGGATATGTATTGTTTGTGAAACAAGATGCGAGTCCATTTTGGGGAGGATATGACATGGATGAGAGGATAGGTGTTGGAAGTAAACCAGAATGGATAAAGGTGGAGGATCCCAATTTATAGGTGTGGGGTTCATGGATAGCTTGAATAGGTGTGATAAGATCTTGACATGGGGATGATGGGGTGTTTTGATCTTGACTTGGAAAAGTATCATGAGGTGGTATGAAAGTCATATCTTGATCATGAGAAGGATAAAAATCTTCATGGGATGAAAGGGTATCCTTGAATGGAAGCATATCTTGACCTTGATGAGGAAGGGAATCATGAGATTGTGTAGAAAGCATGTCTTGATCATCAGTTGGTAAGACATCATTAGATAGGATGGAAGAACTACCATGCTCTTGTGATGAAATAGAATCATGAGATGATATGGATTGATGAGATGATGTGGAAGAAGAACCTGGAAGGATGCTTGTCTCTTGAGATGGAAGAGAATTATTTTGGATGAAAAGTGAAAGGAGGGGATCATCATAAGATTCTTGAGAATTGGGATCTTGATCAAAGATCGGAAGAGTTTGTGGAATTTTGATATCATTGGATGGAGTGGAAATAATATTTTTATTTTGATGTGTAGGGGAGTCTATGCTAGAATGCTTTGGATTGAGAGATTGACATGAATCATTGGATGTTGAAGATATGATAGATGAGGATGATTGAATGAATTTGTTAGCTTGAGTGAAATAATCTTGAGGTTTATTTTGGCTTATTGTGGATGGAGATAAATGCATCACATGATATGATTTCTCAATATCATTTGTGTTTAAGGATTTAGATTTGGGATTATGGATCTTTTGTAAAAATCCAAAGACATCAAACTTGGATGATGTAGTTGTTGGTGGAGAGGGTTTCATGTCAAGATTTTTGTCAGAGTAATAAGCACAAATTTCTGGAAGCAAATATTTCTTTGTGGTTCTTTCCCTTTGCACATCCCAGATTTTTTGTTGAAGGTTTTTCATTTGATGAGTTAGAGCATTCAATTGATCCTCATCTATTTTGGCCATGGTGGTTTGAGTTTCAATTTCCTGTTATTTGGATTTTTAGTCTTTGTGACCTTGTTAAAATGGACATACAAATATTATTTGTTTTCAAAAAAACTTTTGATCTTAGTTTGGTATAGTTTCAAGGATATTAACTTAAGTCAAATAGAATGATAGATTCTATTGATTAGACTAAGTTGATAAGTTTGATTATAGGATTTTGTTTCTTTGATTAAGGATGATTGATCTTGAAACTTAACTTACTAATCAAATGTGTTTGATTGAGACACTTTTGGATGGTAGATCTTGGTTTGATTTAAACAAATTCAATCGTAAAGTCCAATTTATGCAAGTTTAAGACTCTGTTTTGATTTAGGAAAGTTTATGTTTTGATAAAAATCCAAATTTTGATGTTAACTGCCTAACAGGGGATTCCAATAGCATTTTGTTTTCTTGTTTTCTTTGTGTTTTTCAGGATGATTTGATCTGAATTAATGTTTTGAAAACACAACAAGCATTTGTAAAACAGTTGTTTCTTTAAGATCTAGAGTCTAAAAAATAAGTGTATGTTTAAGAATTAAAACATGATCCTTCTTGATTTTTACTGGCTTTTGATAAAGAATACACTTCAAGCAGACTCACTCTTAAGGTCAAGTAGGTCATCATTATACTCATAGCCCACATCTTGAATTACGTTGACTCACACAGCCGTGTCAACCCCTAGAGGGCGCCCATGTTTTTGTCATTGTCAGGCGCGCACTCAAAGTAACGGAAGTGGATACCGAATCCCTTGAGCAAGCGGTCCTTGGTAATTATATGGTGAGTGTCTTGGGGGTAGATTCTTCCCTCCCCTTGCACCGTGAGTATGACAATGTATGGATACTGACTCGGCGAGAAACTACCCTATGGTTCATAGATAGGGTTCCATTTGGTGCGGAAAATAGATAAACTCCCTTAGGAGACCTCCCAATCTTTAGAACAAAGATTTTGGGGATGGTTATCTTGCTCACTACCGTCAAGTTGGAATTTCATCAACAACTTGCATTTTTATTATAGTGGGTTGGATAACCTGGCTTTGGTTGTTTCCACTTAGGTCGTTCCCATAGGGTGAGTACCTTTTCCCACTACGGTAGGCCTGCTAAAGGTTTTAATAAAGCGTAAATGACATGAAGTAAAAGTGAATCTAGCACTTTGGTCACCCAATTAAGGGGAGAGCATAAGCCTAATCACCACAAGCACATCATATAAGTTTGTCTTGTTTTAAAAGCCCAAAAGAAATTTTCTAATCTATGTGAAGGTGTTGCTTCACATAAATCATGATGTTCTTTTTAACTTCTACTGTAAGAATGTGATGACTATCCTAGGATTGATAGATTTTCTTTAAGAAAACAAAAAGTGGCTACCCTAGGATTGATCAATTTTAATCCAAGTGACTACCCTAGGCTTGGTTCTTTTTAACCAAATTTGATAAAGCTTGTGTAGATGGTTAATTTTAAGCCCAAATTAATGCTAGTTGGTCCTAAAGCATGCATGAAAAATAACATATGATGGGTTATTTTCCCATGAGTGTTTGAAAGCACTATTACAATGGATATCAAATGACTCTTTTTTCACTTTTTTTGAATTTAATGCTCCATATTCCTCTTAAAACCTGAAATAAATGCTCAAAATGTTAGATGAGATCAAGAAATAAGAAAATATAAAGGTTAGATGAATGATTAAACAAAAAAAACTTATACCAAGTTGCAATGTGATTTGACTTTAAATGTAAAATTGAAAATTTTAACTCTACAAAAAGTGATAAATACCTACACCATTGCATAGCTTATGAAATTCTACCCCATTTCAACAAACAAAGTTTTGAAAAATACCTCTGTATGACCAAGATATGACCATTTTAAGATTAACTGCCAAAGCGCTAAAACAGTGCCCAAAAGCTCTATTTCCCAGAAGCGCTAAAAGAAGTCATGGAAGCGCTAAAACACCGAAAGCGCTAAAATTTTGACTAGAAGCGCTAAAACACCGAAAGCGCTAAAATTTTGATCGGAAGCACTAAAACAATTCACGAAAGTGCTAATTTTTTTTACGAAAGCGCTAAAACAGAGCACGAAAGTGCTAAAATTTGCCACAGAAGTGCTAAAACTTTGAACAAAAGCGCTAAAAGAAAACACGTCGCGAACCTACGTGACACTTTCCAAAAAAATTGATAATTTTGATAAAATTGGGGTTAATGCCCCACGGTGGGCACCAAATTGTAAGTGTGAATATGTGAATAAGACCTAAAACACTTCTTAATACGACAATATATCAAAGATTAAACAAATTGAATCAATTCAACAAAGTAATCAATTAAAAGCATCCTATTGCTCTTTATCTCCAAAGATTTATTAAATCTAAATTGCTCTCAGATTGTGTAAGCAAATAAGACTGTTAAAATGACTATCTGAAGAACAAGATGATGATAATGTAATGCTAAATGATAAATCAATTAAACTAGCTTGATATAGACATGAAATAGATAATTGTAGCTATAGGAGGCATCCATGGTTGAAGCTTGATTGCTTGATGCTTGATGCTTGATGTCTGGATTCCTGCAGAGTAAGAGTGCAAAAGCTTAATTATCTGGATGCTTTTCTTGGTTCAATGAGGTTGTATTTATAGATTTCCTGGCTGTAGAAATGCATAGGGAAAGCTTTGAGAGGCTTGGATTCAATCTGAAGATTTGAATGGTGAGAGATTGAGGAGATTGAGAGAAAGATGGAGATTGTCTCTACCCATGAAAACACCAGGCAAGAGAAGAGGAAGAATTGATGGAGGAGGATTGAGAGATCAAATTCCAAATTTGTCTCCAATTTGTCTCCAAAACTTCCCGTGAAGTTTCAATCAATTAATTTGACATAATTTTGACATAAATTAGACATGGTTTAGACATAGGAAATCTAATTCATTTTTGAGAGAATATGGATGGAATATTCTTTGTGCAACAATTCAAATATTTTGATTTATTTGAATTAACAAAGGAAAGATAAATAATTTAATAAAACGAACTATAGGATAGTTGTTTATTAAATTAGACAGAAGAATATGGCAATTAATTAATAAAGTGTTTTGTCTTTATTTAATTAATTTAGAAATGATGTGATAGATTGAAATAGGGAAATGATAATTAAATTGAACAAAGTATTTATTTTTGTTTATTTAATTAAGATGAGATTTATAAGAAATTATGAAGAATGTGAATGTGAACTATATAAATAAATATTTCTATTTATTCAATAGTAGAGGAAATTAGGATAATTAATCAAATAATTCGTATTTAATTAATCAGATGCTCCAGACCAATTTTAGGTGTATACAATAAAAAGCATAGGGATACAATCTTTAAAGTCAAATCCTAGATTTATGAAGGGTCTGGCTTATGTATGAATTTATGGACACCTAATTTCAAACCCTCCCTCTTTTGTGCTAAATTCATGCCTATTTGGATTCAGTTACACTCTTTACCACTTGAATATAGAGAGATGAATTTGTTAGAGTGCATGGCTAATCAAGTTGGCATCTTTCTCAAGCATGATACATAGTTCTTTTCTAATCCATCCTTGCTTGTTAGGGTGTGTATTTTATTGGATACCTCTAAACCCTCCCCAAGTCAGATTATTATTAAATCTAAGCATGGTACTTGGGAGCAAGAGATAATAGTTTAAAATCACCATAATTGCTACTCTGCATGTCATAGTTTAGATCATGTGGTTGATGTGTGTTCTTGCATTAGTCAATCCATTAAGGGCATAGAGTTGCAGAAAGGTTTAGTGGAAAGTATGCAAAATAATCAATTAAACCATGTTCAAGGATGCCAAGATCTATTTTTTGTTTATGAAGATCATAACTCCCATATCACCATTCAAGGTCTGGGGATTCATCTTGTAGTTCATGACTCTTATAACACAAATAAAGTCCTCAAAGAATAGGGGTTTCGGGGTGAGAAACCTTGGGGGAAGGATTTTTTTGGAGAAGATGAAACTCATTAGGAGGGTGGCGCTTCGTGGGTATTTGATAGAAAATGCTCTCATCTAGACCTAATAGCCCCTGATCCACCTAGGATTTCTGTCTCACTTGCCCAGTTGCAAATTTTTTGTCGATTCGTTGTGGATTATTTGGGAATGGTACAGTCTTTTCCTAAAGTATTTGTCACATATCATAAAATACCTCAAAATAGTACTTCCTATGAAGTAGAAATTTTGAGAGCACATCAGGGGTTACTTTTTGAGGGAAATCAATGTCCTCCTAAATCTGTGGAGATGGGTTTGAGTGGTTGTTCTAAGAACTAGAAATCTAAGGAACAACTATCCCATGATAGTCTACATAGAATTGTACAAAAACTGCTTGAATCAATTGGTTCTAAATTATTTGATGAGATTTCAAATGAAATAATACAGGAGGAGGAGGGTTCAAGGGGAGAAATAATGCGGCTGGGTTGTCATTTGTTTGAGAGTTTCATTGATGAACACTGTGATGTGGATTCAAATGTAGATGTTGAATTTGACTTTTCCCAAGAATTGTCTCTATCTCAAACACCAATATCTTAGAAGTTTGCATAGAAAGCGCTAGTCAAAAGAGGTAGGAAATCAAAAGAAAAAAAATTGAAAGAGGAAATCGAATAAGGTTTGCAGGCCACTCTAGATGGAAGTATCTCAATCAGCAAAAGACTGAGGAGAGCTTGTTTCTCTCCTCAAGTGCAATGAAGATCCTTTCTTGGAATCTCAGAGGCATCAATGCCTCTGACAAAAGAGCCTGCATCAAATGACAAATTGATGTTAGTGGGGGAGATATTTTTCTTCTTCAATAATCTGCGTTATCAAAGGAAGGGTTTGAGTCAATAGTTTCTAAATGGGATAAGTGGAAAGTGGTTGCAGTGCTAGCCCAAGGGGCATCAGGGGCTCTAATTGCATTATGGAATCCAAAAATAGTAACTGTGGGTGTGCTTAGTTTTGATACCAACTGGTAGCTTTTAGAGGTTATCAGCTTTGCTCTCCAGTTTAAGCTCTTCAGTGTCTATGGTCCAACTACTACACTTGACAAAAAGTGTGTCTGGGATAAGCTCACAGCAGTAATTCAGGGCATGGGAAATCAAAAGGTTATAGTAATTGGGGATTTTAATGCAATAGTGTCACTGAATGAAATAAAAGGAGGAATTTTCCCACCTCCAAAAATAATGTCAAATTTTTGGTGTTTCATTTCTGATAATGCTTTGAGGGATATCCTTCTGTAAAATGGGAAGTTCACATGGACAAATTTCTGTCAAATTGTTGTAAGGCTAGACAGGTTTTTAGTTTCACAAGATTGGGTTTGTTCCTCCATTAGTTTGGCCTCCCAAATCCTTCCATTCCTAGACTCTCATCATTGCCATAATGTTGTCTATAACAAGGCCAGTAGGAATATTAAGGCATAAACCATCCTTCAAATTCAAGAAAATGTGGTTCAGACATCCTCATTTTTTGCCATTACTAAGGCAATGGTGGGTAAGTGCTCATGTCCAGATAGGTACAAAGATGTTTCAAATTTTAAAGAATTTGCAATAGATCAAGGGGAAGATGAAGGAGTGGAATGTGAGTACCTTTAAGAATATATTTGTCTAGAAAGAAGAAGTAGAAAAACAATTAGAGGTTCTCCATGAGCACATTATTTAGAATGGTTTGGATGTTGTCACTTATGAAAAAAAAAAAGGAGATCCAATAGTTGTGGGAAGAATTGGGAAAGTATGAAGAGGTTTTTTAGCAGCAAAAATCATGTGAATTATGGCTGAAATATGGGGATCGAAATACAAAATTCTTCCATGCTTTAGCTCAGCAAAAGAGGGTGACTAAAACATTTTTTTCCATCCAAGAGGTCAGCTCGGGGAATCAATTAAACAACATTGAAGAAATCTAGAAAGAGGGTGTTCATTTCTTCACAAATATTCTTGCTCCTCTCAAGCCTGATGCTCAGGACAGTCACCAAGAAAATGATCTTCTCTCTGCAGTGCCAAGCTTAATTTCCAAAAGTGAAAATGATGAGCTTCTCAAACCATTCACCTTAGAGGAGCTCGGAAAAGTGGCATTTTCTATGTCTCCAGATAAAGCTCCAGGTCTGGATGGCTTCACATCATTATTTTTTCAGAAGTGTTGGGATGTTTTAGGACTAGACATCCTTTTGGCCTTGGAGGAGTCTTGTAGGTCGGGGTCAATGCTAAAAAAATTCAATGCCACAAACATTGTTGTTCTTCGAAAAGTGACAAATCCCAAAACTTTTGCAGACTTCAGGCCTATTTCACTATGCAACACAGTGTAAAAAATTTGTACCAAGGCAATCTACTTGTGGGTGCAACCTTTAATTCCAAAAATCATATCCCAAGAACAAGGTGGCTTTGTGCAAGGAAGAGAAACCTTTGAAGGGGCTTTAATAGCACATGAAATTCTTCACTCCATCAATTCAAATAAGTTATCATCCTTTATTATAAAGCTCAATATGATGAAAGCCTATGACAAAGTGGATTGGGCCTTCCTTATTAAGGTGCTGGATAAGTTTGGTTTCTCCAAGAAATGGTGTAAGTGGATTCTTTCTTGCCTATCTCCAGTGCACATTTTTCAGTTCCAATTAATGGTTCCCCTTGTGGTTTCTTTAAAGCAACACAAGGTGTCCGTCAAAGTGATCCTTTGTCGCCTTTCCTTTTCATAATTATGGCTAAGGATTTGAGAAAAAATATCAAAGAGAAGCATGCCAAGGGTAGCTAGAATGGTATTTTGATCCCTCAAATGGATATTTCAATCACCCATAATTTATTTTTCGATGACACACTTTTGTATGGTAAAGATTCTATTTCAGAAGCTGTGCAGATCAAGGAGATCTTAGAAAGTTACTCTTTGGTTTCAGGGCAAAGAGTGAATGCATAGAAATCAAATATTTATGTGTTCAATGCTAAGGTTGTTGTAAAAAGGCAACTTATTAGAATTTTGGGCTTTCAAGAAGCCGAACTTCCATGTAAGTACTTAGGTTTGCCTTTTTTCATGAGATCTAACAAACCAACATTTCGGGTGGGAATTATTGAAAGGATAAAGTAGAGGATTTGTGCTTGGAAGGCTCACTGGTTATCATTTTCAGGTAGAATCCTTCTAATCAAATATTTTCTTTCTGCAATACCCAATTACTTTATTTCAGTTTTAAGGGCTCCTAAGTCAATTGTGGACCAAATTCAAAAATATAATTAGAGGTTTCCTTTGGAAAGGGAATATGATTGATAGTAAAAAAATACCTCTAGTATCCTTAGAAAGTATGGCATTTGACATACTTAAAGGTGGTGTGGGTTTGCATGATATTTCCAAGTGTAACCAGGCCTTTGGAGGTAAACTCATTTGGAAAATGTATTCCAAATCATACTCAAAATGGTGTTCCTTGTTGACTGCAAAATATCTTGATAACAAGGACCCCAAAAGGATCTTCATAATTGCCAACCCTCCCCAAGGGTCAGCTATGTGGAATTTCATGTTGTTATGCAGAAAAGTGATTACTTCACACATATCTTGGGAGGTCAATAAGGGAGATGAGGTTGACTTATGGAGGGACTCACGGAATGGCCTTCCACCTTTAGGAGCCTTTCAAGAATTGCAGTCAATGATCCTGGTGTTTTCTTAGCTTTGGGGAACAAAGCTTTCAAATTATGTTAGTTTAGTGGAGCCTCTATCGGGAAGAGTGTTGTGGAAAGATTTCTCTGTGTATCAAATCCCTAAAGTACAACAAGATTTGTTGAATCAAACCATGTCTAACAAAGTTGTCTTCTTGATAGGGAAGGTAGATTGGATTTTATGGGCCCCATCAAAAATAGGGTCTTATTTGATCAAGCAAGGATATAAGGAAATTATCAGTAGGGAAGACACCAATCATTCTCATAGGGCATTTTTTTTTTTTCGAACAATGTTGTTTTACCAAAGGTAGGTAGTTTTTCTTGGTTAGCATTAAGAAAAAGAGCTCTATCGAGTGAAAGGTTAGCCAAGATGGGATTGTGGATCCTTTCAATTGTATATTATGCAATCAAGATCTCGAAGATCATGACCATCTACTTATTCAATGCCATTTTGCTCAGTCTTGTTGGTCATTTGTCCTTCAAAAGTTAAACTTTTTCATTCCTCTACCGAACTCACTCTGGGATTTATTTACTGCATGGCCTATTTTATACAAGAACTCTTTATTTGCCTACATTTGGAAAGCTATTATGGTATTGGTAGTATGGGATATTTGGTGGGAGATGAACAAATAGATTTTTAAAAAGATCTCATCTTCTATTCAGCATGTCCAAGTTTCAGAAGTAGTCAATTCCTGGGTTGTTGAACATAAAGGTGTAGGAGCTTTATTTTCTTCATGCGATAATTTCATACTGGAAAAATTGGGTTCATATTTCTTTAGCGTTTCAAGGTAGCATGAAGCAGCCTCACATTCATAAGGTTGATAGAGGAACAATTAAGTGGACACTGCCGATGAAAGGTTATTATAAATTAAATTTTGATGGAGCTTCAAGAGGTAATCCAGGCATTTTTGGTGTGGGAGTTTGCATAAGGGATTCAAAAGGGGTTGTCAAGGCAGCTAAGATAGTAATTATTCCCTCGGGAACTAATAATATGGTAGAGTCCTTGGCTTTAATTCATGGTTTGTTTCTAGCTAAGCACCTTCATATTAAAGCTATTCACGTTGAGGGTGACTCACTCATAGTGATAAATTATTGCAAACTAAAATCTTGAGACACATGGTCTATAAGATATGTGTTGAAAATTTCATGGAACCTGCTAGGAGAGTTTGAGAGTTACCATATATCCCATGTATATAGAGAAGGGAATGATCTAGCCAACCTTTTAGAAAACATGGCCTATGATAAAATAGACTTATCCACTGTTGACAATGATCAAGGGTTGGACAGATTCCCACACTTGTAGGAGTTAATTGACAAATAATCTACTTACTAACTGCCTATTGGTTAAAGTGTAGAGTAAGCAGTTCTAGGTTGTGAGTTGGTGTTGACATGGACTTGATTTGTGTTGATTGACAAGAATTTATCCACCGTGGCCTTGTTGGAACAAAGTAATAATGAAGGGGAAGTAGTGTTCGTAATGTGGTGATTTCGGGGGGTGCATCCTTTAGATTGGGTGATGATGTGGCTTCCACATGTCACATTGGTATTACCCACCCTATGATTAACATAAGTGTTGGGTTACAGGACTGTTAGTGATGGCGTATCTTGGTGGGGATATGACCACTCCTTTCAAAAACTTTGTAATACGATCTCACCGTAGGTATAATGTCCATTGATCTCTATGGTTGTATTCCCTCCTGCCACCTCAGTGTGATTGAATGAGATCGAATCATGTGTTGAGTATGTTGTCTCGGTAATGAGTAGTGCTCTGCTCTAAATAGTGTACCTCCCACATTGAAAGGATGTACTCAACGTCATTTGATGATGTTGGCAACCTATCTAAAATTCTAAATAAGGCCACACAAATTCAATGGTTATCTTGGCTAATGCTTTGTGGTGTTGCAGGTACAATTCCATTAAATACCTCAATCTCCAATGAAGTTGGTGGCTATCTCTTCACATGAGCCAACATTCATGAAGGGATCCTAATTGAAGATTAAACTGATGTCTTCCTTCATCATGTTAATGCATGCAGTCACTTTAGCCTGGGGAAATCAAAACAAGCTATTTAATCGCCTTTTTTCCTCGCATTTGTTCAAAGTTTTAACAAACTCGTAGTTTCAAGATTGGGCTCGTCCAATGAAGTGAAATGGAATTTCGTCCCTGTAATTTTAGGATTGGTTTTCCTATAAGACCATGGGAGCGTCCGTTCGAGAGCTATTTGTCACAAGATGACTTGAAGACCATGTTCATAATTGATGGAGGCCAAGAGGAGGTGTCTATTCGTGAGGTGTTGGGGTGGAGGTAACATGTCGGAGGGATCGACGTATTCTATTCCCCTCTCAAGTGATTTCAATTTTCTTATCCAATGCCATGGATTTGGTTCAATCATTGAATGAACTTGAAGACTTGACTCAAAAGTATGTGCAGTTACAATATATCTTGGATAACTCTATTCTAAAGGTTGTGCAAAGATACAATATTTTCATTGGTGATGGATACATTGGTGGTTTGTTTCCCAAGAATTTTGTGTAGAATAATCAAGGGGTTGAGGACGTGTATGAGGCTCTCAAATTGGCTCTGCAATTTCATAATGACAACATCCTCATCTGGGCTTTGTGGAAGCAGTGACGGTTTATATGCACCTCTCTAGAAGTAGACATCAGGGAGAAGTTTTATGCTTTGAATTTTCTAAGGGTTCATACTCCTCCGGTTCCTGCCTCAGGTGTTTGGCTTGACTTGCAACTTTGTGTTCCCTCACTGGTTTAGGGTTGACGCCAAATATTTCTAGCTCCTCTGGCCCGCGCTCTTAACAGTGGTTTCACCCATCCTCCTAACGTTGGATCTGGTCAACAATCCTTCTCCTTTGGCCTTTCGTCATGCTCTATGCCGCTTGTATCTTTCTTAGTGGCTCGATGAAGTTCGCTTCAATGAGGTATGCATCTAACTGTTAGGTTCAAGGTGGAAGACGAATGTTCTGCTCATGGGGACTTCGTGGAGGAATAATTTTTTATTTCCTGTTGTATAGGGATTTAGTGTATGTTGAATTTTGTAGTAATTTCAGCTTATAGGGTGTCAGTTGGGTTTATATTATAGGTTTTAGTGATTGTCTCTATGTTTTACTAGTGTTTGTGGACAACCTACCAAATCCTCTCTATCGAGTTGCTTTTTCATAATCTGTAAATGCTTTTATTATATTATATATATATATAGGCTTCATTCCTTTCATCTAAAAAAAAAAACTATTTTCAAATATTATTTTCTAGATAAGAATGATATAACTTATTAAATTTGAAGATTCATTTTTATAGTGCCATCTTAATACTTTATCTATTAATATTATGATAGTACTAATTACTTTGCAAATAATTTTTAATTATTTTGTTCATGTCCTTGAAAATAATTTAATACTATATATTTTTTAAGATTAATCTAATTTCTAAAATTTGAAAAAATAAATTTAACTTTAATAATTGATGTAATTTTAACTATTTCTATTAACCTTTTGAAGATACTTTGAGAATTAGTTACACATTGAGTCTAGTTGTCTTTGAATGTAAATTTGATACTAATTACCTATTCAACATTATGTTTGAAAACAATTTAATACTAAATACTTTGAAAATTATACTTCATTTGGAATATAAATTAATTACTTTATTTATTTATTTAATTTTAACTATTATTTAATTTTAACTATTATTGTTTGAAATAAAATATACTAAAACAAATTTCAATTATTTATAAAATAAATATTAACTTTACCACTCTAAATTAGATTGATTAATGAAATAAACTAATATTAAAATTAACTAAAATTTAACTAATAAAATCAATTAATTGTTTTACTTGAAGTAAATGTTATCCTTATTTTTTATTCATCTATAAATTGAACTAGATATTGTAAAAAATAACTACTAGGGCAGAGGGGACATAGTCAACATGTAGCTATTACATGGAGTATCGTAAGACCTCCAAGTTTTTTAGAAATGTAAAGTGGACTCTTATTTATCTACAACTAAGGTTTGAAGGTGTGATTCATAATGCAACTCATCAAAAGAGCACGTTTCACACAAAGTGTCCTAAAATTGACTTTTTAAAGATTCGACCAAAACTTAATCTAAAAATATCTAGTAGTTGAATACTGCCATACTATTTTGAGTTCCTGCCAAAGGAACTATAGGCACCACTTGTGCTTAACAAGTTATTAATAACTTTGATTTAAACAAATGAGAATCCATATTTATTTTCTATTTGACAAATATTTGAATAACTCTAAAGCAAATATGCAAGATACTTAACAAAACAAATATCTAAAATTAATTTTTTGAAAATAGTTCCTTTTCCTTTTAAGTAAATTTAAT
This sequence comes from Sequoiadendron giganteum, assembly GCA_007115665.2. Classification (NCBI taxonomy): domain Eukaryota; kingdom Viridiplantae; phylum Streptophyta; class Pinopsida; order Cupressales; family Cupressaceae; genus Sequoiadendron; species Sequoiadendron giganteum. The sequence goes on along the minus strand of CM021103.1, from coordinate 115,217,589 downwards.
TTCACTAGTCTATTTACTTTCCCAACACTAATTACTAAATTGTAAAATGAATTTAACTCAACTATTTTAAACATATAATTTTTTGTTTTTAAAATATAAATTTAATAATTACTAACTTATTTGAAAATAAACTATCTTTAAGAAATTCTTTTCCAAATGTAAATTTAACTAATGTTAATTAATTTTGAAAATGCACTTAACTATTCAAAATAATTCATAAATTCATAAATTTATGCTTAAAAATCATTATTATTATATACTAACTTGAAAACTAATACCAATGATTATTATTATTTGGACTAAATTAAATATTATATTAAAATTAATCATATGAGTTTTAGCTAATTTTAAATAGCTACCTTGAAATAAAATACTACTAATAATATTCATTTTTAAGAAAATAAATAAATAAATGTAATTTGAAAATAACTTAAGGAAACAAAAATAAATGTAATAGTGTGAAAATTTTATTAAGAAAGAAAAATAAATATTCACTATATTTGTTATAGAAAATAACTTAAGGAAACAAAAATTCTAACCATATACTTAGATTTATTGTTTTTCAAATTTCAAATTTAAACCTAACAAATCTTAATTTATTATTTTAAAAGAAAATTTAAAACTTCTATTATTCGGTATCATGAGTTGATTAAAAAAACTATATTATCTTATAAAAAAATTATAAGTTAGCCATGTAAGAGAAATTAAACTGTGTTATTTCACTTTTTATACTTTTTTTTTTCTATCAAATTTCCACTAAGAATAAAATAAAATTTAGTATTGTCAATTTTTTGGAAAATGTATCTTGTTTTGAAAAGGCTTATGTTATTAAATTTGTTGGTTGGTTATAGTTGAGCCGTTGTGATTTCTGTTACCAAGAAGGTTGAATTCTATAACTTCTGTAACTAATTTATCTTAATGTTTTCCATAAGAATAACATTATCAAATGATATATATATTTGATTTCTACAACTAATTTCTCTCAATGTTTTTCGTAGGAATAACATTATCAAATGATATATATATTTGATTTCTTTAGCGGCTAGGGGAAGAAAGGTTTTGAGTAGAGCCTTTTCTTGTTTCGTTTGTGTGACTTATGATAGTTTTTCTCTTTGAAAGTATTGGAATAATGATAGGATAAATGGGGAAAAGAAGAATTCATAATTGCTGAGTAGAGATGGTAAACCTAGTAGTTTTCCTTGCGTCACAGGTTCAACAAAACGGAATGAAATGCTCAGTCATTGGGGCAATGCTCCAATTCATCTTTTAATGGGGACCCTTATTGAATCTATATAAACCATTCTGAAGGAAATTGCAATAGCTCTTCAATCTATTTGCATGTTTAGATCTGGTTAGAAATTCCATGCTCATTTGTATTTATAAATTTTTGGTTAGTTCTTGATGTTTGAATGTGTAATTATGGGATGGTTAACCTTGTTGTGTGTCTAGGCTATGTACATACTAAACAATTTTATCACCCGGTTTGATTTAAAATAACCCATGCAAATTTATATTGCTTACCCAATTATTTCCTACATTTTGTTTTGCAGTTAGCACTGGCTGATATCTATGAAGTTCTTTGATATAAAAGCATTTTATGTAAAAGCTTGATTAGAGTCAAAATATGGTGTGTCTTTCAGATCTCATCACAAATATGTTCCAACATAAGTTAGGATATTTGTTATGCATGCTATATGACAAATTTTTCATGAGATTTCCAGAAGTTATACTCCAATCATTTTGTTTTGCAATGCATATTGGCTGATATGTATGAAGTTCTTTAATATCAAAGCATCTGGTGTAAAACCTTGCTCAAATTTTTAATGTGTGGTCTCTTGAACATCATCACAAATATCTTCTCACATAAATCAGGGTGTATATTTCATGCTATTTGGCTAAGTCTTCCTGAAATTTTCAAAAAAATATTCTCTATTCACTAGTTTTTTTCAAAAATACATATACCAATTTTTCATATAAAATATACATAAATTTAATAGATTTTCCAAAAAATTCAACCATTAACAATCAATTTTATGTTTTTCTTCAAAATTAGTCTATAATACATGCACTTATTTATCAAATTGGAGCTATTTGTCTGCTATTTTGCATATAAAAGGATTCATTCCTAATTATTTTAAACCGACGTATATCAGATTAAAGTTTTAATATAGTCTATCTCATAGACATCATTACAAAGTTTTAATATAGTGTATCTCATAGACATAATTACAAATATGTTCCTTTCTCTATAAGATATTGGTCACATTGACTTCATTATAATAAGCAATAATGTTTGGATTTACTTTAAAATTTACTCGTCGTTCCATATATGTTATATTCTAATCATTTATAATTTTGAGTAGGTGCTAAATATTTATCATTCTACTCCATGTTTATTTCAGTTGTGAGCCATTATCTTACTGAATAAAGATTGTGAATTTGAAACTACAACTTTTATTTTTTGTTTGGATAGATGGACAACAACAGAGGTCGACTTGTCGATTTTGATGAATTTGTAGCTGCTACATTACATGTACATCAACTGGAGGAGCATGATTTGAAAAGTTACAGTTTATATTTTAGTTATTCAAATATGTGTATATGTATGCAAATAAAATTATCTAAACTCCTATTTTCAACATTAAAATATAATACATTTATTATATACATATTTATTAAATAGAATATACATAACTATAGATTTAATAGTGACAAATCTTTCAGATGCTGACACTTCAATATTGTGTTTTGTAAAAATATAACATTGGGTTGCAAATAAAAATATCTCTCTGGATAAATAACTCTTTTGTACGGTTATAAAGGAGAAAAGGGTTTCATCATTTTGTTACCATATCAATAAGAGTATTTAGTATTAAATGCAAGTAGACAATTTATTACTTCTTAATTGATGAATCATTCTTAACAATTCTAATTATTTGATTGTGATTTATTAGCCAAATTTTCGGTAGGGCATTACATTGATTTTCTTAGTTACTGGTTTAGTAATGAAGATAGCTAACTATTAAAATATTTCTTGATCGGTGTAGTAAGATAAGATTTTCCTCATTTTTGAAATTTTATTTGTCATTAAATACAAGTTAACTAATTGTGAGTAGGTTTTTCTTCTCCATTCTCCTTGAAAATTTAATTAATGATTTAATTTTGCTAAATATCTAACTTGAAAATAATCTATTTGCTTACTTATAAAGGCAAATACTTTATTATTTTCATATTAACTTAAAAAAATTAAGTCTAAGAAATCTATAGATTTTATTGATTATCTATTCCTAATAAGAAATTTAGTGCATATTATAAAATTATGTTAGAGAGGGTGTTACAAAAAACAATATTAAATAAAAATAATAAAAATAAAATAAAATGAAATATAACTACTTTAAAAATTAATAAGACTATATATCATATCAAAGTAAAGGGGTTGCAGATTGGGCTAGATGTGCTCTGTCAAATCTGGAAAGTATTCAGTTATTCATATTATTTTGTCCCTTTGTCACCTTATGTTATTCACATTACTTCGTCCCTTTTTCAACTTATGTTATTCATATTACTTTGTCCCTTTTTCACCTTATTTCTACCAAAACACATATTATTAATTTTGAAAGGACAATACATGATAGCAGATACAACAAATAAAAACAAGACTATTCTAACACATTTTGGCAGCAACTTAGTTGCTTTGTAGCTCTTGTTATAAAGATTGTAAGTGTGAAATATGTAAGAGTAAAACAACTCCTTAATGAAACATTGTTTCAAAGATTAAGCAAATAAACTAATCTAAAGCAAGAAATCTACTGAAAGTGTCTCATTGTCTCCTATATTTAAAGATTTATTAAGCTATTGTGCTCTTAGATTTAAATAAAACACTATAACTGTTAAAATGACAATCTAAAGAACGGAATGATGCTGATGCAATGATGTGAAGCTATATGATAATGCTAAATGATAAAAGAAACTACTGTAACATAAATTGACATGAAAATTGATAAATAAAGCTATAGGATGCAGCCATGATTATTATTCTAAAATGTTGGATGCTTGAATTGCTTGAGGCTTGATGATTGATGTAGAGGAAGATTGCACAAACTTGATAATCTGAATTCTTTCTTTGTTGAATGAAGCTATATTTATAGATTTCCTAACAACAGCTTTGCACAGGGGTAGCAAAGTAGAGGCTTGGATTCAATCTGGAGGATTGAATGGTGAGAGATGGAGGAGATTGAGAATATTTTGGGAATTGTCTCTACCCATGAAAACACCAGGCAAGAGAATAGGAAGGATTGATGGAAGAGGGTTGAGAGATGAACTTCCAATTTGTTTCCAATTTGTCTCCAAATCTTCCCGTGAAGATTGAATCAATTAATTTAGACATAATTTTGACATAAATTAGACATAGGATATCTAATTTGGTTTTGAGGAAATATAGAGGAATATTCTTTATGCCTTTATTTAAATATTTTTGATTTATGTAAATTAGCAAAAGAGGGATAAATAATTTAATAAAACAAACTACAAAATTTGTTTATTAAATCAAAATAGAAGAATATGGTAATTAATCAATAAAGTGTTTGACCTTTATTAAATTAATTAAGATTGATGTGATAAAGTAAAGTAGGGGAAATGATAATTAAATCAAACAAAGTATTTAATTAAGATGAGATAATAAAAGAATTAGAAGAATTTAAATGTGAATTTAAACATGAACTATATAAATAAATATTTCTATTTATTCAATAGTAGAGGAATTTAGGATAATTAATCAAATAATTTTAATTAATCGGATTCTCCAGACCAATTTTAGGTGTATACAAAGATATTTTCATATTTTTCTTCTAAGTATAACCTATTAAAAACTTAAGTGATCCCAATGTTTTTTTTATGAATAAGTGTCCATATCTATATTAATAAAAGACAGAAATACACATATTCACAAAAAAAAGGTGGGTGGTAAGAAGGCACACCCCAAGAGTCACCTGGGCATAGCCCAGAAAATCAAAGAGTCTTGGGCCACGCCCAAAAATAAAAAAATATTACAATAAAAAAAAAGGTCATTAAGTGGCCATAGCAGTGCCAACAGAGGATGGCAGGTCCTTATCATCTGAATTTCCTCATACAACATCGAGGTCTGGTGTGACATCAGGGGAAGCCCAACTATCATCATCTTTATCTTTATCTATGTCTTCATGCCATGGAGAAATTGCCAAATCCAAATGTGGGAGCCATTTAGAGGTATCAGTAGGCCAACCAAAATCACCTCCAAAAGCACCACCAAAAGGCCACCCAGAAGCTCCGCTTCCACCCCCCAATGCTCCTCCAGTAGGCCACCCCAGGTCAGCTCGGGAAGGAGGAGAGGGCAACCGCCTATGAGGGCGAGAGCCGCGACAAGGAGGATCCTAAGAACGTGGGTGAGAATCTCAAGTAGAACCACTTCTCTGCCAGCCCCGTGAAGGTGACCGAACTTGGAAGGAAATGGGAGAGGGAGGCAAGTGAGCCACAGTGCAAGGGGCATTACCCCAATGGTCCAAAACATCTTGAAGGTGAGAAACTTAGAGCATAAATTTTTTTGTTTGCATTTAAATCTACAAAAAAACATTAGAGCAAATAATAGCTTTAGAATATAAAGAAACATATTTATCAATTTGGCTATGAGAAAAAATGCAAGCATTTCTATGTTTCCAAATACCGAAGAGGATTTCTATCCTGAAAGTGTGCCAAATCTGGGTATACTTATTGGGGAGCCTAGGAGAGTCCCCAAGCAAAATCATAAATGCCAATAAAAAGGGTCTGGTTGAAATGGCTAAAAGAAATTATGAATCCAATTCCATAGCTACCAAGCTTTGATGCAAAACAAGAAGAGATGATTAAACGACTTACCTTGCCAACAAAAAGGGCAATGAGGGTCCTAGACCCCCAAATGAGAAAGTCAAGACCCCACCGATAAGCCTTGAAAAATAATACACCAAGAAAAGTGGGTGAGCTTGGGTTCAATAATGGTAGACCACATAGCATATTTTTTTTTTGTCAAATAGACACTAAGGATTGGATGGCACAACCAGAGGCCAAGCGAAAGGTCTCATGACAACCAAGAGAGGTTTTGACATTATTTTCTTCTTCCAGCAAGGTAAAGAAGAAATCATCGACAAAGTGGCCATTGACCAGTTGAGTTAGTGAGTTAGATAGATAAATTCCCCGAACAAGCCCCTAGGAAGCAGAGTGAGCAAGAAGATAGCCAAACCCCTTGATAGCTAGCACATAAAGCGAGAGGGCAAGTGGGAAGCCTTGATATGGAGCAAAACAGACCAAAGGATTGGGATTGGCGGCTATTAATGGTGATGCAAGTTGAAGCTTTGGAGAACAACATTTTCACAAACTGTATGAAATTTGGGTCAAATCCTAGCGTAAAAAGCGTAGCCAAGATGAAAGGCCATTCAAATCGCTTTGGAAAAAATAACATATTTTAATTTTAATTTTAATACAACACATTTTGAACTAATCCTATTTCAAATCTACTCTATATTTTTTATGACAACTTTTAAATTGTTTTATCTTCCTTCTCTAATATCAATACATAACCCAATTTGTTACACAATAGATTTATAAATTATTATAATTAATTTTTAACTTGTTTCATCTATAACCTAAAATAATAAATCTTAATCCTAAAATTCTACACCCTATAACCTAAAATATTATTATGTCGAAGGCGTTCCCTATATGAACATTACAGGTTGATTTTAATGATCAACAATTGACAATGTGGTGAATGATGGTTGACCATTGAAAATATTTTGATGAACCCAATATAAAATAAATAAAAATAACATTAAAAAATAGCACTCTTTATACAAAGAAAGAAAGCAAATAATCAATATTCTTTCTACATTTCCACTAGAAAATATGTTTTACATTCATATTAAAGATGAAAAAAAATCGTAATTATTATGTTTTAGAAATTAAAATAATAATTTATTATATTTTACAAAAAATATTTTACTACACCAAATTTACCTTATCTAATTAATCATTGCATTTTTTTTACATAAAGAAAGAAAACAAAGAATTGCATATTGTTTCTAATTTTCTAATAATATTTGAAGTGTATAAATCATATTATAAAGGCATCAACAATTGGAAATGTGTTAGAATGATGTAAGACTATTGAAAAAGATCTAACCATTCGATGAACCTAATATAAAATAACCAAATAAAAAAGAAAGAACACAAAGAATCATACATTCTTTCTATATTTCCACTAAAAATATGCTTCACATTCATATTATAAAAGTAAAAAAAAACAAAATTATTATATTTTACAAATAAAAAAGCTATTGTATTTTAGAAAAACATATTTAATACACTAACTTAACTTATCAAAATAATCATTACACTTTACACAAATAAAAAAATTAAGAAACAAATATTGTTTCTAAGTTGTCAATAATATTCATAGTTTATAAATTATATTATCAATGAACATTACAAATTGATATATATATATATATATATATATATATATATATATATATCATTAATAAGCACTCTTATTCTATCTTTCCACACAAAACAAAAAATTATTTCAAATTTCTTTTCAAAGCATTTTATAATTAGCCGATAGGATTTTATTGTGGACTTGCAAGTTGTTGGAAAAAGTGCCTCAATGCTTACTGACATGGAACTCCTGAAAGAGCAGTATCGGTGAGACCCTCAGAATGTCTTGTCAACAAGCAGTTGTGTTCTAAAGTCTTGGAGAGATCAAATCGTTGTGACCTTGGACCTGTCTTGCCGACGGAAGTCATCAGGGTGACCAGAGCAGTTGGAGTGAGATTCCAAACTCATTCCGAAGGAAGAAGTCTGGGCAATATCGGCGTGACCCCGTGGATGTCTGGGCGATATTAGCGTGACCCCATGAATTTCTTGGAGATAAGAACCATCGGCGTGACCAGAGTAGTCGGAGTGAGATTTATAACTCATTATGATGGAAAATGTATGGGCGACGAAGATCATCGGGGAGACCCTTGTCAATGGACGCGTCGAGGAGACTTGAGTTGTCGACATGACTTCCTGATCTCTTGCCGATGGATCTGCTCCTGATGAATGATTGGTGTGACTCTTATCGATATGAATGGTCTTGGTGTTCTTTGGTACATCAGGGAGACATGAAACATCAATGTGACTTTCCAATTTTTTTTCGATAGCGTTGATCTTGCCAATGGTCCTAAGATCAGGGAGACTTCACCATGTCTGGGCGATAGACTAGTAGAAGTTGGTTCCATGTGTGATGATCTGTGGGTAGTCTAGAATTGGTGAGACACAGACTATTATCTCACCGATGAGCGATACAGTTGAATTCTTTTGACCAAGTGTCTATCCTATGTGGTTTGTCTTGAACCAATGAGAGTAGCAAAATGCAAACCGATTGGCAGTTGAACTGGTGTGACCGTTTTCTTGTGGGAAATGAATAGACAGCTTGAGCATGAATGAATAGTTTGGTCAAGGGCTTGGTTGGGTGTTGGTTGGTTGAATTATCGGTTAGTGAATTTCATTGTATACTGAATGAAAGCATTGTAGCAGTGTAATTCGATACAAGGTTGATAAGGGAAATGTTGCTGCTATAGAATTGTCATATGAAAAGAAGAGTCTGTAACTTGTATGTAATTTGATTACTGTAATACAAGTGATCTTTCTTTGGTGTGGTGGGTTTTTTTCTCCCGTAATGGTTTTCCCACGTAAATCTGGTGTCAATTGTGTTATGTGTTTATTTCTCAATTTTATTATTTCTTTCATGTGTGTCTAAATGAACTGTAATTGTAAAAATTAAAAGGAATATCTCTCTTCTCCTTTGAGTCTTGGCATTAGGAAAATTTATTTCTCAACTGAAAGTTTCCTAACAAGTGGTATCAGAGCCTAGCCAGTTGTGTTATCCTTGTGGGTAGATTGGTTTTTTGTGTCAATTTTTGTTCAGTGGGAGTTTTGTAGAATTCTTGAATTTGTCTAATTACATATTAAGATGGCAATGAAAAGTACGTCTAGAAGGATTGAAATTGAGAAATTCAACGACAACAATTTTGAGTTGTGGAAACTTAAAATGGAAGACTTGTTGGTGGATCGTGATATTTGGATTGTTGTGTCTGGAATGAAACCCACAAACATGAAGCAAGAGGATTGAAACCTCGTAGATCAAAAAGAAAAAGGGTTGATAAGACTCTATTTGGCAGACTCTGTTCTCCTGAACGTTCATGAAGAGAAGACTGCCTCTTCGCTGTGGAAAAAACTGAGAGGTATTTATCAGGGCAAGTCCTTGGTAAATAAGTTGTTCTTGAGGAAGAAGTTTTACTCTTTGAATATGGAGGGAGGAACATCTATTGTTGATCACTTAAATACCTTTAACATGTTAATTTTTCAGTTAACATCTGTAGGTGTGAAGATTGAAGACGGAGATCATTGTATGCTCTTGTTATGTTCTTTGCCAGATTCTTGGAATCACTTGGTGATGGCGATTGGGAGCACGACAACCAATTCCAAAATGGAGGATGTGGTTGCTTCTTTGTTATCATAAGACATGAGAAGTAAATATTCTAAGATGGAAAAGGAGGCTCTTGTTGTTCAAGGCAAATCGAAAGAAAAAGGCAAGAAAAAGGACAAGAAGTCCAAATTGAAATTAGAAGGGAGATCAAATTCTCTTGGTAAGAAGTCCAAGGTGAAGTGCTGGAATTTTTGGCAGCTTGGTCATGTTCGAAATGATTGCAAAGAGGAGAAAAAGAAGTGGAAGAAGAATTCTTCTGACAATGATTCTTCTCAGAGCGATGCATATGCCTTTATTGCAGCCTTGGCAACTTAGACATCAGATGATGTCTAGCTGATTGATTCTAGAGCATCATTTCACATGACATCTCATAGAGACTGGTTTACTAAGTATGAAGAATGTTATGGTGGAAAGGTGTATTTGGCAAGCGATTCATCTGTGGAGATAGTTGGTCATGGAAGAGTCAGAATTCAGTTTCCTGATGGAAGAGTTAAATGAATTGATGGCGTAATGCATATACCAGGTCTGGCTCAAAATTTACTTTATGTAAGCAATCTAAACGATGTTGGACTACAAGTCTCATTCTCTAGCAATGGTTGTAAAATGAATAGAGGCTTGATGGTGTTGGCTAGGGGTGCCCGAATTGGTACTCTATTCAAGTTGGATGCACTGGCTAATCAATGCAATAGTGTCTCTACAAATTCATAGAAGGTTGTTCATAAAGAGAAGAATGAAAATGTTCCCATTGGGGAAAATTCCTTGGAAGTGAAAATTCCAGTAGAAAAGACCATGCTCTAGCATCAAAGGCTCAGTCACATTGGTGAAAAAGGTTTGAAAGCCTTGAAAAATAAAAGCCTGGTTGAAGGGCTTGATGATTGTAATCTTGATTTTGAATTATGTGAACATTGTATATATGGAAAACATCATCGTGTTTCATTCTACTCTAGTCCTCATAAATCTTCTAGTGTTCTAGATTATATTCATTTTGATGTGTGTGGTCCAGTGGATGTTCCTTCGTTATCGAAGTCTAAATATTATGTTTCTTTTATTGATGATTATTCAAGAAGGGCATTTGTCTATTTTTTTAAAAGTAAATCAGAAGTGTTCAGTCATTTTAAGGAATTCAAAAACCTTGTGGAAAATCAGACTGGAAGAAAAATAAAGTGTCTAAGGACTGACAATGGTGGTGAGTTTTGTTCTGATGAGTTTGAAAGGTATTGCAAAGACCATGGGATTAAGAGGCATAAGACAATGCCTTACACTCCACAGCAAAATGGAGTTGTTGAAAGGTTGAATAGGACGTTGATGGAGAAGGAAAGAAGTATGTTGAGCGATGATGGTTTGGAGTAGAAGTTCTAGGGTAATGTTGTGGCTACAACATGTTACTTATTGAATTGATCACCTTCTTCAACACTTGTTGATATAACGCCTATGGAAGCTTGGTCTGGTAAGAAGCCCTCTCTCACACATATTCATGTTTTTGGTTGTGAAGCATATGTTTATGTGCGGAATGTGAAAATATCAAAATTGGACAACAAAACTGAAAAATGTATCTTCATTGGGTATGGCCTTGGTGTGAAAGGATACAAGCTTTGTAATCCTGTGACTAAGAAGGTATTGTATAGAAGAATTGTAATCTACAGTTAGGGATGAAATAAGAGGAAAAGAAGAATGATGTTGTTGAGATACCTCTTACTCCAGAAAAAGAGGAACAACACATTGAAAGTGTACCTAAAATTGAGGAGAGTTCAAGCAGCTCTGAGAGTTCTGAACAAGAACAACAACAAAAACCTCAGTCTCATCCTATGAGGAGGTCTACATGTGAGAAGAAACAACCAAATAGGTATGGATTCTCTATGTTAGATTCTAGTTGTGCCTATGCTTTGATTACTAACACAGATGAGCCTAGGGTTGTAAAAGAGGCAACTGAAATTTATGATTCAGATTCTTGGTTGGAAGCCATGAATGAAGAAATGGCACCATTAAGGAAAAATGATGCTTGGGATCTGGTTCCATTGCCTAAAGGTAGAAATCCTCCGGGCTGCAAGTGGATGTTTAAAAAGAAAATTGGTCTGGATGGCTGTGTTGAAAAGTATAAAGCGAGGTTGGCTGCAAAAGGTTATTCCCAAGTAGAGGGAATTTATTATGGGAAATTTTTTTTCTGCTATAGCAAACTTGACATCTATTAGATTTATTTTATCACTTGTTGAAACATATGATTTGGAGATTGAGCAGATGGATGTGAAGACAACGTTTCTTCATGGTGATCTTGAAGAAGAAATCTATATGTCCCAGCCTAAGCACTTTGTGAGAAAAGGTAAAGAAAATATAGTTTGCAAGTTGAAAAAATCTTTGTATGGTTTGAAGCAATCACCTAGGATGTGGTACCAAAAAATGGACACATTTGTTTTGTCTTTGGGATTTGTAAGATCAAAATCAAATCATTTTGTGTACTATAAGACTGAAAATGATCAGATTCTTATTATTACCCTTTATGTTGATGATATATTATTCATAGGAAATAATTAGTTAATGATTTATGATCTAAAATCTCAGTTGTTTGCAAAGTTTGAAATGAAAGATCTTGGTGCAGCCAGGTATATTCTGGGGATGGAAATAACCAAGGATAGAAAGGGCAAAAAGCTTTGGCTTAGCCAGAGTAAGTATATTAGTACTATTTTGGAGAGATTTGGTATGAATGATTGCAAGTAGCTAGTTGTTCCAGTTTTGCAGGGGACGAAGCTATCTGTTAAAGATTATCCAAAATATCCTACTAAGATGGAGGACATGGCCAAAGTTCCTTATGCTAGCGCAATTGGTAGTTTAATGTATGTAATGGTCTGTACAAGGCCAGACATTGCCCAAGCAATGGGAGTTCTTAGTCAATTTATTGCGAATCTAGGAAGGACACTTTGGGATGCTATGGAAAGATTGTTTAGATATCTGAGGGGCACTTTGGAATATTCTCTGTGTTACCATGGAAATTTGGTTGGATCACAAAGGACTCTCAAAATTTATGGATATGTGGATTTTGATTAGGCAGGGCACATTGATAGTAGAAGGTCCACCAGTGGATACACTTTCATGTTGAATGGTGGTGCAATTAGTTGGATGAGCAAGTGACAAGTTGTAGTCATTTTGTCTACTACGGAAGCTAAGTACATGGCAGCAACTCATGCCTGTAAAGAAGCAATCTCATTAAAACACTTGTGTTCTAACACTAGGTTTGATATAGGGAAGATTACAATTTATTGTGACAGTCAGAGTGCTATTTTTCTGGCAAAAATCCTACTTTCCATGCTAGGACGAAACATATTGATGTGGAGTATCACTTTGTACAAGATATGGTGGAGGATGGAAAGGTTTCTTTAGAAAATGTGGATACTCTGGAATATGTTGTAGATGCATTGATGAAACTAGTGAGCACATACAAGGACAGGTGGTGTACCAATTCAATGGGCCTTGGTGCCCATAAAACTTAGTAGTTTTGTTGTGCTCTGGAGGTGTCAGTAAGATCTTCGTCAAGTGGGAGATTGTTGGAAAAAGTGCCTCAATGCTTACTGACATGGAAATCCTGAAAGAGCGGTATTGGTGAGACCCTTGGAATGTCTTGTCGACAAGTAGCCGTGTTCTAAAGTATCTGAGGGATTAGATCGTTGTGACCTTGGACCTGTCTTGCCAACAAAATTCATCAGGGTGACTACAGAAATCAGAGTGAGATTCCAAACTCATTACGACAGCAAAAGTCTGGGCAATATCAGCTTGACCTCGTGGATGTCTGGGCAATATCGGTGTGACCCCTTGAATTTCTTAGCGATAAGAACCATTGGTGCGACCAAAGCAGTCAAAGTGATATTTCTAACTCATTCCAATGGCAGATGTCTGGGTGATGAAGATCATCAGGGAGACTCTTGCCGATGGACATGTCGGGGAGACTTGAGTTGTCGACATGACTTCCTGATTCTTGCCGATAGTATTATTCTTGCTGATGGATCTTCTCCTGATGAATGATCGGTGTGACTCTTGCGAATATGTGTGGTCTTGGTGTTCTTTGGGAAATTGGGGAGACATGAACCATCAGTGTGAATTTCTATTTTGTTATCAATAGCGTTGGTCTTACCGATGGTCCTGAGATTGGGGAGACTTCACCATGTTTGGGCGATAGACCAATAGAAGCTGGTGTCATGTGCAATGGCCTGTGGGTAGTCTAGCATCGGTGAGACACAGTCTGTTGTCTCACTGATGAGTGATACAATTGAACTCTTTTGACCAAGTGTCTATCCTACATGGTTTGTCTTGAACCAATGAGAGTAGCAAAATGCAAAGTGATTGGGAGTTGAACTGTTGTGACCATTTTCTTGTGGGAAACAAACAAACAGCTTGAGCATGAATGAATAGTTCGGTCGAGGGCGTGGTTGGGTGTCAGTTGGTCAAATGATCAGTTAGTGAATTTCATTATATGTTGAATGAAAGCATTGTAACAGTGTAATTCGATACAAGGTTGATAAGGGAAATGTTGTTGCTATATAATTGTCATCTAAAAGAAGAGTCTATAACTTGTATGTAATTGGATTACTGTAATACAAGTGATCTTTCTTTGGTGTGGTGGGTTTTTTCTCTCGTAAGGGTTTTCCCACATAACTCTAGTGTCAATTGTGTTATGTGTTTATTTCTCAGTTTTTTAATTTCTTTCATGTGTGTCTTAATGAACTGTAATTGCAAACATCAAAAGGCATATCTCTCTCTTCTCCTCTGAGTCTTGGCATTAGGAGAATTTGTTTCGCAACTGAATTTTTCCTAACACCAATCTACAGCCCATTGGCAACCCTATCTCACACAGCCTGCAAACTATTTCACGACCCGATAAACCACTTTCTTTGGTGCTCAGACTGATCAGGAAGAAGAATTCAAGAGAAATTATTTAATGAGTGACAATGAAGGGAAGGGAGAAAAAGATATTATTATTGGAGCAGGCGTCTATAACCCTCTCAAAGCCAGTATAGAATGACTTTATCACCTCTATTTGTAGGTATCATTATGGGTTATGCATAGAATGGATAGTCAAAGCCTTGAGGTTGCTTTTGAAGATGAACAAGGAGAACGTGGAGCCAAGGCAGTGGACATATTTTTCCCTCATTGAATGAAAATGTAGTCTATACACTTCACTGTCCAAACACTCCACCGTGCAAATCATGTTTTTAGTCTAATCTCATTAAGAATAAATCTATTAGATATCTTCTATGCTAGGAAGATCACCTGCCCTCCATCACCGCCTTCACCTATAAATAGATTGTGTTATCCATTAGTTCACAATAAGATTTGGTTCGAGGGTCATTTTTTCTTGTGATTGTAGACATCTAAATTTGACCACTCATATTTAGTCAAATTTATCCTTTTTCATCTAAATACCTTCTCATCCACATTAATTAAGTAATTTTACTATTATTTAATTAACATCCTTAAGTTTCTCAAATTCCTTAAAGTATTTAGTTAAATAATTAAATACCTTACCACTTTATCCCTTTCTTTCAAAGAATTAAATAAATAACCCACTTATTTAATGCCCTTTATGTCCCATCAACACTTAATCCTAATTCATCTCCTAATGCCATCATTACATATGTGGCACATCCCTAATCCATGATTAGAACGTGTCACATCCTCCAACTTTTGCAAGTTGGCTCCTAATCATCATTAGCAACCTAAATTTCCTCTAATTCTCCATCAACTAGTTTAATTAGCCCCCTTTAGTCAAATATTCCCACATCCCAATATTTTATTCTTCCAACACCCTTAATGGAATTTTTTATTCCATTTAAAATCCCCATGTACTTTCCAATTAAATTTTAAATTCCATTTATTCACCCAAGGTTTCCCAAGGAATATTTTATTCCTTTTGTCTTCCCCATGCATATTAAAAAAGATTCTTTAATTCCTTTTGGTCAACCTTTGATCTCCACCCTTGATCTCTTGTCCTTGGACAAGAATGAATCTAGGCCATTCATTCATCTCTCTTTGGCTAAATGGCTAACACTTATCCATTTTCACAACCCCTAAATAAAAAATCTATTGATCCACACACAATCACTCTCATTCACTCTCAAGAAAAAATCACAATCTACCACATTCAAATTCATTCATCATCTCAATCTTTCGAGCCTTCAATCACCATAGCCATATTGCATCCAAATCAAGCATTTACAAGCCGTTATGTTGTTGGAATCGATCTTGGAACACATAATCGAACAAATAAACAAGGTCAATCAACCAATCAACTTGGACAAGGTAATATAACTCCTTTTCGTGTATTTTGTTCAAGTTCAACTTAGGCCTAATCTCGAGGTGTTGTTTATGTTTTCCTTGTTTGTGTTTCTTTTAGTTTTGCATTTTTGGCTTGGTTAAAACACTTGCACACATTTTTGGCACACCCAGTGGGACTCACATCACGGGTCCAACAATTTATGTTTGTTGTTGTTTGTGCTTTGTAGGTTCATATTTCAATTAAAGAGGTGAAACTAACCTAAGGGGCGAACCTGACTTTGCATAGGGGTGAACCTGACTTTCACAGGGGAAAAGTTGCTCTCAAGGGTGAATTTGCCTCCCCGCAGGGGCAAACCTGTTTGGAGGGGAAAACTTGCCTTAATAAAGGGGCAAACCTGCTTGGAGGGGTGAACCTTCCTTAATAGAGGGGAAAACCCACCTTAACAAAGGGGTGAATCTGCCTTACCAAACAGGATAACCTGCCTTTACAGAGGGGAAAATTTTCTCAGTAGAATGGGTGAACTTGCTTCACACAGAGGCAAATCTAAAACCCTAATCTTTCGTTTTATGTGTCATTTTGCTTTTGTTTTTCAGATACTAATCCACTAACTCATTTGTTTGCGAGTGTCTTTGCTTCCACCTAACAATCTATGCAGATGTTTCTTGTTTTTCCAAGATCAGTGGTCTAAAACTACTAACGCATATTCTGCAGGATGATCAATCTAAGACCCTTAGTTTGTTTATCATTTTTCATAATAGTTGGGCACACGTAGCTCTAATTAGAGGGTCAATATACACTTGTTTGTTGTGATTTTGAGTGGGCTATTGATATATCCACTCCCCTTTCACCATTTGGTGATCTTGGATGATGAGAAATCGCAGCTCACTTTTGTCTAGTCGAGTCTTCCTAGGAGGTGCTAGTGCATCTAAGCTCTCCCCTTGTGCTACGTGTGAGCCTGGGGACCAGCCAAAACATATAGTATCTCCTTCCCTTAGTGGGACCTTCTTGCTATTTCATTACCCAAGGGACGATCCCAACCATGTGTTATCGACGTGGCATATAAAAGGGGGAAAGAGAAAGTTGTACCTCAATCCAGTCGTGTCGTGTTTGGAAGAGCGTAGAAGCTAGGGTGATACCTAGATAATACATGAAGAGTTGGTCTATGTTTCCAATGCCTCACTAGGGCTCCTGACTACAACACTTTTTATGGGATTGTGTTCACGGTTGTGCCTCATGTATCGTGTGTATATCGAGTATGCCCGAGATAGCCTTGTTTAGCCTAAATAGACAACCTTATCACTAGTTCTAGGATCGTGTTGCCTAGAGTGTCTTCTTTGCACGATATCAGTGCTTTTCTTTTTAGTTGAGTCAATCTATCCTTTTTTTTCTATCTTTTGTGCTTGTTGTCCTTTGTCGTAGTCCCCCTTGCCTTCAGAGGTGATTCTGCTTCCTCGTTCTAGTCCTGTCTGACGTCCCCCTTAGAAAAATTGCTTATTCCTTGTACTTGGGCAATTTTTCCACCTTCTTGGGTGAAATTGTTTAGTGCATGGGAAAAATTTCCTTAATAGAGGGGCAAATTTTCCTTTCGTTCAGGTTTACTCTTCATCTGAGACCCCGTTCGGGTCTGTTTTGGTGTCCATTTGGTTGTTTTATGTCTCGGTCTTCATCTGAGTCCCTGTTTGGATCCCTTTAGGTGAATCTAGTTGTTCGTTGGTGGTCCTATCCTTTGTTTGAGTCTCCATCTGGATCCATTTAGGTAAATCTATTATTTTCGTTGGCTATCTCATTCTTCGTTCGGGGTCGTTTAGGTGTCCATTTCCTCCGTTCTCATCCCGTTCTTTGTCCAAGTCTCTATTCGAATCTGTTTAGGTGCAGTCATCATCGCATTAGAAAATCCTCAAAGTCACATTTTCCCATTCTTTGGTCACATCTTCCCGTTCTTTAGTGTCTTTAGCTGTTTGGGCGAATTTGTCAGCTATTTTGGGTGAATTTTCCCCTAGGGGAGATCCTACTCTACTATTTGGGTGAATTTTCTCCTAGGGGTGATCTTGCTTACTGTTTGGGTGATCCTACTCTTCTGGTTGGGCGAATATGCTATTTTGGGTGATCCTATTTTTTTGTTTGGGCGAATCTACTATTTTGGGCAATTTTGTCTACTGTTTTGGGCGATCCTACTCTCTTGGCTAGGCGAATTTTCTCCTAGGGGTGATCTTGCTTTTCTGTTTGGGCAGGTGAATTTGCTTCACACAGAGGCAAATCTGCTTCCCATACAAAATCTAGAGAGTCAATCCTTCATGCCATAATTAGCCTACATCTTCCTGAATCCAAAATCATAATCCAATCATTTCTTCTCTTCCTATTCATCCCCAAACCATCTAATTTTCAAAATAAACTAGGAATTTATTTACCCCAACTTGTTGGGGTCATAACTTTCTACTCGATGCTCAGAATTGAAAACCGTTTACACTATTGGAAAGGTCTCCAAGAGTACTAATTCAAATCCTAAAGAATGCGCCTTTGCGAATCCCATTTTTAAGGATAGGCGCAAGTTTCAACCCCAAATTCTGCTTCGAAGACCTCCAAAAATGTGATTTACTACGACATAGAAAAAATTGAAAAAAATGAAAAATTTTAATTTTTGGTTTTTCTCAATCCTATCACCCCTGGAATGTTTCAGACCATAATCTGAGCTTTAATCTAGTCCTAATCTAAGCTCCAATCCTATTCTAATATGAACTTTAATCCCATCATCCTAATCTGAGCTTTAATCTAATCCTAATCTGAGCTTTAATCCAATCTGAATCTGAGCTTTAATCTAATCCCAATTTGAGCTTAGCCTGAATCCCAAATTGAGCTTTAGTCCATCTATATCCAAGATATTCTGATATCAAAAAAAATCTTAAGATCTCTTCTTCCATCTTCCAATCCATCTTATTTATGTTTTCATCATTTATTCTTTTCCTCTAATCATCTATTCCCATCTTTTCCATCTGTATTCATTCCATCTAGCATTATGAATCTTTATCCTTCATCAGTGAAACCAACAATAGTAGTCAAGGGGAATCCAAACTATGTTGATAATGATAACAAAATTCTTTTTGATCGAGATTAATATGATATAGATCACCTTGATGTTGTCATTGCTAGCAAGCTTCTTCCAACCACCTCCCAAAATCCAATCAATCTGCTGAACTACCCCCTCATTCCTTCATCTGCATCTAATAACAATCCTTATGCTACCATTGACAAGGGATATCTAGTATCCTCACCATCTACATATTTATCATGTCCTCCCACTACATCTCTCTCCTATCCAACATTCACATCCTCCTATAGTAATCCACCATTCCCATACTCTTATCCTTATCATCATCAAACATCACAATATCTTTACCTTAATCCCATATCCACATCTTCCCATCCTAATCCTCCATCCATGTCCCACTATGCTAATCCATCACCCATGTCCTCTTATCTTAATCCACCATCTCAATCTTCCCATCCTAATTCAACCTCCACACCCTCCTTTCTTAATCCACCATTCCAATATTCCTACTATAATCCACCATCTCAATCTTCCCATCCTAATCCAACATCCACATCCTCCTACGCAAATCCATCAACCATGTCCTCTTATCCTAATCCACCATCTCAATCTTCCTATCCTAATCCTCCATCCATGTCCTCTTATTCTAATCCACCACCCATGTCCTCTTATCCTAATCCACCATCCCACTCTTCCCATCTTGATCCAACATCCACACCCTCCTCTTTTAATCCACCATCACAATATTCCCAACCTAATCTAGCATCCACCTCCTCCTATCTTCGTCCATCATCCAAATCCTCTTATATCACTCCCCCCTCCATTCCATTATATAATCTTCCTTCAAATTCACCATACCTCGATCCTCCATCTAATCTCAATCCACTCGCCAAGCATATTCCTCCACCTACTCCTAGTCCTCCATCCAATTCCATCCACTTATCTAATCCTAATCCACAAATCCCTAATCCTAGTCCTCCACTCATCCATAATCCTCCATCCATTCCCATCACCCTACCTGAACCTACAATTCCCAAAGATCTCCTTCCAAATGCCATCCAAGGACCCATGCCAGAAGAGACATCCCCAAATCCACATCTTGATGTTGTGGAACCATGCCCTCCCACTCTCTCATGTATGGTCACTAGTGATGAGGCTCGTCCCCATCTCATACCTATCACCCCTGTTACCACTCCTGACACCATCCAAATTATTGAAACCATCAAACCCAATGAATCCATTCAATCCCCATCTTCTACTTCTAGATCCACCCAATCCATTGGAGACATCCAAATCCAATCCACTCCTCCTAGTCCTAGTATTGCCGACCTTCAATCCTATGACCATCATGAATCCCCCATCCTCCTATCTCCCCCCACTTGAGGATTCCCTCCAACACTCCTCCCTTGTCATGCCTTCCACACAAGATGAGTCATGCCAAGAGCTTGATCCACATCATACAAGCATATCCCCTATTCCCAATCAAGATCTTGCCATCCTATCTACCCCATCTCAAGATCACACTAGTTCATCCCCTCCATCTCATGATACCCCTTGCACTCAAGACCCAATCACTTCATCTCATGAGTCCTTATCACCCACTACCACAAATTTATATCGTATCATACTACCTAATCCCTCTCCCAATCCCTTATCACTCATTCCTCCCGATCAAGATGCTGCCACCCCATCATCTCCATCTCATGATCCTTCATCACCGCCTAGCCCTACCATCCAAAAACCACTTCTATATCACCTTGGTAAAATTACACTCATCCATGGTAGTCTTCTTGCAGACTAAAAACAAAGTATAAGCACCACCCTTCCTCCTCCACCTGCTAATGGACTCGCAACATGCTTCCAAAAGAATACACACCCTGCCATAGATCACATGCTCAAGAACATGAAATATCAAGGAAAATATTTAGGCCTTCATGAGCAAGGTACTTTAGAGCCCATCTAGGTCAAAGAACATCTAGACACACAAGGCCTTGGATATATCTCCCAAGAATCATAATCTAAATTTTTTGGTACAACCTCCATACATCCTAAGCAAGCCTCTTCCAAAGGAATGAGAATCACCTCCCATCGCTCTACCAAACCATTTATCGCCATCCCTCTCCTCCATCATATTACCTAAAAAAAATCATTTATTTTGGGTCCTTATGTCCCTCCATCTACTGCATCTATTTTGGGTCCTTACATACCTCCATCCACCATAATACATCCTCCATATACAATGTCCATTTTGGGCCCTTATCTCCCAAAATCACCTCCTCCATCTTATCCTCTTCATCCACTCATGTATCCATCACCTATCCCTAGCACACATCATAAGAATCCTAAATTCATAATCCCTGATCAGGATCAACAAAGGCACCCCTCCATGCATGCTATCTCACATACTCCATCCACACATCATCGTTGAAAGCCTGCCTCTATCACTCCATCCACATATTCTCCACATCATTCATTTCCTCATACCCATCCCATTGTTATTAAAAGCACTATGGATGCCAAAGAAAAAATACATAAATCCAAACATCCAAATGAATCTAAAGCTACTCATATCCCATTAAAAATACATGTTGATGAAAAGAAAACTACAATCCAAAATCCAAATCCATCCAAAAGGCCACAAAGGCCCACCAAAGCAAAAATCAAAACCATGTGGATTCCCAAGAAAACCAATGCAATGCCCTCAAATGAAAAATCCATAACGACATCCAAAGTTTCTAGTCCAACTAGAAATCATTCGCATCCTCCATCTCCTAAATCTATTTTGGGTCCCTATGTCCCAGAATTCACTATCCCAACTCCTCCATTATCCCCACACTCTCCATCCATTCATCCCCCTATCCTTTCACATCCCCCACCACATGTGCCAATGTTGGTCCTGAACACCTTCCCCCATCACACATCAACTCAATCATTCCATCCAAATGCCTTCCAACATCCCATCCATTATCCCCCATATCTCCCCCATCACATCCCTTTTAATCCATCCTCTTACATAATCCTTATATTCTAATAAGGTTGTACCAACATCCAAATAGTAGCTTCAAAAATGGGCTCTTATTACCTTGTATGGAAATTGATGCTTGAGTCCTTCATCCATCTCCCTATCAAATATCTTCTAAATCCACATTTCCACATCCCTATCCTTATCCATCACCATCTGCATTTATGTCCAAAAAGTAAAAAAAATCATAAAAAAGTAAAAAAAAATCCAAAAAAAAAATAGTAAAGAGAAATAATTCATCGAATAGTGAAAACTTGGTCAACAAGCACCTTGGATAAGTACCATGATGAAAACTTAGCAAATAGGCATCATGTGTATATCCCCCTTCCTCCATCTCCTACATCTCCTAAGTCCACCTATCTTCCATATCCTACCCATCATATCCCATTTGTATCTAGTCCCTCCATCTTGTTTGTGATCTTGATCAAGACAGGGGCGCATATATATACATGCTTTGGACATCTCTTGGCATACATTCCCCTCATACATACACTATCTTATTCCTATCCACATCCATCCACCTTTCTTATCCATGCATCTTATCCACATCCATCTACCTTCCTTATTCATGCATCCTATCCATATCCATTCATTCCTTTATTTCCCCATACTTCTATCTTCCATCCCTCCTGCCTCATCATACATGACATATCTAGAGTGATGCATCTTTGTCTTTGTGCAATATTCCTTGGAGACATCATCCTCCCATCCAAAACTACCTTCCATCTCCCCATCCTTATCTCCCTACCCATCCAAACAATCTCTTCAATCTTTCCAAATCCTTATCCCTCTATCCATCCATCTTAGCATCTTTCTATCTACCTATCGTTATCTATCCATCCCTCTATCTCTATTTTCATTCCATTTCATAATCCCTTGTCATTGGTATCTAGATATAGGCTACCCTCATGCCATCCAATGCCATTCTATCTCACTATCACCACTCCTATCTATTTCCTACATCTTCCTAATATCTTATCACTTTTCATCACTCATATATCCATCGTCTCATCCTCGCAAGTCATCTTCTGATGATCTGGATAACTATCCCATCCCTGAGCTTTGCATAATCCACATCTTAGGCATATCGACCATCCTATCTGAATGGCCTATCCTGGCTCATCATATCAGCTCCATCCTTTTATTCATTTATCATGGTCATCTCATCATCCCTTGTCCCTTGTCTATTTATGGCCTTGTGTCGAATTACGTTGTCCATGCAATTTCACATAGGCAAGGTTGCTCATTTGATCTGCCCCCAGGGTATTTTTCATTTGGTCTTTGTCATCCATCAAGGTCTACATTTTCCTCTTTCTGATTTTATCCATGGTTTTTTTATCGAACTACGATGGATCTGTGCTTTCACGTAGGTAAGGATGATCTTTGATCAACCCCCGAACCCTTAGGTCCTTAGGGTGTGTCAGTATTGTGTCCCTTAGGTCTTTAGGTTGTGTCGATCTTATGTCCCCTAGGTCTTTAGGGTGTGTATGTCTCCTATCTTTTCATATTGTTGACTTATGGTGTCGTCAAGTACTTCCCTATCCTAAATGGTAATTACAAACAAAGGTCATCAATATCATGAGATCCAATCAGTTTTGAGTATCCTGCATCATGTCAATCACCTAGTTTAGTCTCCACCTTTGGTCTCAACAGGATGCATCCTTCCTAACATACCGCATCAATCCCATCCACCCTTTTGATCATGTGGAAAAGGATCTTTGAAACTGCTTGTGATCTTTTGATGCTTTTTATAGTTTGTTTATCATTTGAGCTTCCTATTATACCTCGCCAGGGTCACTACGATCCCTCATATCATAAAACACTTTGACAGGTCAACCTAGGGGCATATCTTGATCTTTGTGTCTTCTTATTGTCTTCTCGGTTGTCTCGCGTAGTACCCACCAAGATCCCCTCAGTCTTGTGTTACACTGGGGCATCCTTTGTGTTTTTGGTTAACCCAACATCAGGCCCAACCAAGGCCCCCATGACTTTGGGATGTTGGACTAACCTTTTGTTTGCTATGTCAGTCCTATGTATGTGATACGAAGTCACATTGGTTCCTCATACCCTGGTGCATAGTATCACATGCTATATCAAATTAAGTGCTCATTACATAGTTGCATAATGTGTCATAATTAACTTGCTTGATTTGGTTACTAACCATTTATCTCACCATCTCCCATCCTTTCATCTCTCCAAGCCCCCTATCCATTCACCCTAAACCTTTTATCTTTCATCACTATCCCTCATCTATCTATCTTATCTATTTTTTTTCCCTCCCCTTCCATCATCCTCATCATATCTTCAATTTTCTTAGGATAATAGAGATTTTTTATTCTAAGTATCTTTTTCATTATCCTCATTCATTCCAACAATCTCATGTATCAATCCAATCTTAATTCATTCAATATAGCACAAATCACCTAATCACATCCTTGGTCTTGTTCTTAGCCTTGCTACAAGCCTTGACCCAATCATACTCATTGTCATCATCATCAGGATATATCATTCCTTGTCCTTTGGTGTTTTTTTGGGATGTATCCTTCCCTCGTCAACAACACTCTCATCACCATCACCAAGATGTATCCTTCCCTGTCCTTTTGTGTTGTTATGGGATGTACCCTTCCCTCATCAACAAGACTCTCATCGAGATGTATCCTTCCCTATCCTTGTGTTGTTTCGTGGTGTATCCTTCCCTCATCAACAACACTCCATCCATCATCAATCCATTTTGGCTTGTAGCTTGATTGGGGCAACATCTTATTTTTCCTTAAATTCACTTGTACTTGCTTTTATTTCTTCATCTTATTATCTTTTCTTCTATCTATCATTTCCTATCATCTTCCCCATCTATCATTGCATCCTCATCCATTTCGAGAGAACACATGTGTTCTCTTGAACCTACATGTCCTCTCAAGGGGGCATCCTCAATCCCTAATCTTCATCTTCACTCCCAACATATTTCCTCTTAGTCACTCCTTTGAATGACTAGGGAATCTTTCCCAATCTAATCATCTTCTTCCTGGTGCTATCTTTTAGTCTTCTTTGAAATGATTCTACTTCGTAACACCATTTCAAAGAGGGGCAAAATGTAGACATCTAAATTTGACCACTCATATTTAGTCAAATTTATCCTTTTTCGTCTAAATATCTTCTTATCCATATTCATTAAGTAATGTTACTATTATTTAATTAACATCCTTCAATTCCTCTAAGTCCTTAAGGTATTTAATTAAATAATTAAATACCTTACCACTTTATCCCTTTCTTCCAAAGAATTAAATAAATAACTCACTTATTTAATGCCCTTTATGTCCCATCAACACTTAATCCTAATTCATCTTTTAATCCCATCATTAGGGATGTGACACATCCCTAATCCATTATTAGGATGTGTCACATCCTCCAAATTTTGCAACTTGGCTCCTAATCACCATTAGCCATCTAAATTTCCTCTAATCCTTCATCAACTAGTTTAATCAATCCCCTTCAGTCAAATCTTCCCACATCTCAATGGAATTTTTAATTCCATTTTATTCTTCCAACACCCTTAATGGATTTTTTGATTCCATTTACAATGCCCATGTACTTTCCAGTGGAATTTTAAATTCCATTTATTCACCCAAGGTTTCCCGAGGAATATTTTATTTCTTTTGTCTTCCCCATGCATATTTAAAAGGAATTTTTTATTCCTTTTGGTCAACCTTTGATCTCCACCTGCGATCTCTTGTCCTTGGCCAAGAATGAATCTAGACCATTCATTCATCTCTCTCTAGCTAAATGGCTAACACTTAGCCATTTTCACAACCCCTAAATAGACAAGCAACAGATCCACACACAATCACTCTCATTCACTCTTAAGAAACATTCACAATCTACCACATTCAACTTCATTCATCATCTCAATCTCTCTAGCCTTCAATCACCATAGCCATCTTGCATCCAAATCAAGCATTTACAAGCTGTTATGTTGTCGAAATTGATCTTGGAACACACAATCGAACAAATCAACAAGGCCAATTAACCGATCAATTTGGACAAGGTATTATCACTCCTTTTCTTTTATTTTGTTCAAGTTCAACTTAGGCCTAATATCGATGTGTTGTTTGTGTTTCTTTTAGTTTTTCATTTTTGGCTTGGTTAAAACACCTGCACACAGTGATCATGCAATATTTTTTTCTTTCCATCATTGCCTTTGCGAGCCCAATTTACGTATAATCTTGAGGTAATACACTTGCCATGGTATTAGTGAGTTTTCTTTTGTTGTTTCAGTTTGATGTTTTTAATTAGGGTTAATCAAAAAAAATCTCATGCTTGTGAAATCAGGGTAACTGGTAAAATGCATACTGTTAGTGACATTGGGGTAAATGGTAAAAAATTCCAATGCTAATGAGGTCTAGGGCAAACGATAAATACTTAGATTTTTGTTGCTTGTGAAATTAGGGAAAATGGCAAAATTGGAGTCTATATGATAAATTATCTATTACAATTTAATTTTGAGGTAGAAAGAACGAGTGGTAATGTTTTCTATTTTTTTTTTAATTTGACTTGCCTTTAGTTATTTTGAAGGCTATGTGTGTCGAACCTTTTCTACCATTCTCCCTACCTGTGCAAAAATGGGGGCTTTGGAACAAGGTATGAATATCCATCAAAGCATAAAGTATAAAGGAATTTTTTCAAACTTCATGGTTTACACTTTTGTTTGTTTTAATTCTTCTTTCTCTATGCAATTATAATGGCTTGAAATGTAAAAAACATCAATTGTTTCTCTTTAGAAAAAATAAAAATCTTTTGTTGTATTTTTTGGCTCCTGAATTTTTCAAATAGTTATATCGTGGGAAATTGAAAATAGTTTTTTTTTAAAAAGCGGCATGCCACTATATATTATTATATTATAAGTAAATATTTTTGTACAAATCCCTTTTCAAGGAGCATACCAGTAGGAAAAAACCAGGAAGAAAACCTTCGATTATAACTCATAAAATGTGGAGAAAAAATAAATCTAACCTATGACCAATTAAACTGATCATTTTTACAATGCTTTCATCTTTACAATAACCTCTAATTTTTATTTCTGAAACTTATATATTCAGTAAGTACAAAATGACATTTATGTCAAAAGGCATTACATACATGCTTTAATCAACAAAAAACTGGTTTTGCATCATATGTCTTTGTTTGAGATCTTCAACAGCTTGGCAAAAAAAACTTTGGATCAAATTTTTGTTTAATATTCAAAAACCAACACTTTACTTCGATCATTTTACTCCTCTATCTACATGATTTCCATCAAATTGTCACCTTGTTCTTCATTTCCTTCTTCCACATTCTGAGAATTTATAGCAATATTCATATCTAGCACAACAACCATGTCAACCCTCCTGCAACTTACTCCTTTATTCTGTGGTTGAGACATGTTGTGAAATAGGTTTTGTTTTGGACCTTGAGAGCTTGTTTGAAGTGTTCCTGGATGATGCTGTTAAAAAGGAGCTGCATGATAACAATTGTGGTGAAGCAGAAAAGAAGTATAGTGATATTTTTCTCTGAAAATTTTAGATATTTCCCTGCCCAAATAATGGCTATATCTTGTTAAGGCTCTATTTAAATGACTAGGATCAGATAATTCTAATGATTGCTTAAGAGCATCATAAACATTCACAAAATCTTTGTTGTGTGGTAAGAAATGTGGAGGGAAAATACCACCCCCATATCCTTCTCCCCTAGAGAAGACATACTTCTGAGCACTGATAAGTAGAGCATCATTTTGCAAAAATATCTCATTGACCATTTTTTCTGCAATGACAGTCACAAAATCTAGACATTGAAGCATGTCCATTAGATTAGAAGTGAAAATTGAGAGAATATTTGAAGGAAAAATCAACCTTCTGTCTTTCGGCTAAAGAACTTCACTCCCAATGACTCATTTGAGACATTTGAAATCACATGGATAGTGAAACTTAAACACTATTTGCAAATGTTGTTCTTCTATCTTACTAGAAATTGGAGCTTCCCATATTTGCACTGGAAACCACATTCTGAAATGTTTTGGACAATAATCCATTTCCAAATTCAAACCAAAAAAAGACATCAGACAACTTCGCAAAGAAAGAAAATTAACTTTGATGAAAACAAACAACTACAGTAGCCCAGATATATAGGCAAAAGCTTGTTTGATACCAATAAAACAGCCCTTTCTTTCTTTGCATAGTTCTTTGAAACAACTATTAACACATGCATTAGCATGCTAATTTTATTGAAACTTTAAACTTTTTATTCCAAAGGATGGTAAGAGTACTCACCAATGTGACAACTTATTGTCTAATATTCATAGCAAGCCACCTATTCATCAAGAATAAGCATATGTTGTTTATCCGTTGTCAAGGAGATTAGTCCATACATGCCACAGTGATTTTGAGATGTTGTAAAATAAATTCTAAGTACCAGAGAGTAGTTAATATATTAACACGTTAGTAACAAAGATTGTCTTATCCTGTAAGAAAATCCACACTTACATCATATTGAATAGATATCATGACGTTATCCGATTTCAAATATTTTTGGCATGCTTTTCCAAACTTTTTGTGCCCATAACCTTGTTCAAATATTAATATAAGAAACTTTCCCTAGTTTTGACATGCTACTTACCACATCAAAATCACCATAGGCCATAACTTGCCAACCTTGTTGCTTTTGACAACAATTAAAAATTGCCATATCCCATTTATGATCATAAGAACTGCAAAGTACCACACATGTAATTGCCAAATACAAACGTGCAGATTGATTACATTCCAATAAAGTTTCAAATTTTTCATTTTTAAGAGTGTAATTTTGATCATGCACCTCTATACTTGACAATTATATATGCAAATCCAAATTTTTGTATTTCTTAATGAGAACTAGCGGATATAACTATGATAAACCATCAAATATTTTCCTCTTTTGCAATTAAAGCTCCCAAAGCATGATTTATTTTACCAGTTTTAACCACGTGAGTTACTTCCTTTTCTATTTGATCACAACCTAAATTGGCTACAAATCTACAACCATATTACCTTCTCTGTAGGTGTGTAAGATTTTAAATTTATCTATTTTTTCAAGCATAGCCCAATTTTTTTCGACAATGTATTCCAACTTCCAGTTTTGAATTTTTCGATCCCGACAAGCATTGACTAAAATTAGTGAATCATCTTCAATCTAAACTTTTGGAATTTTAAAATTGAGAACTAATTTTAAACCTTGTAACAAAGCTTGTGCTTCAGCAACATTGTTAGAACCAAACTCCAATTTAAAATATTTAGCACATAAAACTAACCCCTTATGATCCCTTATAATCACCCCAGCACCAGAAATACCTAGATCCCCTCTAGAGGCTCCATCAAATTTTAACTTTAAAAACCCAAAGGAGGAGATATCGAAACAATATTAGATATGTTCACTTTTTTACAAGCCTAATAAAGATTACCTTTGAAAGGCAGAGCCAAAAGAGACCACATGCTAACAACATTTTTGAATCCCAATCTGAAAAAATTGAGCCAATATGTTTGGTTTTAGAAATAAAATCATTAACAGTTTATGAAATTGAATTTTCCAGTAATACTAAAATATGATCAATATTCAATTTGTCCTTCCTAAAGATGTATTTGTTTCTTGCCCACCAAATAGCCCACAAAATTGAGGAAGGAATAATAGACCAGATGCTAGCAAAAAAGGATGAAGAATAAAGTTGAGGCCAACTAGTAAATAACTTCCAGATAGAATTTTGCAAAGCTGACAACCAATTCATTTTTTCCATAACAAACAACCAGAAATTTTGTGTTATTGGACACAAAATAAAGAGATGATTGATATCTTCTAAATCCTGCTCACAAAGCACACATTTAAAATGTGCAAAAAAAATTAACTTCACATCAACATGCTAATTTGTCACTTGTCAGAATTTTATTTTGAATGGCAAGCCAAGCAAAGCAACCTTCTTTAGGCAGAACTTTTGAATTCCAACAAAATTTATAAGCTCTTTGAACTGTTAATTGAGTAACATCTTGAGAAAGAGACTTATACCCCTCTTTAATAGAATAACAACCATTTTGGGCTTTTGACCAAATTAGCCTATCTGGAGTAGATGAAATATAAACTATCCTTTCACCAAGAATTGAAGGTTTTTGAGCTTTATGATTCTCATCTATTGATTCATTTGAGAGATCTTTCCACTTAAATTTACTAGTCAAAGAATCAACATGATGAACATAGTCTTTAACTTTTGGACCCCATTTATGTGTCAATAAAGATACGGTATTCCCAAAATTGCCACTTTTTAATAAATTTTTATTCCCATTCCATGAATCTTCTCAAAATAGAGCTTCTTTCCCATCATTTATTTCCCAAGTTAAATGTGGTAAGATGAGATTTCTATAGGAAAGAAGAAAATTCCACATTGTTGAACCCAGGGGAGGATTAGAAACAATGAATATTCTTGATGAACACTGACTATCCAAGTACTTACTTTGCATTAGATGACACCATTTGAGAGAAGGTTTTGCATAAATACACCAAACCATTTTAGCTCCTAATGCCAAGTTCCTTTCAAGCAATTTGTGAAGACCTACTCCACCTTTTAAGTACTTTTGAAAGCACATTATTTCTAAAGAAATCAAAGGAATTCTCTTTTTGCTATTTACAATTCCAAACCATAGAAATTTCCTGATAATTTTTTGAATTTGAAAAATGATAGACTTTGGAGCTTTCAAAATAGACATATAGTAGTTAGGTATAGTTCATAAAACATTTTTAACCAACAAAATTTTCCCTACAAGAGATGGCCATTAACCTTTCCATGAAAGTAATTTGGCTTGAATACTATGAATAATTTTTTGCCAGTAAGTAACCTTGTTTTGTCCTGAAAAAAAGGAAATTCCTAGATACTTACTTGGCAATTGATCTTGTTTAAAGCCAAATAGCTTGACTATACTCTTCTCAGTTGAGGGCTTTGTGTTGAACAAGTAAAATTTTGACTTTCCTTCGTTTACTTTTTGTCCTGAAACTCTAGTATATTTATCAAATAAAAATTTGATATGTAAAGCTTAAAAAAAAAAAGCTTTACCAAAGAGCAATGTATCATCAACAAAAAGAGAATAACTAAAAGATTAGTATTAGGAATCAAAACCCCCTTGATTTGACCTTGAACATTAGCTATAAGAAAATATATAGTCAAAGCTTCTGCTAGAATGATGAATAAAAAAGGTGAAAGAGGATCTCCTTGATGAACCCCTTGAGAAGAGTAAAAAAACCCCACAGCTAACCCAATTAATAACACTGAAAACTTAGCAATTGATATACATGCCATTACCCACTTACACCATTTGGGAGAAAAACCAAATTTCAGAAGAACATGATTTAAAAAACTTCAATCTACCCTATCATATGCGTTTTGCATGTCAAGTTTAATTATCATTGATGATAATTTATTTGTAGCTATAGAATGCAAAGTTTCATGAACAAAAATTGCTCCTTTTGAAGTTTCTCTACCAAGAACAAATCCACCTTGTTCTTCAGAGATAATTGAAGAAATAAGAGGATGTAAGCGAAGATAAATAGCCTTAGTGAATATTTTATAAATTGTGTTACAAAGTGAGATAGGCCTAAAATTAGAGAAAGACTTTTTTGATTGGATTTTGGGAATGATAGAAATATTCATGACATTAAATCTTCTCAACATACCCTTGATTTTCTCGATTCCTCCAGAGCACTTAGAATGTCAAAACCAATGAAATCCCAACTTTTTTGAAAAAAATGGCAGTGAATCCATCTAGTCCTAGGGCTTTATCAAGTGACATTGATAACACAACCTCTTTTAATTATTTGAGAGAGAAAGGAGCCAACAATCTAATATTGTCTTCATGAGACACCAATGAAGGAATGTGTTGTAAAAGTTCCTCTCTCTCCATTTCTAAATTTACACTATTATTAGCATTAGTTGTTAATAGAGTAGAAAAGAACTTAACTGCTTCATTTTGAATTTCTTCCTCTTTTAAAAGTAAAGCTCCTGTCACACTATCTTGAATTGAGAAGATTGAAGATTTTTCTTTTTTAATTTGAGCTGAAATGTGGAAAAATTTAGTGTTCTTATCACCATATTTCAACCAAAGTTCCCTAGACTTTTGCCTCCAATAAACCTCCTCTCTTAATAATAATTCTCGCCATTCCACTTGTTATTTTCTTTGCTCTTCAAATAGAGAATTATCAAGACCATTAACAATGATACTTTCATTAATCTCTACTAACCTTTTGTACACCAAATCTTTCTGCATAAAAACATTCTCGAAGACTAGACGATTCTAGGTTTTTAAGTGCTTCTCAATATGATCCAATTTTTTACTTAACTGAAACATCTATCAACCAAGAACGAATGGTGCAATCATCCACCATTTCTTTATTAGACTAATAAGTTCAGGATGCCTAAGCCACATTGCCTCAAACTTGAAAGAAGACAAAAAAATTGATTTGGTTTTTTTTCCCATGACATCAAGTGAAATAGCAAAATGATCAGAGGCTACTAAAGGTAGAATTTCAGAAGAAAGACAAAAATAACTAAGGATCCAATTTGGAGAGGTTAAAAATCTATCCAATCTTTCCGCAATTTAGAGAAAAAATTTCCTTCTTTTGTCTAGGTATAACTACCATTTTGTGGAATTAAATCCACCAAAGCATTATCATGAATAAAAGTAGCAAAATCAACCATGACTGAATTGGGAGGACATATTCCCCCATTTTTTCCAATACACTTGTAATGGCATTAAAATCTCCTGCTAGAACAAATTTTTCTTGGCCTGGCACATCAATTTTTAGCTTGAGAGTATCCCACAACAGCTTTTTGGTAGAAGTGTTAGTTGGACCATAAACATTTAACAACCAGAAAGATAAATCAAAATGAGTAATCTGCATTAATTGCCAATTTTGATCAAAAGAAATATTGAAAATAGCTTTTATCTTTTGGTATGCCAAGAAATTCCCAAGTTTTTTAATTCTATCAAATATTCTTTGTTGGGAAGGGCAGCAACCAATGGTTCCAACTCCCACACTAATAGTCCTTCGTGCTCCCATATTATATATCCTCTGTAAATTGTTAGCCATATACCCACATCAAAAGATGAAGCATTGTCCAAATAACTAAAATGAAGTCCTGAAATATGGCAAGCAATGCTTAAACCTAAAGCTTTTCTAGACTATAGCCATCTCCCTTTCCTCTATGTATTCTTACATAGAGAATCCCTTGTCCTACGTACTATAGTCCTCTTTGAGAGCATGACTGGTGAACTGGAATTATAATTTTGTGCCTGTGCCTTGAAAGCTCTCTATTTCAGACACAACTTTTAAATTGGGGCTCGAACCTACAATTAGTGTCCTTCAATCATCCAGTCTATACTCGAAGGGGCATCTCCTTTTTCTTAAAAAGCATATAAATTGTTATATTTCTACTCATATTTTCAATTGTATGCAATCATAAAATCCAATGTTCTAGATTAATTTCAAACATTTTCGATCTTCATATCTGTATACTCTATTATTTGCAATTGTAACAATTTTTTTGTATTTTTCTTCTATGATCTTTGATGAAACATAGATAACAATAAATGTCAAGCTCAAAACATAATTTTTTCAATCCACGGTCTTACTCAATTGAAAGAAGATTTTATGAATATAAGGAGTATACAAAACATTTGATACCTTAATTTTTTTGAGAAAACATATCTTTTATTAAAATTCACTAAACAAATTAGTTACTTCAGTCTAATAACTAGGTCACAAGAATTTTTTCTCTCCAAATAAAGCAAAAAATGCTTGTTGATCCTATGTCATAAGATGCATCAACAACACTGTTATAAAAAAAATTCTCAAGTTTTAAATTATGTCAAATATTCTAATAGATCTTCATAAAGAAATTCCCAAGTTTTTAATTTTGTCAAATATTCTAATAGATCTTTTACCACCTTAGTGTTATAATATTAATTGAATAGTAAAAAAATTAAAAAGAACTATGTGACATGATCATATTAAGCTCAGTTTCTATTTTAAAATGGTGAATTTTATCTTTGTATATTAAGCCAAATTTGAAACTTGATATCAATGCACGTGATAGCTTGAAACAATGGTTAAAAGCACTTTTTAATGAGCTCAATAGAAATCCAGATTGAGGCCAATAAACAATAGTTTCTTTGTTCAGAAAAACATTTTGATATTGAGGCATATGCTTCTTCCTAGTATATATAGATTGACAGAGCATATTAAACATTACACTATCAAAAGTGCAATTATGTTATGAGTTCTCTATTTTATTCAAGTTTACGTGGCTTTGGAAATATAATAATGCTTTTCTTATCTAATTTTCTCATATGTGTAATTTGATTTAACATATTAATTTTCATGAATCAAAATAACAAAATTTAGAAAACATTCAAATGCCCTACTTAATTACAAAATATATAAAGTATAATACAATTCAACAATTAAAATACAACTATATAAAATGTAAGAAAATAGAACATGTAAATAAATAAAAACATATAAAAAAAACACAAAATTTAAAGTATATATAGAGCCTCCAAATAAAAATGGATTCTAACAACAATATATTTTTTGATTATTATTATTTTTGTATTGGATGATATGCTTTAAAGTATTAACTTTTGTTTACAACGATATACTTTTAGGCCACTTTTCTGATTTGTTTAAGGTGTGTTGTAATGTGTTATTGTACAACTCAGGGTCACAAAGAATAATTTAGTTTTGCTATGACATAAGTGTTGAATTTGTAAAATCCAACCTCACAGACCCAAAAAATCACCTGCATGCAAATAACGTGTCATGGAAGAAGATTTTTGAGACAAAAGACAAAGGTGCTCTGAAAGCTAAGAATGCATTATTTAGAGATAAAAAGTAAATTAATTACATTGAGATCAATCCTTATGAAGGAGATCAAGAAACCCTAAAGTGAAACCTAAAAGGGGTGCATTTAATAATTAGAATAATTATTAAATGCCTAAAAAGAAAACTAAGTTAATCTTAAGAGAAATATAAAAGGTAACTTAATTAAAACAATTAAGCGTTAAACCTTTTACTCTAACACCCCCCCTTAAGATGAACTTAGAGAGTAGCTACAAAAAAATTCATGAAAGAAAAGTAACTACAAGTTATAAAGTAAGCTTGGGTCTCAGCAACAAGGCCAGATAAGGTACCCAATTACAACCAAATCTCTATAAAGTGGAGTAAAGGAGAAAACCCCGTGGGGAAAACTCATCTCCAAAAAGAGATAAAAGCATGCTACAAAAAACATGAAGGAAGGAAGGCCTCATAGAGACCCCCCAAGTACAACTTCCTTCACACCAAGCATGGAGAGCAACTGAAGATAGCACAATGATGCCAAAGGTTTAGTGAAGATGTCTACAACCTGCTCCTCTGTAGGAATGTACTCCAAGATGAAAAAACCATCCTAAATCAACTGTCTGATGAAATGCATGTGGATCTCAATTTTCTTAGTTCATTGATGCTCCATTGGGCTATGGGAAATGTGAATGGCACTCTGATTGTCACACCAAATAATAGTGGGACTATTAGGAGGAAACTCAAACTCCATCATCAACTGCCAAAGCCATAAAATCTCCTGACTAGCTAACACTGCTCCTTGATACTCAGCCTCTATAAATGATAATGCAATAGTAGGATGCTTCTTGCAAGACCATGTGATAGGACCAGAACCAAGTCAAAAAACAAAGCCAAAAGTATACTTTTGATCATTGACATCACCAGCCCAATCTAAGTCAGTAAAGCCAACAATGTGAGGGGATCTTGATGTGTAGTGAATGCCATAATGTGTGGTGCCCCAAATGTGCCTCAAGATACATTTGGTTGGTTTCCAATGACTCTCATGTGGATCATGTGACAATTGAGAGACAAGGCCAATTGCAAAGGAAAGATCAGGATGTGAGTGTGTCAGGTACAACAAACTCCCAACCAACTGTCTGTACAAAGTAGTATCCACTAAAGAAGTAGTACAAGTGGAAGATAAGACAACACTTGACTGAAATGGTCTGGGAGAAAGCTTGCAATCAAGCATGACAAAATGTTGGAGCATATCAAGAGAATACTTCTTCTGAAATATGGAAATCCCATCTGAAAATTGAATAACCTATAGGCCTAAAAAATAGTGCAAAAGTCCAAGATTTGTCATCTCAAACCACTCCATCAAAGCTCACTAAACACTCTGAATCATAAAGGATGAGCTACCTGTAATGATGAGATCATCAACATATAGCACAAGAATCATAAGATCGCCCTCCTAATGCTGAATGTACATTGTGTGATCAGAATGACAATGTTTGAAGTGAGTGGAAAGCAAAAAAGAGTCCATCTTCTCATACCAAGCCCAAGGGGCTTGTTTGAGACCATACAATGAACGTTGATGTCTGCAAACCAAAGAAGTGTCCTGCAAAAAACCCAGAGGTTGCTCCATATAGATCTCCTCATGTAGGTCCCCATGTAAGAAAGCACTCTTCACATCCATCTGAAACAATGTCCATCCCTGTGAAGTTGCAAGTGAAAGTACAAAGTGAATAGAATTCATCTTGGAAATAGGAGAAAAGGTCTCGGAGTAGTCAATACCCTCAACCTGAGAAAAACCCTTCGCAACAAGATGTGCTTTATACTTATCAATAGAACCATTTGCAACATACTTGGTACGGTACACCCACTTGCACTAAACCAACTTTCTTCCCTTAGGAAGAGGACAAAGATCCCAAGTATGATTCTTAATCAAAGAAGAATAATCCTCATCCATCGCCCTATCCCACTCAAGGTGACCTCTTGCCTCTGAAAACTTTTGAGGATCATCTGAAATTGCATGACTCAAAATACTAGTACCAGTTGTCTGAGCACGAAAGCGACGAGTATCTAAAGGATCACCTACCAAAGATCCAGCTTCCTCAACAAAAACACGTGCCCACTTTGGCAAAGGCTAAGTAGCTGGTGGTGGTGGAGATGGTGGATAATCATCTACATCATCCTCAAGAGATAAGTAATCCTATAGAGATGAAGAGTGAGAAGTAGGCAGTGAGGGAGAAGTTGGTGATGGAGAATCCATCAAAGGAAAGCACTCATCAAACTGGACATCCCGCTGAAACAAGACCTCTCTGGAATCAAGATCAAACAACCTCTGCGCCTTAACATCCTCACAGTAGTGAAAAAATATGATTGGTTGGCTCTTCCTCTCCATGGATTTTCATTGAGCATCGAGAATAAATGCTCATGCCTCACAACCAAAAACTCAAAATGTAGAAACATCAGGCTTGACATGATTCCAAGCCTCCTTGGGAGTCATATGTTGCAATGCCTTATGAGGCATCCATTTCTGAAAATAATTGACACAATTGACTACCTCAACCCAAAATGAAGAACCCATAGCTCGAGATTGTATCATACAATTTTTTATTTCTCATAAGGTTTTGTTCTTTCTCTCAGCAACACCATTCTATTGAGGGGTGTATGGTATTGCAAACTGATGCTGCGAACCATGCTCAATGCAAAAATCCTTGAAAGCCTGATTCACATACTCCCCCATTATCTGTGTGTATCCTCCTAATAGAAAGTCCATAGTGCTTTTCCACAAATGTCTTAAAGATCCTGAATGAATCAAAGACATCAGACTTGTACTTAAGAAATTGCACCCATGTACATCTAGAGAAGTCATCAATAAAAGTGAGTACATATCGGGCCCCTAAAAAAGACGAAGTTAGAAAGGACATAAGGTCACTATGTACCAACTCTAAGGGTGCCTTAGCATGTGTGGATCTACCCATAGGAAAAGAATCTTGGTGATGTGTTCCAACGGCACAACCTCAACATACACCATCAATACAAGAAATCTAAGGGAGCCCAATCACAAGTGCTTGAGTACTCATTTGTTGTAGGTATTTGTAATTGACATGGCCAAAATGCTCATGCCAAAGCCTGCTCACTGAGTCTGCATGAGCTATAAGAGAGGAACCTAAACTAGCTAAGCTCTCAAAGCCATCAAATTTGTATAAGCGAGAGGCAGGATCAACACTCCTAGTAGAAACAACCAAATTAGGATCATGAAGGTCTTGAATAACCACATCATGTGGTGAGAACTCAACTGTCTTACCAGAGCCAGAATGGCAAATCTGATAAACAAAAAGAAGGTTTGTCAAAATGTCAGGAACTAGAAGTACATCCTAAAGACAACCACCATCCAATGAAACAATACCTAAACCTCTAATTGAAAGTTGTACTAAGTCAACAATTGCATTTTGTGAAGTAGCACTATGAGAAAGTGCAATGACAATCTCCTGTGAGTGTGTAATATGGTGCAAAGCACCATAATCAATAATCCATGTGGATCCTGAAGATAAGGCTCATGCAGAAAGAGCATGACCTTTCCCCGTGGGTGGAGAAGGAGCCTAAGGTGAGGTAATATGATGTTGTTGCATGGCTTCCTCTAAAGCCGAAACTGGATGTCCTTCCTCGCCACAAAAACTACAAGGATCACCTAATTTCTTCTTAGTCTTGGAGGAAGACTCACCAGACTTAAATGATTTACCTTGTTTAGGATTGGATTCTGGTTTTGAATTTGTTTTAGGTGGTGGCTTGGAGGAACTCTCATTGCCAACTGAAAATATCTTTGGATTTTGTTTCTGCTTTTGTTTCCCCTATGATGGTTGAGCTACCAATGCTTGATTCTTTGATCCAGGAAGAGTATCCAACTGTGTGAGCTTGGCCTGATCTCATGTCAATCGATCACAAAATACCTCAAGTGAAGGCATGGTAAAATGTGGACCTAAGGCATCCATGGTGGAATAGAAAGTAGAAGAGAAAATTTCAAAGGATCCTCGAAACTTAGATAGAATCAGGTATATGCATTATGTGTCTATTTTGTTCTTACCACAACCCTGTAACAAAGATCTGAGTGATTTGAATTTCATCAAGAAATCCTCAATAGAGGGAAAAGAATCAGCTACTAAGGTGATCAAGTCCGCCTCAATCTAAAGTGCTTGAAACTGGTTAATGGTGCCAAAAAGAGTTTCAAACTGCAACCACATAGCTCAAGGAGTTGCACAACCCTCTAGGAGTGAAAAAAACATCTTCTAACTTTGATTGCAAAAAAAAATCAAAATGTAAAAATCAAGTAACTAAAGTTATACCACTGGGACGGTGTCAGAATTATCTTTCCAATATATTATTTTCAAAAAATAGAGATTGTATGCCCATTTTATGCTTGATTTAGTAAAAACAACTGAAAAAGCCCAATAAGCCCTCCAACAACACCTGGGGCTAAAAAAATAAAGCCCCTGGTCCTCTCAGCGACCAAGGGGTTGGGCGTTAGGGATCTGTGACGTGGCTCCTGGTCACATAGGTGACCACTAACGGGGGCTAAAAACTTGGGAGGGTTGGAGCTCTTGATCCTGGTCCTCCAATGGATTACGGTCAGAGCTAAGGAGCTTGCGGTGGCAGCAGAGTGAGAACCATTAGTGGTGGGCACTAGTGGTGGCGCGGCGGTGGTGAGGGCTGGTGGCTGGCACCTAAACCAGCAGTGTTGCCATTTGAATTGGCAGCGATGAATTTTCACCATAAAATTTGATTTTTAAAATATTTTTTTGATTTTTTTGCATTTCCACCTCAAAAAACGTGCCCTAAGGTCGTACGGCCTTGGGGCAAATTTGTTTTGCCTTTTCGGTCGACTGTGGCCAAATTGGACAAATTTTATATGAAAATAGGGGTTTTTGGATGCTGCAGACTCAATGGCGAGGTCTGTTTTGTCCAAAAATTCCCAAAAAATTAGGTGACCCCTAGATCCACAAGAAAATTTGCCTTTCTGAAACCCTTGCACAAAAGAAAACTCTGTAAGTTGAAATCTTCAAAAAACGAATAGGCAGTCGCAGATTTGGAGCTTTAATACCATGTTGAAATTGTGAAAGCCAGCCTCACAGACCCAAAAAATCACCTACATGCAAATAATCTGTCACAGAAGAAGATATTCGAGACAAAAGACAAAGGTGCTCTGAAAGCTAAGAATGCATAATTCAAAGAGAAAAAGTAAAGTAATTACAATGAGATCAATCCTTATGGAGGAGATCAAGAAACCCTAAAGTGAAACCTAAAAAGGGTGCATTTAATAATTAGAATAATTATTAAATGCCTAAAAATCAATCTAAGTTAATCTTAAGATAAATATAAAAGGTAACTTAATTAAAACAATTAAGCATTAAACCTTTTACTCTAACAATAAGCTTGCTTTGTTCTTGTACATTTTTTTTCATATGTCAACTATTTTTTAAGTGTTAATATTTGTAGTTATATAATGGATTTTTTTTGTCCTCATTATTAAATTTCAGTGGAATTAATTAAATGTAAGATAGGTTATATTTGCTTTTTAGTGTTCAACTACTTTGATATATTGTTAAAATAATGCAACTTTATTGTATGTTTCTTAGGTATTTTTTTTTACATATTGCTATTAGTTTACATTAGGTATAATCTCAAATTTATTTAATTTGGGAATGGAAAACCCTAGTCAACCTAATGACATCATTGAGATATCCAGTAGTGACAGCTCATCATACACTCTACTTGGCTCACCTCCCTCTACCAATTGGGGTGGACCTCCTCCAAGTGTTGTTCGAGATTTTTCATGTGATATCATCATCAACTGCTTTGACATTATGCAAAAAATACGACTTGTTCCAAACATACATAATGTGGAAGATTATGAAATTTTTTCAATGGAAACAACACTTGAAGACTTCCATAGAACTTGTGACACATTGGGTTCGTTATGCACTTTTCTACGAGAAATGTGTGTTGATGCACACTACAGACAAGGGGTCGCCTCATACATCAAAATTGCATTTCTAGACTATGTGAGCAATGTTTGGAAACAATTTCGTTTCACATATGTGCATATATCATCTACTTGTGTACTGTGTATATGAGTACTACCAACTATGTATATTTTGTAACTTTTTGGTGGAAGTTCCTACAATAAATGCTCTTTTCCTTGTGTTACAAACAAGGCAATTTTCCTTGTAATGGAATTGCATTTTAAAAGTCCTTCGCTACTATGTATTTTGTATCTAATCCATAACTATGCAAATTATAAGTGATATTCTAATGGAATTATGTCCTCTATTAACTATGCATATGTTTGATTTGCACTTGTAGTTTTTTAGGTGGAAATTATTGATACTTTCCTTTCTTTCTTTCTTTCTTTCATTTTTACACTTTATGCTTGTATAGGAGTGAATTTTCACCCCTTACACAAATTCCCCTTTCGCACACCCTCACCTTAAAAAATCAAATTCGAAGACGAAATTCCACATCACCTTGTTGCCTTCCTTCCACTTAGCATCTGTCTATTGTGTCAGTGGGAGAATATTAGTTAGGGACGTGTGCACAATGCATAGATGTACGCGCGATGTGTTAGCATCCCTAATGGATTCATGCATCTAAAGTTGTAAGAGGAGTTACACTCCTGATTAGGGACGAATTGTAATGTCCCTCTTCAACCAAACAACCCGAAAATGCCTTATTCTTGCTTATTCATCCATTCTTGATTCAACTCATCTTCTTTTCACTCTAGCAATTCAATCTCATTCTCAAGCCATAACCAGCACTTCAACACTCTATTGTAGTAGCAACACTCCATCAACTCTACATAGCAATTTTGAAGCAAGTCATCAACAGTGTGGGCTTGGAGTCTTGCAAGACCTCCTTTCATCATAGTTGAGGTTGTGGTGACCTTGCCAAGTTTGCTTTCTCCACCATTGGCTAGTGAGCTTTTGAGTGGAGGTGGTAGCATTTTTCTCCTCTCCTTTGTGATTTGGTTGAGTAGCATTA
The DNA here is from genome assembly GCA_007115665.2 of Sequoiadendron giganteum. NCBI lineage: Eukaryota > Viridiplantae > Streptophyta > Pinopsida > Cupressales > Cupressaceae > Sequoiadendron > Sequoiadendron giganteum. The sequence continues at coordinate 115,175,819 of CM021103.1, read as the reverse complement.
TACTATTTTGTAGTTTTCTTTCTCTCTACTTTATTTACTTCTTTACCGCATATTTTTATCTCATTGCTATTTGCCTGTCCGTGGAGGTGAAAACACCAAAATGGGGGTTTGACTAAGGAAAACCCCTATACATCCCCAAAAATTTTCCCCCCTTCTTATGTGTAGGTGAACATGCATTTGGAGCTAGTTGGAAAACTGGTGCCTTGGTGAGATCATTTTCGTCACTCTAGCTTTTATCTATTTCCTTTATCACCTTCGTTTGTACTTTTCATACTTTATTATTTTTGTTTTGTTCATTTAAGAATAATTAGCTAGGTCGTCAGTTCTTTTTTTGGAAATTTATATTGTACTTCCTATTGTCTGGTCATATAGATGCCAGCACACTCAAGATACGCTAGCATGTCACGTTGTCATCCCAGAATTGTGTTGTCGTCCTTAGATAGAAAGCAGTCTGAGGTGCAGTATTGATTCTGAAAACCAACTTGCCTATCCTAAACTTGGATTTCGGGTTTGAAGAGTGGTAGAATTAATTTATAGTCCTCATCATTCTCAACCTCTATTTGAAACACTCCTTTAAAGTGAGGTAAGTTAGGGCAGCCCTCTACTCTCGCTCTTTGTGACCTAGAGCCTTGATGTGGTTGGTCCCCCTCTCTTACATTTTTGATGAACCTGACATGAACCATTTTGATTCCATTTAGTAGTACTAAAATCTCCTTTCCTCATGTTATAGGAGCATTGTAGGTGTGAGCGTTGTGGGGATTTTTTGCCTCACAACCCAACTTGTGATCCCTAATAGGCACAGTTGGAAGGTTTTGAAAGTGCTACACAACGAAACCTTAATTGGGTCATTGTCTTTTCTTATAAAATTTTGGGGGCTTTGTGAAAGGATCATCTAGTGTGTGTGATGGCCTCTTTTATGCATCAACCAATCCCCTTTGTGCAGCCTGTGAGTAGTAGTCCAGGTATAACCTTCACCTTGCAAGACCTACCAATGGGTTTTAATAGGGAACCACATCCTCTTTATATCCCTGCATGAATCAACGCTAACACTGTAGCAGGTGTTCTTGTTGACCCAACGTCTTAAGTGAATATCATAATTGAAGAGATCATGTTAATTATTTTTTTGTATAAATATGGGTACAATGCACCTATAAGCACCATCCATACACATAATGGACTTTTCGTACCTCCTCTTGGTAGTATCATTTTGTCAGTCCTTGTTGGACCTAAGTCTGTAAACCTATTGTTTGATATAATCCTAGGGTCTGAACTCTTCAGAGCGAAGCTGGGTATCCCCTAGCTAGCAGCTATGAATGCAATTCCCTCGGTTGTGCACAAATGGTTGAAATTCATTCATCAGGGTTATGTGCATGTGATCTGCGACAGTGGATATAGATCACTAGTTGAGTGTGGTAGTTACTCCTTAGATTAATTTTGGCTAGCATCCATTGGTCATCTCTTGCCTAGGAAGGACCTCTTGTACCGAACTTATCAGAAGTACAAGTAAGGGTGGCTAAAGTCTAAAGTGAGGTACCCTCCATCACCCTATGCAGTTTCACATAGGGCTTTCTTTAAAGCTGACAACGATGCCACCATGGATTGAAGGAAAGAAGAAGGGAATTGCTCTCAGGGCTCCTCCTCTTCTTCTTCTCCCATTGTCGAACCAAACACTTCCTCTCGCTCTGTTGTGACACCATCTACTTTTGCCTCTCATTTGTGAGAGAATTGTATGGTTCCCACTTGGAAAAAGCCCGAGAATCCCGCGTTCAGGCTTCTTGTTCTACCCATGAATCCTAGGCTCGTTTGATATGGTAGAAGGAAAGGTCCTCATGGGGAGTCCTCTATGTCTCAGCCTCTATGACCTCCTAGCGCTTCTATGCCCAAAGTAGTAAATGGGAAGAGGCTTGTTTCCGAGGCACTAGAGTCAACTCCCCTCATTGTCTCTCAACCTGCTCCTCTTGTTCCTGTTCAGGAGCCTATCCCTCCACCGAAAATGGTTATAGTGGACACTCCTATGGTTGATCAAGAGCCTTCCATTTCTTCACAACTCCTGGCCTCTAGCTTGAAGAGTCATAAAAACCATATTATGCATGAGTGCAAGCGTTGATGAAAGGCTCTTGTGGCTAAGAAGGCCGCCTTGCAAAGAAAGGAAGAAGATATTATCACCTCTGCTTCAAGGCCTTCTGCTGTGCGATCCTTTTTCTTCCCCTCTACTTTTTTTCAACCAAGCTCTGTATCACTTTTGGCTTCTATTGTGAGTACAAATGCACCTTACCCCAAAAAAGGTGTAGGTGTTCATTGCTCATTCATTTGAGCCGCCTTTCTTGATGTCCCTTGCGAACATCCCACTGTTCCCAAAGCCCATGCATATGTCAAATACTTCGGTGGTGTTTTTTGTGGTTTTCTCCTCCTCTTCCTCTACACCTCTCGCCTCGTCTTTGGGGAGTTCCCATCCCTCGACGAAGCCAAAGGTAGAGATTGGTCCTTCCAAAAATGGAGGGCGTAAGAGGAGCCCACCTTCTTGGTAGAGTGGTCTTATGTTGGCTTGTTCTATCTTAGTGATGAAACTAGTCTCGGCTTCCCCTAAGTTCGTCACCGCTCCCAAGTCCCTTGGTGAGCCAAGCAGTGAATCTTGAGCACATTCCTCTACATTTGTTGAGGTAGAACATGGCACTCCAATAAAGTGCGTGTTTAACTCTTTGGATGAATTTATGGCCTTTTCGACGATCTTCATGAATTCGTTGACCATAGCTCCACAAGAGACCACTAGAGAAGACCTTGCAAGGCCTTCTTCCTTAGCCCTTGTTGCGAGAGGGTCAGAAGCTCCTCCCCTTAATATTCCACCACTACAAGATCATCCTTCTTCCCCTTATGATGATTTAGAGTGGGAAGTGGAGGACCTCTCAGTCGATGAGTGTTAGGGGGAGACCTCTTCTTTATCTTTACATTAAAAGTGTGTATGTTGTGATGTATTCCCCCTGGACTGTGCTATGTGTTCCTGGATGACCCTTGTCACCCTTTATTGGTGTTGGGATACAAGAGTGATTTTGTGTTGTAAAAATTCTTCTATTTGTATCATCATTCTTCCATATTTGTGTTCGATTTTTGACAAATGGGGATGATGCAAAGTGTTGGGGGCATTTAGGCTTCCCTTCCATGTTGACCCAATTTTTTATTTTCACTTTTTTTTCCATGCATTCTTCCTGATTTGGTTGGGGATTGATGATATTTTTCCTTGTACCATAGTTACCTATTATTTATATAAGCATGAGCATATCTGACCTCATGGAACCAGATCCCCCTATGTCCTTTATTTATTTCTCTTTCCATCTTTTCTTATATTTTCTCTTCTTTGCTTGAGTTTTCCCTCTCATGTGTGACAATGGAATTTCTGTGATATTGTGATTTTTAGAAAATGCATTCATTGCTAATGAATCTTTTTTTGAGAATCCTCACAAAAATTTCTTTTCAAAAATTGTATTCATAGCTAAGACCCCTAACGGAATGTGTTTCCTTCATAATGGGTTTGTAAAGAAAGAACTTGAAAACTTTCCTCTGAGGTGGGAACTGCTTTAACCTTCCCCTCGCGAGGGCGTATTTTCAACCTTTTGAATTCCTTGATGAAGCAAACATATTTTGAAAGTATTCCTTGATGATGAATCGATTTGAGAAAAAATGTTTCTGTTACACTTTCAAACAACGCGTTCCTTGAGTGGAACCCTATTCACGTTGGGTTCTTGAGGGACCCCTTTGAAAGCCTTCCAATTTGTTGATGGTCTACATGAATTTCTACTTGATCATCTGCATGGTTGCTTTATTTTCGACATTCTTTATCTGTGGGTAAACATGTCACTTTGCAAGTGTGCTTGTAAAGCTGCTTTCCTCCTTGAAAGAGATCTTTGGGGATGCCTCCTTGCAGGTCTACGAGTCTGTAAGGTGTTTTTTTCTCTAGGTTTCCTTCATGTGAGATATCTTGGGGGACACCTTCTTGTAGGTCTACAAGCTTGTAAGGTGCTTACTTCATGACACTTCCTTCATGTGAGAGATCTTGGGGGATGCTTCCTTGCAAGTTTGCGGTCCTGTAAGATGCTTTCATCCTGTAGGATTTTTCTAGCATTGGTCTAAGGGCCTTTGGTGTACTTTGTGTTGCTTCATAGTTCTACGAGGCTATGGAGTCCTTTGTTTTGTCCTACACTTTCAAGCTCACCAGATCATGATTTGCTTCCTTGACAGTTCGGGTATAAATTTCTAACCCTACTAACTCTTTGATCTACTTTATCAAAGCACTCACTAGTACTCATGCTCGCTAAAGTGGGGGCAAAATGTATAGGAGAAAATTTTCACCCCTTATGCAAATTCCCCTTTCACATACCCTTATCTTAAAAAATCAAATCCAAAGGAAAAATTTCATATCAGCGTGCTACCTTCCTTCTACTTGGCATCTGTTTGTTATGTCGGTGGGAGAATAGTTGTCGGGGATGCACATGCAGCAAACAAATGTTTGTGTGGCACACTTCCATCCCTAACAGATTCTTGCATCTAAAGTTGGTAGAGGCATTACACTCCCGATTGGGGATGAATGGTAACATCCCTCTTCAACCAACCGACCCAAAAATTCCTTATTCTTGCTTATTCTTCCTTCAAATTCACCCATTCTCGATTCAACTCATCTTCTTTTCACTCTAGAAATTCAATCTCATTCTCAAGCCATTTCCAACACTTCAACACTCCAATGCAGCAACAACACTAAATCAAATCTGCATAGCAAGTGTGAAGCAAGCCATCAACAACGTGGGCTTGGAGTCTTGCAAGACCTCCTTTCATCACAGTCGAGGCTATGGTGAACTTTCCAAGTTTTCTTTCTCCACCATTGGCTAGTGAACTTTTTGGTGGAGGTGGTAACATTATGCTCCTCTCTTTTTTGATTTGGTTGAGTAGCATTATACATTTTTGTAGTGTTCTTTCTCTCTACTTTCTTTACTTCTTTACTGCTTATTTCTATCTCGTTGCTATTTGGTTGTCCATGGAGGTGGAAACACCAAAACAGGGGTCTGAATGAGGCAGACCCCTATACAGCCCCAATAATGTTCCCCTTCTTGTGTGTAGGTGAATGCGCATTTGGAGGTAGCTAGCGAACTGGCACCTTGGTGAGATTATTTTCATCACTCTAGCTTTTATCTATCTCCTTTACCACCTTCATTTGTACTTTTTATACTTTATTGTTTTGTTTTGTTCATTTAAGAATAATTAGCTAGGCTGTTAATTTGTTTTATGGTAGTTTATATTGTACTTCATGTTGTCTAGTTGTATGAATGCCAACACGCCTAAGAGATGCCAATGTGTTGCGGTGTCATCCCAAAACTGCGCTGTCATCCTCAGACTGAGAGTTGTCTGAGGTGTAGTATTGACTCCAAAAACTAGCTCGCCTAGCCTAAACTAGGATTTCATGTTCTAAAGAGTGGTAGAAGTAATTTATAGTCCTCATCACTCTTGACCTCTATCTAAAACACCCCTTTAGAGTGAGGTAAGTTAGTTTAGCCCTTTGCTCTCAGCTCTTTGTGACCTAGAGCCTTGACATGGTTGGTCCCCCTCTCTTACAATGCCATTGAGTGCCATCAATGTTTCATTCCTACAACTAATTCTCCCAAATAAACTTAGGCTTTTGTTTACACACTCTCATTATTTCTAATACGAATAGAAGAAAAACTACTTTATTTTTTAGTAGGTATACATGTATTTTTTTCCTACCTTAATACTTACATCCAAATAAAACATGTTGAGGATCTCTATTAAAATCTATACATCTAATTTGTTAATCAATATTTGACACCCTTACACGTATAAGTTTTAAATGGTTTATCAAATTTTCTAACCCTTATTTCCATTACAATCAAATTTAGATAAACCCATTACTCATTTCAAATTTCAAACTTTTTTTGTATTAATAATAGTTTAAGCTTTTAGTTACATCGTATGCATAGAGGTATTCCTGTACCTTATAACAGTTCATCTTTTTAGCAGCAAAAAAATACATAGAAGCCCCCAACTATGGGCCAGTAAATGGTGCAGTTACAAGCTTTACAGGATTATATAGGGAATATAGAGTTTCAACCAAAAAAGATACAATTTATAAATGTTGAAAGTGGTTTCCAATTTATGTATAAAATACATTTGTAGCAGTTGCTCAACAACTAGATTATGCATCTTTCCAGCAAGCTAAGGTTGCAATTACATCAAGTTCTTCGGTTGAGAAAGCCTCCTCAAATGCTTGATTCTCATTTGTGTGTAGCTTGGGATTTTCGGGTTCCTGTTGGGCCTTGTGAGCCTTCTCCTTAACCTCCTTATGGAATGCATCAAGGGCCTTCATGAATACTACAAAAATTGGGTTGTCCTTGTTGCAAGGTATGACCAAATTTTGCTTCTTTTTGATTTGGTAGTGCAACACCATCCTTGAGGAGATTCAGGAACATCTTCTCTGAGATCACCATTCTAGCTGTAACCCAAAATGCAATGTTAAAGACTGTAAGTCTTTTGGAAGACTCAGTGAGTGTTCTTCGGCTTCCATTAAACTTGTCTTCATTTCTTTCCCTCCAAATGAACCATAGGATTTCAGTAGATAAGATATACCAAAATAAATACAACTCTTTGTTAAGATTTAGCTCATGCCCAAATAAAATTAGCATCCAGTTTACTTTTTCGTTCATTTCAAAGAAAAGCTAACTGTTACAAAACATATTCCAAACTTCATTTGCAAATGGACATTCAAAAAAAATGTGGAAAATTGTTTCAGGCACTCTACAAATAGTACAGATGTCAATATCAGTATGATTTAATTTAAAAGGGTTTTTTTGTAACAACAATAACCATCTAAAACATAATTTCTTTGCATCCACATTATCATGCCAAAGAGAAGTAAAAATCTTAAGCCAAAACTCATCTTCTTTATTAACATGCTATATATAATTCAAGTAATCTGTGGGGGGCTTCGACATAATTAGCTCTTTATAAATAATTTTGGTTTTGACATCATACAGGGGGGTACTACCCATCCAATTAAACTCAATTGGAGTATATAATTTACTATTGACGGTCAAAATATCACAACATAAAATAGAATATCTCTACCCTATTTCTCCTGAAAAAGAACGACAACGTGTAGTAATCTAACTTCCAAGGTCCTGATAGTTGGTTCTCAACTATGCTGATGTTCCAATGTAACTGTAATATTCAAGGGGCCTTTTCTGGTAATAAAGAACACAAACTGTATCAGACTCATCAGTCTACATTTAATGGGGTGGTTTTAAATAAACAAAAAAGGATAGATCAAGGCATAAAATAGTAAACATGAACAAAACTTCCCAACATCTAGACATGCATTCCCACAATGAGTTTTTCCTTTAATAGACCAACAACCACAACATGATGTAACCTATAGAATAACCTACACCATTACATACATTCATAGTGCATAATTCAATTACCATAACCATTCACTAAAAGATTTTAAAAATTCAAGATAACCATTCACTCATTGCTTAAAATCATAGATCAATAGACATGTAATAATTCCATCCATAGATAATTCAATGAATTAATATTAAGATCTGGTTTTCCCTATTGATTTGCATCAAATAGAAAAAAATTACGCACAAAAAACTCAATGGAATATAGATGGATTATGATTCATTAACCTCATCAGAGTGATCCACTTTCAACAAACAACATGAAAACAACATAAGACTGTAAACAGGTATCTGATTTTAATTTCAAACTTTAAAAGTATATTGCATACAATTATGAAAAGATCTAAGACTATATTTTCTATTTTTTATCATATCAGGTGGCTAATCCTTCTTCAATTAGATGACCTTTACAAAATAGAGCCCTAAAAGTACAAATAGGCATACTACACATAAGTTCCTCTCAATCAAAGAATTAGATCCACCAATTAAGGAACCAAAACTATTTGCAAGAATTAAACTGACTTTAGTTCAAAAAGGTGAGTGCCCCGCTGTCCAAAATCTGATGCCCAAGAAAGAAAATAGAATTGGCTAATGGGAACCTTTAGTTTAGCCCACATCAAACCCTACAAAATAGGAGAGAAGAGGAAGTTGCATATCAAAGAGAGAAAATTCTACTGCCAGCTCACTCTTGTGTTTGATGCTCAATGCAACATTCATAAAAACTGGAGAACACTTGTTGAAGGATGCCCACACTAGGTCCATCTACCCAACTGTCTTCAAATTTGATCCTCTTTAACTCTGCTGAGGTAAATTCTTGCATATCTCTCAATTTCTTTAATTCCCTCCTGGTAGCTTTCACTTCATCTTTGATCTCCATAATTCTATCCAGCAACAAATCTTCTACATCCTCTTCCTTTTCCATTACCTTCTGGAACCTATCATCCCACTTCTCTTTTAACTTATCCAAAGGCATGCCTTATTTAACCGGTATGTCCACATTAACTAGAATGGCTATTACAGCTTCTAATTCATCAAGCTGCTCATTCAAGTCCTCACTAGCATCTTGGACTTCATTTCTATTCTTATAGATGAAGTTAGACCTAAACTAGATTATGCTTGAAGTATTTTCCACGAAATATGCATTATCTTCTTCAAGAATTGATTTCTCCAGGAGATTTGACTTTGGCACTTTGTTGATGTCCTTCATCTTCTGAGCATATCCTCTATATTCCTCTTCCCATTTCCCTAGGTCCTCAGCATGATGATTCATTTCCTCTATTAATTCCAGTGCCTTCTTATGGATTTCAAAACCATCTATTAGCACTTCTCCAACCTCTCAATTGAGCCTGTCGATCCATTGGTCAAGCATCCCTATTTTATTTCTCATTTGTACCAAGTCATCAAATTCTTTCTTATTGAATAGGACTGGAGTTTCTGGAGCAGAAACTTGTTGAGACACCAGAGTGGAGACATCCTATAAGAATTTGTGTAACTGATCCAATTGGGCCTTAAGTTCATCCTTCTTCTACTTATCTTTGATCATTCTAAACTTGGTGGAGGAAGCTACAATGTCAATGAGATCTATTTGTTGATTCCTTGTAGGTCTCCCCAAGTTGATCGTGCCCAATTGGTAATCAGTTACTTGCATGTCCTCCTTTTCCTTATCCACCACTCAAATTTCACATTCCACAATGATCTCTCTGACATCTATGATTTTGGTCGAATGCAGAATCCTAGCCTTCTTTTTGGGCCTTTCCTTCTCTATCTCCTTCATCATTTCTTCCCAGTTGAGAAGTTGAGGTGGATTTATCTACTTCTTCTCAAGATCCAACTTCAACCATGTAGGAGCACTAGGATTGGTTGTCATTTGTGTAGAGTAAGATGCAACAATGGTAGAAGATAATGATTGCAACAAAGTGACTCTAGGTTGAGAATCAACCTCTTTCACATTTTGTTGTTCTTTTTGTGCATCTTCTTGTCCAACTCTTTTAGCTTCTTCCTTATCCTTTTGCTCCTACAGCCTTTTATCTTCTAATTCTTTCTTCAAACGTTCATCTTCTATCCTCCTCTCCTCAAGCATTTGATCTCTTTGTTTTTCCAAGTTCTTGAGCTTATCCCATACTTCTTTTTCCTTTTGTTCATGCTTAGCCAGCTCTTCAACCTCCTTTTCTCTCCTTAAGCGTTCTTCCTCTTCCTTTTTCTTATAATATTCTTCAATAATCTTGAATTTATCCTCAAGGGCTTCTTTTTCTCTTCTCTTCCTATCCTTTTCCTCTTCAAGATCATTTATCTTTTGTAGCATCTCCAGCTTGTCATTCTCCTCCTTGGCCTTGAGTTCCAGCTCCTTCAGTTGTTGCAGTTTAGCTAATTCATCAGCTTTTTGTTTGGCCTCTAATTGTTGTTGTTGGAGTAGTACATTAGCTTGGGATTTTTCCTCCTTTTCCTTTTGTTGAGCCAATTCATCAGCTTTTTGTTTTGCTTCTAATTCTTGATGTTTTTTAAATACCTCAGCTTATGCCTTGGCTTCCTCAAAAAATTTCCATTTCTCCTTAGGAGTAAGAACATGTTCCTCTTCAATGTTTTCGACAGCTACATTTCTCTCCACCTCATCATCAGAATGGATCTCTTCTGAATCCGTATCAATATCATGGATCTCTACTTCAATCCCCTTCCCTTTCAATGTGTTTGCTTCTTCATGTAAGCTGCCTATAGGTATTTCCTTACTAGGTTCTCGAGGGGGAGGAATTTGAGAAGAAGAACCTTATCCTAATGCTATAGTTTCACCACTTTGTGCTTCATGAGCTTCTTCTATAGGCACCTCTAGAACAACATCCCCTCCAGTGATGGGAGGAAGATTCTCCAATTGCTCCTTGGGGGATGCTTTTCTCTTATTTCTTTGGTACCCCTTGGTTGCACCAGTTTTCCTCTTCTTTGAAGCTTGAGCATATGGCTCCTTTATTCTTAACACTACCCACTAGATACATCTATCCATTATTGTTCTAGAAATTTGTCTTATATCAATGAATTCTCCTTCCTACCAATTGATTACATCTAAGCCTTGGATGGCTATATTTGCTGCCTCATATCCTGGATCTAAAATCACACCATCATCTGATAGTGTGTCAGGAATATCATCTTTCACCCCATACTCAATCATTTGAGGGATGGTCATCCTTCATAACTTCTCTTCCTTACATCAAAATCATCCTGCAAGTCATACTAGAAATCCTCCAGCAGATTATAATGTTTTTCAAATGTAGAGGAAAGAAGCTTATTCATTTTCTTCTCCGGATCAAATTTTTTTCTAGAAGTATAGAGCCCCAATTTGAAGTAGCTCAATTCTTTACATATTGCTTTTGCAGCTATATTGTGAAGGCAACAATATTCTCCCAACTTCATGGGGAATTTATGGCATCCTGGTTTATGCTTAATGCCAAATTTTGTATTGACTCCCAATGCCTAGTATATAAATTCCATTAGAACCATCCTGTTAGTACAACACCTAGGGAGTAGGTGGGGATGTCCATCAAATCCAGACAATCTGAAGTAGGTGAACTTGGGATACTAGATATACCAGTGTCCCCATTGAGCTATAAATGTCATGGCCTCCCTAGTTAGTCCAAAACCCGCATCTCCAGTTAATCTATTAATGATGACATATAAAAATGCATCATTAACTCTTCTAAAATGCTCCTCTAATGTCTGTAGGGTAATCTGATCATAATCATTCCACACCTTTTGTTGTCTTTGAGCCTCCCCCATTACTCCCACTGCATTTAGTCCCAGGAAGACGCCCATCCTTGTGGCTGCATAAATGACATAAGATGTCATATAAAATACCTTGGTTCTTCTTACATTTATCATTTGATTGTGTAGAGCATCAGACAAGATTATACACCAATCAAATTTTTGCCTTCCATCAAATATAGCTTCAATAAATGGGAACATCCATTCACTAAAGCATGCAGAATCCTTCTTCCCAAATACCCTTGAAAACATCAAAATCAAATCATCAACCTCCTTCTTGAAATCCCCTCTTTTGGGACAATCAGGCATTTTGGTCAAGGCCTTCTTTTCCACCCTTAACCATTTCTTATTTATATGGTTCCTATTAACCTCTTTGTTTCCATTGAACCTCTTCAATACGTCAGCCTCTTTTAATATTTTTGGGTTAGTGGGAACAGGTGCATTGAACATCAACCTCATCATTTGAAGGGATAAGTCAATTATGACATTCCCCTACTGATCCATACATTGTCTTGAGACTACATTGTATGCTCCTGCTGCAGCTAGAATTAGTTTTGGGCATTGGAAAGATAAAGGAAAGAAGGTGACATGAGCAATTCCTAACTCAACTATTCTCTGTGTTCTTCCAGTGACTTGCTCTGAGAAATTTTCTTCTAATAACTCATCATAATTAAATATTCCTAGGTTGGTATCTGTGATGTCATCCAACCCAAAATCTAGCTTGTTGGTTGTGGGATTGGTCATCCTATGTTTGTATCTCATTGTATAAGGTAGTTGTTCTACCTTTATCTTCTTAGGCTTGACTTGTTTAGAACTCTCAGTTGTTTGACCCTCCATTTGTGAAGTTCCTGCAAAGGCTCCTGACATTATTTATATCTTGCACAGACAACTCAAGATTAAATCCATGGATAGAATAAACCAGTAATAGAAAACCTACCTCATTTATTACTATGTGCTTCTTCATACTTAGCAAAATCACATACTCATTGGAGGCAGGATCAATACTTTTACAAGAAAACCTTTAGGTATTGTTGGGATCGAGACTGGGATGGAATCCAAAATGGTGTCTAGAAAGGTTATACACCAAAATCGGGAACAAAGATGGAGTGGTGTTCGGACCAAAATAGTCACCGGGATCAAAATCGGGATGGAGACTAAAACTTACTAAATCAAAAAGATTTTGATTCCATATATCATCTTGCCTCTGATTTTATCAAGGTTAAAATTGCTAGATAATCTAGAGTACATTGGATGCGGGATCGAGAATGGATCTGACACATGCTACAATCTAAAATTTGCAGACAGAACCAACCCTGGGTTTGAATCTGATCCCAACCATTAGTGATGTCATTATTAATAAAAGAAATCCTAAGTAATCAAATGACTCATAAACCCTAATCATTCTAATAATCCACAAGGAGCTTATAATAACAATAACTAAACCATCCCTCATACGACCCAGGGGAAACCAATTACTAGGGCCTAACCCTAAAATTGTACGGACGTGGGAAACCCTAGTTACTATGAAACTTGTTAACTGAAGGAATTAGGGCATCCATTAACCCTACTCAAATTTGGATGAGTTCACATGCAAAAGGTCAAAAATTTGACAAAATGGATGAGGACCCCTTTGTAACAATGAAACTGATTGATGGTGACACCCTAAAACCTAGGGCATAGTGGTTGAGTGCGAGAAAACGCGAAAACGACTGTTAAAAAGAATTAAAAAATAAACCAAAAATGACAATACGACACAAGAACAAAGCAAGGAACCAAATGCGAACAAAAATAAAGAAAAAAAAAACATCAATCAAATCAAAACAAAAGGGATTTGAGAAGAAAAGCTCATGAACCTCATAAAGAACAATGAAACCAAAAAAAAATCAAAGGAAACAAAAAAGACAAACAAGAACCCTTCCTCAAAATGCAAATTCAATCGGCTGGATCCTGATGCGAATCCACATGCAAAATTCCTGACCTCTGCTTAAATCATGCTCCTGGTGCTCTATTTCAACTTTGCTTCGATATCACTGCTCAAAATGATAATAATAAGAAGCCAATTAATCTTAATTAAGGTTAAAAATTGATTCCACATGTGCGAAAGGTCTGTAATAAATGCCATAAATGTAGTAGGTCAGCATGGAATAGCGGAGAGAATAGGCACAAATCCATAGCACAACTAAATTAAAGAACATAAAACAAAAAGCAAGAAAGGTGAGAGCAAAGACGAAATGGAAACTGGGTTTAAAACTTTGTCCAACTTCTAAGTTTAGTTTTGGTTTCAGTTCTGGTTCTGGCGACAACCAAGAAAGAGAAAGAAACAATCAAAAGAAAAAATTGAGACTAAAGCAAGATTGACAACATTGATCCCAAGTCAAAACAAACAAACAAAAAAGGCGGAGGCGGAAAGGAAATCGGGTTTGAAACTTTGTCCAACTTCTGAGTTTAGTTCTAGGTCTAGTCCCATGAAAATAAAATGAGACAGACCAAAGAAATAAACATAAAGATGAGCAGGAGCGGGATCAGAAAGGAGTTAGGAAAAAAAATCAAAGAATGAGTTCCAAGTCCATATTTAGCTCTGATTTTGTTTCCGCCAATACGAAAGAACAACAACAAAGTGTTGGAAGAAAAGAACAACTCCAAACTTTGTTAAACAAAACAAACCCAAAGATAGAAAATAACAAAAGAGAAAAAGGGGGACCCATTTTGACCAAGGAAAAAAATTATGGGGTGGTTATGCAAGGCATAACAATTATCTTTTCTCTCCATATTAAGGGGAAGGTCTTTATAGGCCTCTTTGAGCACCGAGTAGGTTCTGAAGTTGCATTGAGGTAGGTTAAATTCCTCTTTGAGTTGATTCCAATCCACCAACTTCCCACCCCTTAGGATGTTCTTGAAAGTCTTAATGCCAACATGGGCCCATTTTTTGGCTGAGCACACCTGAGGGAGGGCTAGTGGTTTTCCTTTATGCTCAAGGTTCCACCATATGGACCTACTGGGGTGGAAGAAGTTGGAATTGTGCTCAACGAAGAGAGAGCACTGAGCATTAGATCTAATGAGCTCCCAAGCTTTCCAAATGCTTTTGAAGACAAATGACCCTGTAGGTACAATTTGGTGTTTGGTAATGAGGTGACCACTGAAGGGTAGAGCTTTCCAAGATTTTTCCAATTTGGGCACAAATTGCTCAATGTTATTTCTTATCAGTACTTTCTGGGGTTCATTTCCGCTCAGAGCATTTAGAATCCATTTTGCAGCAAGAGTTGCACCGTGCTTCCTTAGGTCTTTAATTCCTAGACCTCCATGTGCCTTATCTAGACAAAACCAATCCCACTTAACAATGTGTAGCTTTTGTTTCCCCTTCCCATCAGACCAAAGGAAATGCCTAATTTTTTTCTGAACTTCCATCACTTGATAACTACTAAAGAACCGGACAAAAGAAAAGTAGACAATGTAAGAGGACATGATTTTTTGGCACACTTGGAGCCTTCCTATAAGGGAAAGGTATTGCCTATTCCAACTATCAAGTTTCTTATCTATTTTTCCTTTGATCTAGAGCCACATTTCCTTGAGGTTGGGGTATATTGAGAATGGAATACTCGGGTATCTTACTTGCTTATGGGGTCCACCCCATTGAAATTCAATCTTCTTTAACCAATTAGGAGGGGTCTTAGACCAGCCGAGCATAGCAAATTTCATTTTTGAGATTTTTGCACCTGAATCCAAACAGAATAAGTTGATCTTGCTCATTAAATTGTCCAGGCTCACTTCCTCCAAAACAATAAAGAGGGAAGTGTCGTCTACATAACAGATATTGAGGAATTCATTTTGGTCAGGTAAGGTTAGGCCCTTGACCTTGGGTGAGTATGAGAAGTCTCTTAGGAGGTAGTGTAGAGAATCAGAGGCAATGAAAAAGAGGGCAGGGGCCAGGGGGAACCCTTTTCTGATGGATCTTTCAAGGGAGAGTATTTCAGTCCATGAGCCATTAATATAAATCTAGGTAGTAGCATCCTTTAAAAGTGTATTAACCATACTGCAGAAAGTATGAGGAAAACCGAAGGCCTCTAGGGTCATTTTGAGGAAGGACCATTCCACTCTATTATAGGTTTTCTCAAAGTCTAGCAACAACATGGCCGAGTTTTGGTTGCTATGTCTAGCCCATTCCATTGCCTCCCAACTAGTTATCAAGTTCTCCAAGATGTATTTGCCTTTGATGAAACTCATTTACATGTTGTTTATGAACTTCGTAAGAATGCTAGTAATCTTGTTGGCCATTACTTTGGCCAAGATCTTATAGGAGACATTTAAGAGAGTGATTGGTCTCTGGTTCTTTATCAAAAAAATTTCACCTTCTTTAGGGAGGAGTTTGATAAGCCCCTTATTTATGTTCTTACCAAGTGAACCCCTCTTTATGGATTCCATGTAAACTTGAAGAATATCATCACTAATCCAGTCAATAAAGTCCTTGTATAATTCTATAGAGAGACCATCTGATCTAGGAGATTTTTCATTGCTCATGCCACTAATAGCTTTCCTGATTTCCTCGGAAATAGGTTTTGAAAGGTCAAAAGCATCTTCTTCTGAGATCTTAGCAGGAATTATCTTTTTGAATGTCTCCCTAGAAGTAATGCATTCTCCCCTATTACCTTCTAATTGGAAAATTTATTTATATAAGAGTAAGAATTGTTCCATGATTTCC
Source organism: Sequoiadendron giganteum (assembly GCA_007115665.2). Classification (NCBI taxonomy): domain Eukaryota; kingdom Viridiplantae; phylum Streptophyta; class Pinopsida; order Cupressales; family Cupressaceae; genus Sequoiadendron; species Sequoiadendron giganteum. The sequence continues at coordinate 115,159,913 of CM021103.1, read as the reverse complement.
TCTTGGTTGGATACAACAATTCCATTGTGGTAGATTTGGTCAATTTGCTCCTTTTTGCCTTTTTCTCTAATGTACCTGAAGAAGAACCTTGAACCCTTGTCACCACAACTAAGCCAGTTTAGTTTGGCTCTAACCTTAACGCCTTAGATTTTGCTAGTTTGAAGGCTTCTCAAGGAGATTTTGACCCCATTGATTCTATCATACAGGGAGTCATTGTGAGGATCCTCTTGGATTTTTGTTTCAACCTCAAGTAAGTCTTCTTGGAGCTAGTTTTCTTGCTTTCTAGAGTCCAAAGCCCTTTTTTTACCAATGATCTGAAAAAGAGCTTCCAACCCTCCAAATTTTGATTCCATCTTTCATTAGGATTGAGTCCTTTAAGCATCTTCTTGTTAATTTCTCTTAAGGTGGTAATGGCATCTCTACATTTCTCATCCTTTAGCAACTTGGTGTTGAGGATGAAATTACTTTTGCCTTTCTGCACTTTTCTTCCAGAATTATTAAGAACAATGTGACCTTTGATGGGGTGATGATCTGATAGTGTATAGGGGTAGACCACAACTTTGTTACTATCTTGAAGGGGCTCAAAGGTAAAGTAGTCTATGTTAACATAGAACCTATCAAGCCTATAGTAGATTCTTTTGCCTCCTTTTTGGGAATTACACCACGTGTACCAGACGAATTTGTTTTCCTTTTTCAACCCTTCCATGGGATCAATTAGGTTGAGTTTATTCTTCAGCCTCAGCCAAAAATGTTTCTCATTTCCCTTCCACTCCATGTTCAAGCCACCTTTTTTGTCTTCGTCATTTTCCAAATAAAACATGTTGAGATTCTCTATTAAAATGTATACATCTAGTTTTTTAATCAATATTTGACACCCTTACATGTATAAGTTTTAAATGGTTTATCAAATTTTCTAACCCGTATTTCCATTACAATCAAATTTAGATAAACCCATTATTCATTTCGAATTTCAAACTTTTTTGCTAACAGAATGTCAATTACTTTGCATTGGAACTTGTCTTTCCTTTAATTTTTTTTTGGACTATCTACCCTACTATTAAAACAATAATTAACTAAACCATTTGTTTGTTCTATTAGGGACTTGTGCTCGCTACCTTTTTTGCACTTTGTTTCATCCACAAGACCAAATTTGTTTCAGCCAGATAAATCCTTGTACGAACTACAATATAATCATTACCTACATGTATGTTTTCCTTCTCTCAATTATCTTCAATCACCTTCATTCTATAAAATGTATTTGATGATCCTACGTGTATTTAATCATTCTTATTGACAAGGATAATAAAACCAAAGTACCTTTATGGTGCATGCATCTCCTTTTTTTAATACTTAATCCATTTTATATATAAGGAAAATTGCATGCTCTATTTTGCTTCATGCTTTTACAAAAGAATCCTGTTTTCAATTTGTATATTTTTACTTATAAACCATACCCTACTTATAAACTCATTGGGATTAATAGGGCTACTTTATCTCCCTTTAATTATGTCTATCTCTTTGACACAAAATGAAATCACATTGATAAACACCGAAAACAAAGACATATATCCACATCTCCAAGTCTTCAATATTGCAACATTTGGCCATGGCGACGAATCAACCATTAGATACAGATTAGATTTTTCTGATGGATTGCATCTTCAAAAATCAATCTTGCCAAGAAAGTATAACAATTTTTTAGCTTTGGAGCTAATTCAAAAGGATTCTATCGTACAGCTAACAGGATACACCTGTCCTACTATTTTTAACACAAGGTGAGCCAACCACTCCAATGATATTCTCAATTTGAACATTTCCATCTCCATTTGTTACTATGCATTACTAAAAGTGCATTTTTCTTTAATTACATATAGGTTTATTGTAATCTCTAAATTGGAGATTGCATGCACACAACATGATGTCATTGGGGATCACACCTTCCTCTTCAAAGAACTAGAGCAACCTTTACATGAAATAGTAGGGATTTCATCTAAATCATGCACAATTGTTGGTGAAAGTAGCACATCCATGCAACCAAACCCAAAAAAATGATGTTTGGGATACATGCATCTCTGCACAAGAAAAGTGATACCTCAACTATCACTCCTATTAAAATTTTGAATCAATTCTAGACAAGGTGGACAGTAAAATGTGTAACTATGAAAAAAGAGATACGCCAGTTCAACACAAAGAAAGGGAACATGCAAGTTTTTAGCTTTGATATTGTAGATAGTGAGAACACTGAAGTGTGTGTCACTTCCTTTAATGAAGTTGCAGACCTCCATTTCAAAAATGTTCACATTAGATCTATATATACAATCTATGGTGAGACCATCAAAGCTGCTAATAAGTTTTACAATAAGTTGAATAGTCAAATGGAAATCACTTTGACGGATGATTCAAAGATCACTCTTTTTGATGATGACCACTTAATTCCAACACGTCAATTTTCTTTCACACCCATTAATGAGATCCTAAATATAGTTAACAATTCTTTAATTGATGTAGTAGGAGTTTTTATTTGTGGACCCTACCTCTATAATATGAAGAAGAGATGGCATAGAGGTTCTTAAGAGGAGCCTCAAGTTGCTAGACATGTCTACCTTCACTATAAATGTGACTTTGTGGGGATGAACGACTCAAAAGGAATGTGCACAACTCTTGGAATTGTACCATACACACAAGTCACCTGTGCTTATCATTAAAAATGGTCATGTTACATAATATAATGGTAAAGTTGTGAGTACATTAGTTACCACCCAGTTGTTTATTAACCTTGGAATTGAAGAAAAAACACAACTACAGGCTTGGTTTGCACGGGATGGGAATGGTGTTCTCACATCCACAAAAAACCTTCTAGATGTGCCTCTACTTCTTACATGGAAGACAATTTCCAACATCGAAGAAGAGTCTTCGAAAAAAAAAAAACCCCTCCAGTGCATTGTAAAAGAAACAATAATATTTATCAAATTGAATTCATTTTGTTATTCAGCTTGACCCATTAAGACTGAGGGGAAAAATGTAAGAAAAGAGCTCTATAAAGTGATGATGGAATATGGTATTGTTCAAAGTGTGAAGCTACCTTTGAAGATTGTGATTATAGATATGTTCTTCAAATCAAACTTCAAGATCACACAAGAACTCTATGGGAAATTGCTTTTGAAGAAGCAAAAACTAAACTCATTGGCATGACTGCGAAAGAACTATACATGCTACAGTTCAAGCAAGATGTTGTGGAAAACAGTGAAGAGGTTATTCATAATGTACTATTCAAGCAATTTCTTTTCATCTTGACAAAAGTAGATATGAAACTTACAATAATTAATCATGATTGAAATCAATAGTCTTAGAAGTTGGCACAATTGATTTCACAAATGAAAGCAGTTTTTTGTTAAATCAAATTGCTAACATGTGCAATGTTTACGAAAGTAAACTAGAACAAGATTGTAATTATCCACTAGTGTTTGTTTTCCCCTACCTGTTTGTGTTATTTTTTGCACCAATCGCTATACAATTGAGAGTTTGCCTTGCACAGGGTTTTAGGATCCCTTCAAAACTTGTTTTACATGTTTACTATAAATAAAAAACACAATGCACATGTATTTTTCACAACTGGAAAATTCTTAACATATTTCTTTCATACGTATATATGTTTTCATTTTTATTGTATTGATCTAACATATAAGTCAAGCAAAATGGCATATATAATTTTCACATTTTATTCGTTTATATTCTAGATGATGGACTACAATATGGAAGAATTAGAAAGCCAAAAAATGAAGAGTAAAACCAAAGCCTTGGAATCTTGTAAGAGAATTCACTTATATTATGCTTGTCATAGAGAATAAATAAGTATTCATCATAGCATGTAGTGAACACAATGCTTACTAGAAACACAAGATCAACCAATACTTGACCACGCACAAGTTTCTACAAGTACACATATTCCCACTGAATCAATTAGTTCAAATCTAGCACATGGAAATGAAAAATAAAATGAAACACAACTCCTAGCACAAATGGATCAAAACACGAATTAAAATAACAACAAGGAAATGAGTTGGTCCACTAACTTTATGGAGGCATCTAGAAAATTTTGCAAAAGAATAGATACATTATCAAACTTACACACATGTTCTATATGTAAGGAACAATATCCTAGTATGCATCTTTGTTCATCAAACAACAATCATACATGTAGAAGATAGAACTCAAAGAAAGGCATACATTGATTCTCTTTGAGTAATAACATGGATCCATGTGAACAACCACATGTTTTGTGCATTATCACTCAAGTTAAAGAGGTGCTAATTGCATGTGTCAATCCAATATTGCAAGTTACCCATGTTCATGGTGGACAATACAAATATAGTGGCCACACAATTAGCTTCCCACAAGATATCACAACAGTAACTAAATATTTTCCACATAAAATCAAAGACTTGGACTTATTAGTTGTTCAAATAACTCATACACATGGGAAGAATTACGATTGTTATGTTAGTAGAAGTCGCGTTCACAATACACTGGCCTACAAAATACAATACGACCCATACTACTAGTATGTTGAGATCAATGTTGATGCATTATCTCTACTCCCTAATTGTACTATAGAAATTTCATAAATGCTTCATAAAATTTAAAGCAAAAATGAAAAACCCATAACAAAAAATAATGAAGCTACTAATAGTGAAGATGATCTAGAAAGTGGGACTAAATATTCAACATCTTTTATGGTAAGCCTACCAAATAAACATCATGAATTACAGATAATTAAGGAATCTTTACAGATAAAAAATGAGAATTATACCATCATTAATTGGCCCAACATAAATTTAACTCCCACAAATGAGTACACTATTGAGGGGATTTTCGACATGGCATTCCCCACACTTTTTCCAAATGGAAATGCACTACATATGCAGCCTTGAGCTAGGGAAGTGCAATTGCATGAGTATGCCTTGCATCTAATGTGATACCATGATAATAGATTTGGCCAACATCCAGAATTTAGATACTTCCTTCTAAATCTTATGATGAGGCATCATAGCCAAGCAACTCTATCGATATTCATCAAAAGAAAAGTTGAAGACAATATTCCTACAACTATTGAACACCTTTGTGCCCACCTACAAAACGTACTAGATAAACAATTGGCTGAAGAACTAATGCATTTTGGCTCTACCTTGCAGGGCTTATTGAAACAAGTGTCATGGTGATCTAACAAACATGATTAACCAAATAGGTTCCTCAACTTTGTTCTTCACACCGAGTGCAATGGATACTAAGTGGCCTACATTGCATAAGCTTTTTCTAACCGGCAATACATATACAATTATCTCCAACAAGCATCATACAGACAATGTGATTACAAACCCCTACACCACATCCCTTTATCTACATCACCGCTTCATAATATTTTGTGAAGAGGTTATTGAGAAACTCTTGCATGCAAAAAATTATTGGTATAAGTATGAATGGAAACATTGAGGCTCTACACATGTACATGGATTCCTATGGCTAGAAAATGCACTAAACATGGATACCCTCGACTGGGGAGAAATTTTGCAAGTGGGTAAAGGAAAACAATTCTTTGATAGCTATGTGACTACTTGGAACCCCCACTCTAAATCTAAAGTGAGCAATATCATACATAAAACTCCAATGGATGATCCATTCCTACTAAACACATCTAAAATCTTCTCTACTGATCCATCCATTGATTATAAAGAGTTAGTTAACCATGTACAAAGGTACACTAAATGTACAAAGTGCACATTCCTACACAAAAAAGGGCATCATGTAGAATGTAGACACAAAGCTCCATGGAAATAATGCAAGGAATCCACTTTATCATGCGATGAATTTGGAAACAAATCTTACAAACCATCGAAAAATGATGACAAGTTAAACATTCATAACCTAGAGATTCTCTCTATATGGAGAGCTAATATAGATTGTCAGCTCGTCATTTCACGACTTCTTGTTTTCAAATACATTGCGAAGTGAACCACCAAAAATATGGGGTTTTAGGGAAAGAGGATTCCCCAATGGGCTCCTAAATTTTTTCACGTACGAGCTAGTTAAGAAAACAGTGCCTCTTTCGCACTAAGGTATTCTTGGTGGGTTCATTCAAGATTAGGGGTTTGGAATGGGTGTGATGCATGTGTGTAAGTGCTGCAAAGTGATTTAATGAACTAACTATGAAATGCAAACTAATCGAATGCAATTTTTTTGAAAGAACTATGTAAAATGACCTAAGAATGACCTAGAATGCATACAAACTATGACAAAACTGAAGGAAGAAGAGATGGTGCACTTGAAAACTAAAGATTGATGAAGAGGAGCTCTAGAATCTTCTAGGATTTTCTAAAGATTTTGACTGGGAAACTTACGCCAAGTTGGGCGACTTAGTCCTCCTCCCGGGAAACTTTGCTAGAATAGGTTTCTAGCAAATGGGTATCCAAAAACACAAAAACCACTTTTCAGGCTCGGTACTAGGACTAATCCGCCAATGATGGTGACTTAGTCCACCTGGGGCTTTCGAGAGCCTCAAGGTTGGAATATGTAGGTGCCCACTTATTTTTCTGATAGAGACCCATGTCTGAATCTTTAGAAAGTGACCTGCAAGTTGTCTTTAAGCTCCTTTTAGGGTTTTTTGACTTGGAATGATGTGGATGGAATGAGGAAACCTTTTAGCACCTTACTCTTTGACTAATCTACATACAACCTGCAAAGAACACATGCAAAGAGGGGAAAAGGGTTAGGGTTAGAGAATAGGGGTTTGCCTTAGTCAAACCCTTGTTGAAGAAGTCTGAAGATATGCAAGAACCAACTCCAATGGATGTTGCTTGAAGTTCTTAGTGCTTGAATGATTTCTTGAGAAGATTGATTGCTTGAGTGCTTGTGAAGATGAAGATTGTTGTTGAGAGAGATTGTGGAGGGGGGGGGGGGGTAAAATAAGGATAAAAACCCTTATTTGTACATGTGATGCCCTAATTTGCTGAAAATAATACACCACGGGCGGACCTTAGGGTTTTGGAGATAAAATCCTGCAAGAAATTTGATTAGTCCACTTGGAAAAATTCAAGTGGTTGTCAGGAATTAAAAGGTGTTTAATTTTGGTTAGCGGGATTGTCTCCCGAAACACACATAAGTTAGGCCTATAGGTGCATTAAGGGGCCATTTTGTCATAAGAAATGATTGTTTTAGTGATGACAAGCCTAGGAAAGTGTGAGGGTTGGTTACAACACCTTACAAAACTTTAGACTAAGCTTATAAAGGGGTTATTTAGGTGAACTATTATAGAAAAGTCCTAGAAAAGTGAGGAAATGTGTTACAACACTTCACAACACCCTTGTAAGACTTTGTTAAGTCTTTGTTGATTTGCAAGTGTTCAAGGCCTAATGTGAATGTGTTGGCCACATTACGACATTAGATCTAAGAAAAATTAGGCCTAAATCTAAGGGAAAAGGCCCAACTGAGTGAAAAGTGTCAAGGCTACACTTTTTCACAACACATTTAGCCCCCACTTTAGTGAGAGGATGAACTTGCTTCAAACTCACACTAAAGTAGCCAAGACATGAATATCAAGAGGGATCCAAATGTAAAGATTCTAGTAAGATGAGACCACTGTAATCAAGAGGGATGATCAACCCCCTAGGATCAAGGTCCCATGGAAAACCAAACATTAGTACAAAATATCGCACAAGGAAGTGATGTGAAAGAGTGAAGAGAGAGGGAAAGTCAGATCAAGCTTTGACCGTTTGTCTAGCTAGTTATGGATCATATCTAGCCTGTTTGTCCAAAAGGAAATGTACTCACTCTAGGGTGATGAAAATTTTGGTTTTCCATCAGGTGAGAAGCCCCAAAAGGTGAGAAACATATGGCTGGTATGTACCCACACATGCGTAAGTGGTTATGGGAAAGACGTGTCGCTGGTTGGGCTTCTCACTTAACCATACCAAAGTTATACCTCTTGATAACTTTGATAAGGCACCACAAAAGACAAGGGATTTTGAGGTTCATGAGGCAAGAAAAGCTATTTATGCTTGGAACTTATGAACACAAGTGTAGGATGGCACCACAGGAATGCAAGCTATGTTATGCAAGGTGGCCATTTATGTAAAGTGCAAAATCTAACATGTAAAATGCAAAAGGGATGTTCAAAGGAGTCTCGCTTAGTTCATGTGAGTTCTTTGACTTAGGGAACATTGTGTCTTATGTATCCAAGAGAGGACCAATTAAAGAATAGAAAATTCACAACTTAGGGGATGCAATGTGTCGCATCAGGCCACTAAGAGGAATGTAATATGCTAAGATAGATCATTTTCATGAAGGAAATTACAACCAATGTCATCCACAAAGAAAGAAACACATTGTATGAAGTAATAAGGTTGTACTAAGAACTATTGCAAAAGGAAATAATGCCAATGTATGCCCCCACTTTAAAGGAATTGTGAAACACCGCACTGTGAGCAATTACTTTAAAGTAGAAAAATGAGAAATGCAAAAAGAAAGCAAGGACATGAGGGCCAACTTGGAAAACCCTATGCCAAATGATATGTTTCCAAGCAAGGCTACATCATGAAATAAAAGAGAAAGGGGTTGCCTCAAAAATGAAAAACACCAAACGATCTATGGAATATTTGGGGTGAGTATGTTCGTTGTTGCAATGTTTGTTTAGAGAGCACGAAACTATCATCATTCCCCCAAATACATAGAACTGGAAGAGGACACAAAGAGAGCGAAAACAAAGAAAAGGGAGTTGTTTTGGGTCAACATGGAAGAGACATAGGATGTATCAACGCTTTGCATCGTCCCCAAAAGGACAAAAAAATCAACAAAAAAAGAGAAATGAAAAGAGCCTTTTTGGGTCAACATGAACGAGACATTGTGGTCTCAATGCCTTGCATCATCCCCAAAAGGAAGGAAAAAGCAAAAGAAAAATAAAAGGGGTCTTTTGGATCAACATGAAGGAGACATTGTGGTCTCAATGCCTTGCATCATCCCCAAAAGGAACACAATAAGTGAGGGAAAAGGAAAATAGCCTTTTAGGTCAACATGAAAGGGACATTTCGGTCTTAATGCCTTGCATCGTCCCCAAAAAGAAGAGAAATAAATGCACGATATATAGAAGAATGAATAAAAAAATAGAAGAATATCATGAAGAGAGATAACATCAAATAGGATAATACGAGGGGACACATCACACACGAGCAAACATGCAAAAGAAAAGGTAAAAGACCAAGAAGGAAAATGTGCTTCAACCATCAAGAAAGTCATCTACCTCCCAATCTTGTTTAGTATAAAATTTGGGTGGGCGACTAGCTAGAGGGACAACAACAATTGCAGAACTAGCGTCAAGGTCAATGCTAGGAGAGTTATTATGTAAGCTCATGAAAGAGGAAAATAATGTATTCAAATTGTTATGAACCTCTTCATCTATTTTAGTAATCTCCTCATCGTCATCATCTAGATTGATGACAATAGGAGGGTGAATGACAATATCAGTTGAAGCATGTAATACTAGTTGTGATGGAGATGTAGGATCAGGTTGCAGTGGTGGGGGAGGAGGTTCATCGTGTATTGCTTCTAGAAAGTGTGGTTTATGATTTTCAATATTTTCTTCATCATGTGACTTGCGAGCAAGAGCATAATGACGATGCCTATGCTCCCTAGCTCCTCTATTTATTTTTATTCTATTGTCAAGTTGCATCTGAGGAGTGGGTTGATCCACCATTGTTTTCTTGCATTCCTAGGGGGAGGAATGAGAGGAACCATAGGGGGGTCAGCCACTTTCTCCTTGGCTTTATAAACTTGTTTGATGCGAGGAGACAAGATGGAATTACAGTCATGATCCCTAGGCCTCTTGGACGATGCAGAGGAGGATTCAAGTTTTTTCTGGTTATGTAGGTTTGATTTGGGTTGTAACATAGTTTCATCAAGGATAAGAGCTTTAGAAGTAGATGGAGACATGTTGCGAAGAGATAATTCAGATATCTTCTTAGCTTTAAATTTTTATAAGCAATGAAAAAGAAATCTCTTCGAGAGGTGATGGGTTCCATGGGCTCATGTCAAAAGGCCTCTAAGGAAAATTTGCCTTTGGAAGATAAGGGATTGAATCCACTATGGTGGATGATGAATATTTCATTGTCAAAGGGAAACTTCAAACATTTGTGAAGAACCGAGGGGACCGCTTTCATTGAGCGAAGCCATGGGTGGCCTAGCCACAACCGAAATTGGTCCAACAATGGGATGATAGAGAATGTAACATCCAATGTCTTGGGGCCTATTTGTAATGGGAGGGTGATCGATCCAATCATAGGGCAAGAAAAACCATTATGCATTTTGATCTATACATTAGGTTTGTCATAGACATCTTGATAAAGATCATGTAGTACCAAAAATTCTTTTGTGATCACATTCTCTCCACATGCGGGATCTATGAGTATTTCATTAGTGGGCTTATCGTAGAGTCGATCTGCTACGTAGAGAGGACCATCAAGAATATTTTTGAGTATGTCTTGAGGTGAAAAAGTAATATCAAGAGATGTTTTGGTTTGGCCCTTACGAGGGATAATGTCTATTGTGCCTACCATTTCATCCATAGGCTTGACATGAGTCACATTCAGAAGAAGATCAAAATGTTCATCTTGTGTATCAACATTCATAACATTATTCTGTGGAGTTTCATTAGTTTTGACAAATGAAATGTTGTGTTTAGGCATAGGATTAGTGAAAATTTGTAAATTTTGGTTTGGGGGTGCAATAGATTTATCACTTTTATCATTAATACCAACAATGGATGGACAACCCGAATCAATGAGGTCTTGAAAAAGGTGCTTAAGACACTTACATTGTTCGGTGTCATCTGTCTGTTTTGTCTGTGAAAATAGCAATAAGTATTGGATTCAAAGGATGGAGATAAAGGCTTATTAGGATCGGGTGCATGGACAACATGTAAGGTAATCATTTATTGCTATAAAAGTTGGGTCATTGTATTATGGAGGGTATCACGTAAAGGTGTGAAGTTTCATTTTGGATCTCCATAACTGAAAGGCACCATGGTCTTAATAGCTGCTATTTGATTATTGATAGGTGGAGGGGTTTGTGAAGGAGGGTTAAATTGAAAAAAACCTTTATTAGGTTTTTGAAATGGTGGAGTGTTGATTTGGTTGGCAGCATCAGATTTCTTAATTTGACTAGAAGTGGATCATGTATCACGACTGCTAGTTGAATTGTGAAAATCACAGAGCGTTGTGCACAAATGAAAAAAGGAAGGAAACTTCATCATGGAGTTTGTCTTGAAGGTGGGTATGTAGGTTTTTCAGTAAACACCTTTTGCATATGTATATCGGGGATCTTGATATCAAGTTGGGATAAAAGTGATTGATAACGTGAGATAAAGTTTGATATCTTTTCATCACTGTTTTGCTTACATCTCATCAAATCGACCAAGGTATTTTTAGGAGTCATGTGCACTTGGAAATGGTTGATAAAGGAATCAACAAGTTCATTGAATGAATGAATTGAATTGTTTGATAAGGAATAAAACCAATCTAAGGTAGTGTGTTTTAAGGTCCTAGGAAATGGTTTAGCTAACAATTTATCATCAAGAGAAAAATCACTCCACAAAGTAGTGTAAGCATTAACATGATTAGAAGGATCACCTTTCCCTCCATACTTCTCAAATCTAGGTATTTATATTCCTTGTGGCATCGAAGTTCACAAGATTTCTAAGGACAATGGATTGTTGCGGACATAGTATGTGGGTGAACCATGTTGGTTTTGATTGATGGTATAGAGCTATGGTTGCATAGAGGAGACTATGTGGAAAAGTTGTGTTAAGAGAGGATCGGTATAAGTGGTGTTGGGTGGAAGGGAAAATGGTCATAGGGTGAATGTGGTGGTAGGGAAAGTGAATGGAATACTAATGGGTGGCATGGTGGAAGAAGATAAAGCCTGCGATGCCACAAAGGTGGGAATATTAGTAGGAATACCAAGGGAAGGAATCACATTGCTAATTGGTTGCATTGTAGTTGTGACATCAGGGGAAGCATAGGTAGGAATGGAGGCTACTATTGAGGGAGGAGGAGTTTGAGGTCCTCCTTGGCTAATGATAGGAGTGGCTGGTTGAGAGGCCCTAGATGTGGAAGAGACATGTTTTTGATATATTTCAACTATTTTCTTCACAACACTTAGGCCATCATCACTATCAATCATACCATGAATGTTTTCTATAGTGGGGATAGCAGTGGTGGAAATGTTCTCAAAGCTCACTTCATGTTGGAGGTCAGCTAGGTCTACATGAATGTGAAATATCTTTTCGTGTGGGAAATTATCATGTTTAGGTTCAAAATTCATGTTGTCTAAATGCAAAGAGTTACTAAGGGTGGTTTCTAGGCCTAGTGTACTAGTTGCAATACTAGGAGCGGAAGTTTGAGATAACCCAAGATCTACAACAAGTGTATTGTCATGAGACTTCATGAGTCTCAAACTTCTTCTCACCAAAGTACCAATAATAAGACATAAAAAACTCATGCAAAGTTTTCTAAAGGTGGGGTGGATGCAAATGCAAGAAAAGAAAAGAATACTAAAATGCTTATAACTAAAATTCTGGAAAACAATACATAAATGCAAAAACTGAAAATAGAAGTGCAGAAAATGCTTTGAAATTGCCAGAAATTTCAGTGAAGAATGAGCAAGTGGACTAAGTCGCCCAATGTGGCGAATTAGTTCCAACGGTGATTTTTTTGACGCTTTTCAAAATTTTTGATTACTTTTTATGATTTTTAAGCTTTTTTTATGCAAATACAAAATGAAAATGCAAATTGTTTTTGTACTTTTTCAATGAAAATGCAATGCACAATGCAAGCTAACATGAACTTTTCACTAATGCACTTTTAGAAATCCTAGAATGCAAAACAATGCAAAACCCTAATGCAATGCAAGATTTTTCCTAGGATGTAAATGCAATATTATAAGTGAAAAAGAAGTGTTCTAAGGATGGGTGAATTCACCAAAATGAACCACCAAAAATATGGGTTTTTAGGGAAAGAGGATTCCCCAATGAGCTCCTAGGGTTTTTCACCTACGAGCTAGTTGAGAAAATGGTGCCTCTTTCGCACTAAGGTATTCTTGGTGAGTTCATTCAATATTAGGGGTTTGGAATGGGTGTGATGTGTGTGTGTAAGTGTTGGAAATTAGTGTAATGAACTAACTATGAAATGTAAACTAATAGAATGCAAATGTATTGAAAGTGCTATGTAGAATGACTTAAGAATGACCTAGAATGCATACAAACTATGACAAAACTGAAGGAACCAGAGATGGTGCACCTAGAAATTGAAGGTTGATGAAGAGGAGCTTTGGAATATTCCTGAATTTTCTGAAGATGTTGATTGGGACACTTACGCCAAGTTGGGCGACTTAGTCCTCCTCCTGGGAAACTTTGTTGGAACAGGTTTCTGGCAAATGGGTATCTAGAAACACATAAACCACTTTCAGGCCTAGTATTGGGACTAATTTGCTAATGATGGCGACTTAGTCCATTTGGGGCTTTCAAGAGCCTCGAGGTTGGAATATGTAGGTGCCCACTTGTACTTCTATTTTTAATAGAGACTTGTGTTTGAATCTTCAAAAAGTGACCTGCAAGTTGTCTTTAAGCTCCTTTTAGGGTTTTTTGACTTGGAATGATGTGGATGGAATGAGGACACCTTTTATCACCTTACTCTTTAACTAATCTACATATAAACCTACAAAGCACACATGCAATGAGTGGAAAAGGGTTAGGGTTAGAGAATAGGGGTTTGCCTTAGTCAAACCCCATGTTGGTAATCAAACCCAAGATAATGAAATAGAAAGAAAAGGGAAAGATGATTGAATAACATGAAAGTAGAATGTCAACTCACCAAGCCCTTGTTGAAGAAGTCTAAAGATATGCAAGAATCAATTCCAATGGATGTTGCTTGAAGTGCTTAGTGCTTGAGAAGATTTATTACTTGAGTGCTTGTGAAGATGAAGATTGTTGTTGAGAGAGATTGAAAATGAGGAGAAAATCCCTTATTTAAACATGTGATGCCCTAATTCCCCAAAAATAACACACCACAGGCCGACCTTAGGGTTTTGGAGACAAAATCTTGCTAGAAATTTGATTTAATTTTTATTTTTATGTCATGGCGACTTAGTCCACTTGGAAAAATTCAAATGGTTGTCAAGAACTAAAAGGTTTTTAATGTTGATTAATAGGATTGTCTCCCGAAACATAGTTAAGTCGGGCCTATAGGTGCATTAAGGGGCCATTTTGTCATAATAAAGGATTGTTTTAGTGATGACAAGCCTAGGAAAGTGTGAGGGTTGGTTACAACACCTTACAACAGTTTAGACTAAGGCTTGGAAAGGGGTTATTTAGGTGAATTATTATTAAAAAAAATTCCTAGAAAAGTGAGGAAATGTGTTACAACACTTCACAACACCCTTGTAAGACATTTTTAAGTCTTTGTTGATTTGCAAGCATTCAAGGCATAATGTGAATGTGTTGGCCACATTATGACATTGGATGTAAGCAAAATCAAGCCAAAATCCAAGGGAAAAAGACCCAAATGAGTGAAAAGTGTCAAGGCTACACTTTTTGGTGACACACCAAGTATGCATCTAAAGCTGAAAAAAATCATAAAGTTGTGTTGTTATGTTGGAAAGAATATCTTCAAATGAAAGATTGGAAGACCAAACGTTGCAATCATATCAAAAGGTCATGGGCGAGATTATTGTTGAACGAGATATAGGAGCCCAAGAAACATGCCATATGCTACAAAAATTACCCCTTGTTTTTTGCAATCAAACTTTTGTTTCGTTGAATGTAGGTTGAAAAGTGTTCCATCGCCTAAAAAAATGAGCGATGGTAGTGAGATACAGTCTAACTACATACAATCCTACATGAACTAACCATGTCACCTATAAAATTTATCACTAGTTGAATAAGCAAGATCCTTCACATATGATGCTTCTCGAAAAGGATGCAAATGGTTGAATAGAAAAGAACAAGCAATTGTGCAAGCGTTTCCACATTTCCATACCATTCCAAAAGAAGACTCAGAAAATTTTGAAACGTTTTGTTGGAGTGAGTTGCTTTTGTATAAACCTTTCCAACAAATAAATGAAGATATAGGCCTTATCAAAGAAGAAATCATCAAATATTGGAAGCAAATGAATACACAAAAATACAATCCATGACATGTTAATCACATTGAACAAACTGAAGATGTTCTTGAAGATGAAAATTGTTCTAATGATGATATGGATCAACAAGAAACTATAGAAATGAATAAATAGGAGTTATCATCTCAATTGGGCCTCACTAATAATCTAAATTTGAATGAACTTGATATGCTAGGTTGATGTGATTTTGATAACAATCACAAATGGGAAAATCATAATGTCCCTACAAATTTACATGATGTTGTAGTTCAATTTTTGCACACAAACAAGATGTCCCAACAAGATTTGCATTCCCCTTCAAATATGTACCATTGGAGCTATACATCATCACCCCAACAATAACTAGCACTGACAATAATAACAAATCACTCGATGGAGAAATTCTCTAACCAACCGTTACATATGGCCATACAAGGAACTGTTGGCACTGGCAAATCCTATTAATTCATTGCATAAGAAATGCACTGCAAATTTGCACACCAACAAGAGTAAACCCCATCCTTGTTCTTGCTCCAATAGGAATTAAAAAATTTAATATACATTCCTCAACTATACATGCAACCCTCAAGATTCCAATTAGAGAAATGAAACCATTACAAGGACAAGGATTGACAACATTCCAGAAAGACATGCAAAATATACAATGCATTATCATTGATGAGATGAGCTTCATTGGGCAAAAACTTTTATTAAAATTGATAGCAGGTTACGTGAATCATTCCCCCATCAACAACATACTTGTTTTGGTGGCATGTCTATAATTCTTGTAGAAGACCTTGCACAACTCCCACCTATTATAGATAAACCTATCTACGCATCATACACAATTGCAAGAAACCTATGTCACAAATTTAATACAGTTGTTACATTACAAACAATATTTAGACAAGAAGGTGACGATCCAATTCAAATACAATTTCATTAAACATTATAAAACATTCGCAACGTAGAACCAACAAAACATGATTGGGACTTAGTAATGACTCACACCAACAAGCAACTAACAAAGACTGAACAGGAAGATTTTGACCAATCGATACATTTATTTGCTACAAATGAGCTGGTAACATTACACAACAATTTTTTTTTTAAACTACTTAATGTGCCTATTGCACTTAGTTGTGCGAAAAATACACAATCTAAACTAGGTGTCGATCAAAATGACAAGCAACTTCCCCAAGAGGTATTAATAAGAAAACGTCAATGTGTCATGCTTACAAAACACCTATGGACCCAAGATGGACTAGTAAATGGATCGCTTGAATAGGTCAAAGATATTGTATATATTGTTGGATCAAAACCACCTACATTGCCTGCACATATTACAGTCACATTCGATACCTATAGTGGTCCACCATGGGATGAAACAAACCCAAAAACTATACCAATTGTAAAGTGTGAAGTCTTTAAATCCAAAACACGGACAATACTTTAAATAAATTCATTCATATTCAAAGAAAGCCGAAAACTTCATTCATTAGACTTAATAAAATCCAAACGATTTCAAAACAACGACTTAAAGTCGATAAATAAATTCATAATATTCCCAGCTAAATTCATACACGTGTCATCTTAGACGACATTGATAATAAAAAAGTAATTGTAATATAAGTTTACAATTCGAGACTTAGGCTTTCTATCGCCTTAAGCTCTACAATTCATAATTTAAGGAATACAAAAGTACATAAATGAAGAAAACATCCTTTGATCTTCAATCCATAACTTATCTTCAATAATGAAGATGAGAACAAGAATCAGGCGCTTTTTCTGCCCAACCTCGAAACTTACGCTTCCCTGGAATTCCTTAGTCATTCAAAGAATACCCGACCCTGCACGAATCGCTTAGCAAAAGCAGTCGACAAGCAAGATGGAATCTAGTGTGTGCCTAGTATGACTAGTAATACGACAAGCATTTTCATTTTTCTAATTTATTTAAGAAACAAGCAGGTTTGATACTAGGATATGGTAGAGAGTTATAAATATTCCATCTGTTTCAATGGTCCTTAAGTTACTTGGCCAGGTAAAATGTCATGCACGACAAATAATAGTAGTTTTGGAAAGACAAAACTACACTCTCTAATAACCCATATTCGGCACCTGTCCCGGAAGGTAACTTTCCAACACATGACACGCACATTCATTTATCAAGCATGCATGGTTCCATACAAAATTAAAACAACATATGATCTTTCACAAACATCCATAACTGCAATCTTGTTTCAAGCAAAAAAAATGGTTTAAATGCAGTATTTTCATCGTTTTAAATCGTAAATAACATTAAATTAATATTTTATTCAAATAATAAAATAATAAAAAGAAGGTGTATCTCAAGTATGTAATCTAACTACATATAAAACAAGAAACGAATAAATGAGCACACATTATTTTGGTTCATTTACTCATAAATTCATCTATACTTCAAAATAATCCTTTTTTAATTCATTTCAATTTGAGCAATTGTATTTCCTTTCTTTTCTGTTTTTCGTATTTCCCTTATAATAATATCTTTTCAAAACATAAACACCTCACATTTACACTTCGTTTTCATAACAATTTAATATCAATCCTAAGGAATTGTCAAATTTCACTCAAGTTTTTCAAGCATATATAAATACACAAAAATATTTAATCTTATCATTCTGGAAAACATTCAGTAATTTCATTTAAATCAAAATCACTATCTTTTATATTTCTATTATTTTGAAAGTTTTATCTATCTGACAGTTTTGGTTTTTTTGAAACTTTTCTAAATCTAAATAAATCTGAAACATTCCATTTTCTGTGTGCATCTTTTCAAATTACTAAATTAGAATTTAATAAAATAAATAAATCTACTGTTTCTTTATATTTTCTGTTCAAGTTATTCTTTTTCTCCATAAAATTTCAGTCTGATGTTTGTTCTTTTTTCCTAAAAACAATTATAAACAGTGATTTGTTTTCTGTTCAAAATTAAAATACTAGAATAAAAGAAAAGAATTAAACTCAGTTTTGAATTGACTGTGATTTTTTTTTTCATTAAATCTACCTGGTAATTTCTTGAATCTGGAGATGAATTGTGATCTTCTATCAATTTTCTCTTCTATTTTCCCTTTCGTTTATGTTGTTCTGTGATCTTCTTTTTCTTCTTGTGCTCCACCCCTCTTCTGTTCTCTCCACTCTCTCTCTTTTATTTTGTTTTGTTTTCTACCTTCTAATCTAGTTGCGTCCTCTCCCTTCTACTTGCGCATGGAGAACAAACAACATCAAAAAAAAAAAAGAACTAAACTGTTCTTTCCTCTCTACTTCCCACTCACCTCATACCTCTCCCTATTTTCTTTTGTCTCTACTCCTTTCCTATTTACTTCTTCACCTATTCTTATTTTCTTCCCTTCTCTATTCTGTTGGCTACGTTCTCTTGTTTCATTATGGTGCGTGGGAGAGAGAGTTTTATGTTTCATATGCCCTCTCCCTATTCTCCTTCAAGCCGCACCCCTGCTCTCCTTCTCCCTTCTTCACACGCACATGGAAGATCAGACATATTTAAATATCAGATCTCTCCCTTCTTGGATGTGCATGGGGGATGAGTAGTATCCAAAAGTAAATAGCAACCAACTGTTCTTTCTTCCCACACGTATCATGGAGTCGAGCAACCTTAAAATAAAATTAAAACTGTTCTTTCCCTCTTTCTGCTGCACCTGGTGATGAGAAGAACAATCAACATAAAATGAAAACTTAATTCTTTTGTTTCTGGCTCCCCTCTTGGTTGCGCGTGGGGAAAAGTATTTCTTTTATACAAATTTTGAATTAATGAAGCTACTTCTATACTCCTTCTAGCGCATGAAGTTAGGAAGAATCAAAGTCTCAAACCAAGCTCTTCGTCCCTTCTCCTTGTGTGGTTGGAAGGTAAGCAATGTCCACTCCAAATCAAAAACTATGTCCCTATTGCCACCTCTCCAAAACGGATTTTTGACTCTGTTTTCCAAAATTCGAATTTCATTCCTCACTGATCTTTTTCATGTAAAGATGTTGGAGTTATTCTCAAAGCAAGATCATCTTTCTTAGCTTTGATCTCCAGTTTTAATTTTCAAACTCCAAGTTCCATTTTTCTGATTACATTCAATTTTTGATTGAAAGATATTTTCTTCTATTTGTAAACTGCTGATGTAAACAATAGTGGTTTACAATTTTTGGCCAAATTGGACAATGAAATTATTATTTTTAACTAAATCTTCACATTGAGGCACTTATAGTGGCTAAATCGTGAGGAATTTGAAGATGATGCAAACTAGAGTCTCATCACATTTTGTCTGTACATTCTAAACAAAAAAAAATCAATTTTTTTGGAATAAGATTGCACTTCTTTTTCCATCTCCCATGAAAACTGGTTTTTTTCATAAAACAATATTTTTAAAAAGTGACGCTCACCGTATACAACATAATTTTTTTTGTATGATGGATAAAATTCTAATTTTTTCGAATTTAGATTTGTAACTATGATATCTAGCACTTTCATCTGGTCTCATAGTTTTTTATTGAATATTGTTTCCTTAATAGAGTTTCGAAGTCAAACCAATTGCAATTTAGACATAGGCAGATTGTATACGACATAACTTTTTCTGTATGTATCAAAATTCATTTTTTTTTTTTTAATGGATCAAGGACATCAATACCCAACACGAACATATTTTTAAAAAAAATATTTTGATAATTTGCTATTTTTTCACATGTGCAAAACAAAAAGCTTGATTTTGGGTGAAAAACCTATGTTTAATAAAACTAAAAAAACACATACATAATAAAACCAAAACATATTAAAATTATATTCATGGGATAGCTCATTTTGAAGACTACCATAATCATTTGAAATAAATTTTAAATGAATCCATTTGATCCCCCAAAAAGTAAATCAAAAGTGTTTTTTTATCAGCATTTTGATAGGTGTAAAGGAGACTCATTTATAGGTATGGTTTAAAACTAGCGAGGTTTTATCTAAGGGGGTTTGATCTAAGGTGGTTTGATCAAAACCTCTTCAATTGGAATCCTTAAAATAGAACTTTTAAAGGCTTAAATCATTATATTTTCTAAAAATATGTGATTTCAGCTAAAATCAGTTCCTCTCAGAAATTGTAAACCAGCTTTGTGGGATCACCTTTGTTTTTCCAATATGTTTTCAATAACTTAGTTTTAGATTTTTTTTAATTTTTCAACAAATCTTTCCAATATTAATAACACTAATTTATATTTTAATAAATTTTCACAATTAAAAATATATTCTATTAATTTGAAATAAAGCATTATTATTTTTAAGTAATAACAAAATATTGACATAAGGAATTTAATTATTTAAATAAGATCAATTTTCTCACAAAATAATCAAATCGTCATTCAAAGGAAACATATACTATTTCACATATTTTTGAGAAATCAAGTAAACTTAATTTAAATTTTGCAAGTATAATCATCACGAAAATGCGTTAAAATAATAACTAAGCGTGTGTGTGAGATTCCATCATCCTCATAAACGTCTAATGGCTAAAACAACTCTACCTAATCGATGTTCTCACCTTCACTCACATTCACCTGTTCCTGCGTTCACTTGCACTTGATTTCTCATCAACAATGACAAACCCCGAATTTCATAATATTGAATTCAAAATCATTTCATTTGCATTTAAATTTCAATTTCAATAATCATCAATTTTAATAATTATCTAACATAAACATGCAAATCTCAAGATTTATATTTGCAATTAAGGAATTATAAAAATCAGTACGTGACACTAATCCATCCAATAAGACGTGACAACCGAAGACATACCACTAGCCATGGCATGGGCTATCACTATACACAAATCATAAGACCTTACACTAAATAAAGCCACAATTAATATTGGTACAACTAAAAGACAAGGTCTTACTATTATAACAATTTTTAGAGTCAAATCCATAAATGGCCTTCGCATAGAGCCCACATTCTCTTTTGGTCGCTACTCCAAAATGAAAAACATCCATACAACATTATCAGGAAGAAAGAAGAAGCTCGCATGCACTTGCTCTCACAACAATATGCTTAGGTATGTACAATTAATTACACACTCAAGCTCGAAGTTATACATATTTTATTATCCCCTTTTTGAATAGAGTATCGATAGTAAAACTAATCAATTACACATTTTGTTTTCTACAGATGGTTGATCGCCAATGGTGAAAATAAAAGATATCTTTTACACGTGGTCGCATCAAACTTCAAACTACTTGTTCAAAGAAATATAATCAACATTGTGTTTCACTTCTTAGACATTCCATGTCTTTAAAAAGGATAGATACATGCTCTTATGTACATTTGACTTATGCAAAATTGCTACAAATTGTTCAAAGGGATTTTGTTGTTTCTAGATAACAAATCCATCAAAAGATTGTACCTGATTGTATTATACAATGCTTACATCTATATAGATATATTTTAATACAACCAACTATGTGTTAAAACAATTCATTAACACTTTTTACTTTAATTTCTTATCGACGTCCCTCTTTAACCTCCTATGAATGCAAGTGCTAGTTCTATTTTACTATCAAATATTAAGAACAAATCTCATAACTACTTAGCTTATTTTAGCTAGCCATACCCATTGGATTGCTAGTTTAGAACACCTATTGTTGTACACTAATACCTGTAACATTCTAGTCTCCTAGCCGTAATTAACGCTGAAAGGCATTTTTAACGTCAAAAGGCGTTTCCACCGTAGCGACATTTTTGTCGTGTACATTTTTATCCGTTTGATTTAAATTGACGTTCAAGTGAGTGGCATGTGTTTAGTTTTCGACGCCTTTTTGCACACCAGGAAGTCCTCCTACTTTCCCGCGCTCCACACCACAACCTTTACGCTCTCCAATTGTTACAACCGCAAGGTGGGCTGTACACGCTCTTGGGATAATAAGAAAGGCATGCCCACGGAACGGTTCGAGGTGATCATCGACAATATGATGAATTTGGAGCTGCTCTTCTGGGTAGCAATTACTCTGCTAGTTCCAGGCTATACAATATAACTGTCTCCCATGCCACTCAGACCATCTCTGAAACACATTCGCCCTGATGGGAGCACCTGACAAGTGCTGGCCTTTAACTCCACCTACAGGTCTGTGATTGAAAAGTATACTGTTCAAGGTTACGCTAACGACTCCACTTGGTCGCGCGGCTAGGCCTAGGCTATTTATGGGTTTACCATGACTTACCGTTATACCAAAAATGAGAAGTTTCTTCAGACAGCCCAGAAAACCGTAGACTTCTTCCTAGGACATCTTCCCTCAGGGTTCCTTACTGGGATTTTGATGCTCCTTTTGAGAATGGGTATAAACCCAGGGATACGTTTGCCGGTGCCATAGTCGCATCTGTACTGTTGGAATTGGGAGCGTATTTAGGGGAGAAGTATAGAAATGCAGGGGTCGAGATTATGAAGGAGCTTATCAAATATAGAGCAGACAGGAGAGACATCTTTAAGATTCCTGCTATTCTTCTCAATGGAACATCCCATTTTAACACAGGTCATTCTGACAAGGCTCTTATAGTTGGAGATTATTACTTTACGGAGGGGCTTACCAGATTGGCTCTTCTAAGGGATGTGGCCCCTCCCACTTCGTTGTGATTTATGTCCTGTATTATGTGAAGGAGCAGATTTGATGATATTGACCTGTTCTATAATAATGGATTGTTTTTCCTTCAAATCTTTGCGCTTGATAGGAAAGTGACATTTTCCATAAAATTGGATGCAACCATAAAGGCATAAATTAACAGAGATTAACTAAATAAAATATAAACCATGATGTTGAATTGTGTAAACTCTTTATCTTATTGGTTATTGCTGGGAGTGGAATAGATGCAATAATTTAAGACATTGAAAATGGTCAAATCAAATGTGTATGTGTAGTAGTAGATATTGATATGGAAAAAAAATAGTTGAGCATAAGAAGGTAGATCAAACACTGTTCTAATCATGGGATTGACATGCAGTTATAATTAGTCATATGAACGTTATAGTCAAAAGCATATTATTAGTCATGACATTTGCTTTTATTTACATGTCTATCTCAACCTCCTTCAATTCCTTCTATGCGGACGTCATTGTTGAATGCATAGATTTTACCAAGCCATCCTCTTCGCCCATGGATTCCAGACCTACTAATGTCTGTTGAAATTAGATTTTACAAAATAGGCATACACCATCCATCAATAAAAGATGTCGATTGGAGGAACCCAATTTTATCGACGATGCTTGTGTTTGATAGATGATTTTAATTGATATTGAGAGCCTCAGTAGATATTTCCAAAGAAGATTTGTTCAAGAATTTTGAAATATCCAAGGGGGAAGCATTCGCTTCACTCATGACCTTCCACAAACTCTCTAAAATGTTAAAGCTTAAGTGCCTTGGTATATTCTGTGTCCCTAACCCATCTGGCAATTTGAAGGACAGTTTGATATGCACAGGACAACTGAGGCTTTCAGGTTTTTACGAGAAATGCCTCAACCTAACGTGGTCTCATGGAATGTTGTTATTGTCGGATATGCACAAAGCAGACTTGTTGAGAAAGTCTTGGAGATGATCAAACAAATGCAATTGACAGACTTGAAATTAGATTTAAAAACCTTTATTAGCATTTTGTCTACGTGTACAAAATTTGAAGCTTTCCATCAAAAAATAATTGACAGCAGATTTTTATCGATACAATTGTGACTGCGATGATAAACATGTACGATCAATCTTAACTATTATTATATGATTAATGTAAATAATTTGATGATTAATATAACTTAATATTTGTAAGAATATATCTTTTGGACGTTTATTTGTATAAAGATAGATATACTACCTACCGACCGCAGTTTCAGTTGTGTCGATCATTCTTTCCTGCAGGCAAACGTGGCTTCACATTAACACCTGCATAGAGTTTGTGGACAAATGCCGGAGTATGCTGTGTAGGGCGGCCACATATATCTACTCTTCGTTGTCTTCACGTTGCTGCAAATCCCTTTGATCTCCTCTGTGCCCTCTTTCATCATACTCTGTGTCACCCATTCTGCTTAGACACACAACCCCTCTGCATTCATTTCTACATATGTTCAGCTATTGCAGGTCGGCATTGGCAGGAATAAGCATTATAAGATTACAACCAGAGTTCGAGGCCACGCGAAGCTGAAATCTCGGCCGGCTCAATAGGCAAACTCCACCTCCGAAAAAATGGTAAGTTTTTTCTTTTGTTTGCAGTTTTAGTATTGGTTAATATATATTATAGCCCACCTAGCAATTACGACTGCTTGCAATTTTCTGGCCTCAGCAGGATTGTTTCTAGACATGCTATGAGATTGTCAAGAAATTTAAGAATATGGGTACTCTATTTTTATGATAGCATTGCCTTAGTAATTATGGTATTGTAATTTTATGTTAGCCTTAAGGTAAGGATTTCTAGGGTAGCTTAGGGTTCAGGGTTTGCCATTTGGGACTTAGTAAGGACTGGAGTCTGGGGTTTCGCGATGTGGGTTTGGAGTTTGGGGTTTGGGCTTAGTGTTTTTTATTTTTTTAAATTGTGAACTGCATTTCTTTTTGCCTACAAGACTGTGAGGTTCTATTTGTTCATTGAATTTTATATTTTTTAATGGGGAGGTACTCAAGTTCAAAGCCTGGCAGCAGTGACTTTGTAGAAAGGCAACCCCTTTAACCCATGGATTACAATTAATTGCTCAATGAATCACAAATCCGTGTGAACTGTGAAAACTCAATTTAATCACCTTTGGGCATCTGGAATGAGTATTTGCTCGGGCTAGTAGGGTATATGGAAAAGTTTTTCAAACTTGTTTTTTATATGATGAAATGACAAGGATATATGATGCTGCAGGGGAAAGTGGAGGATAGATATTTTTTTCTTCTTTTTGAATGTGGAGTGTATATATTTATATTTAGTTTTAGCTTTTTTTATTTAATTTTCTATTTTTGACTGGATCTTTGTTTGTTCCACCATTAAATTTTTCAATTGTTGAGAAGGGTATTTACAGGTCTGGATTTCCCAATTCCCTGAACTTCCCATTTCTGGAGACTTTGCAACTTCGTTCTACCATGTATATATTGTAACTCTTTTTAGAAAAATATTATAGGTTGCATATCTATGAATTATAATTGTTATTATCTTACTTCATTTGTTTTTAAGAAAATATTTTGCATTTCATTGTTTGGATCATGTCTCATGTATTCATGCAGCTGACAGTTCAATGCTTGGGTTTGAATTTTAACAAGAAACCCATGTACCCAAGATCTTTTTCAAGCGGTTTTTTCAATAATAATTAGAACTCACATGGGTTGTCTGAAAATCACAGACCCCAAATACCCAATAAATTAATTGGAATAGAGTGGAATTCCAACCTGAATCTGAGTTATTCGAAATTATAATCCTCAAATGCCTAACAATTAGTTTTGGTTTTTTCTCTTTCAATCATGGTTAGAACCCAAATGGTCTATATGAAGCTATCTGGAAATTTATATATGATTTATTAGTTCATTTAGGGTGAGCTAAATCACCTTTGGATTACCATGATTAGCATTTAGTTTATTTTGATATTTGTAAATTTCATTAAATTTTTCTTTTTCGTATTTTCCTGTGTGTTTTGCAGTTCACTTTGGAAACACCATGTTTAAGAGAGGGGACATTCTTTTTACGTTTGGGTTTTAGGTTGTCAGTCTTAAAGTTATCGGTCATTTATGCCGAGCTGAACAAGCTTTGAATTATAAATTTCTGTGTTACACGGGGACGCATCCCCTGCCCCAAAACCCACTGTCCCCGTCCCTTGCCGTGCCCAGTCCGACGGGGGACGTCCCCTCGAAACAGCCCGACTAGCAGGAAACGGGAGGGGACGTTTCCTCGTCCCCCCGCGGACAGGGAGGTTCATGGGTTAAAAAACCATTTAAAAAATTGATTTTTTAAATATTTCGTCCTCCTTTCTAAGGTGATTTTTGAGTTTGGGCTGTTTGACATTTTGTGAAACACTTGGCATGCAAAGTGATTGAGTTCTGATTTCTGAATCTTTATGCTTGTGTTTGATTGAATGTTAATGCCAAATCATTTGCATAAAACATAGAAATGATAACTACTACCATACCATCAACAAATATGAAACATTCAACCTCAAATCTGATTTTATTTGCACTCTATCAAGTCTGAATACATTGCATTACAGGTCTGATATAAGTCTGATTTGATTACAGCGGCAGACATTTCCTTCAAAATCTAATTTATATTGATTCCCAGTGAAATACAAACATACCTGGATCATTGGCTACAATAATAAGTTTAATGACATTTATTATGCTGTTATACTGCTGCTCTCGTGATTTATTTACATATTGATATTGTTGTTATCAATTATTAATTTATTGACATATCTCTCTTTTTCCCCTCTCTCTTTCTATAATATATTAATAAATTTTGAAAAAATCATATATATATATATGTATGTATGTATGTATTTTGTATGTTGCCGTCCCCTAAAAATGGACCCCTAGGAAATGTCCCGGAAACGCGTCCCCTGCCATCCTCCGTCCCTGTCCCCGAAACGCCATGGAACATAGATTATAATCAATTAGGCCTGGTTGATTCCAATATATAATGAATCAAAAGGATATGTGTATATAAGCAATGACTCTAAATCAATTAATTGCTTGAGTACTGATTATGGAAAAGCTACCAGTAAAGTTATTTTACTGATCCCCTAGTAAGCTCACCCACTTTCAATTAACCTTTTCCAGACTAGTTGGAGCTTTTGACCAAGTAACATGCACTAGCTATGTCAAGATCCAGGTTAGAAAGAATATCATCAAAATTCTTCTGAAGAGATTGAATGCTATTTTGATAAGTCTGCTTCATGATAAATGATAAAAACCATTTAAAATCTTACCAAGCAATAACCTGGATCATGATGTGTGATTCTCAATTGAAAAGTAAGCTCATACATATTTTTTATATAATTGAAATATAGATATGTATATAGATGCAAGTATATGTGCAAACACACATCATAATCCTTTTGGCAGAGAGAGGGATCTGAATGCATCTTTTTAATTGCCATTCCCTTGCATATGTAATTTTATTCTTTTACATATTATTGAAACTCTTGTCTTTGCAGGAGCCTTTTGTCAACATACCACCTTTTGTCAACATACCTGAGGGTATTATTCGCGAGGCATTGAAGGTTTTACTTGGAACGAGGTTCTTTAAGAAAGCAATGATATTTAATCATCTTTTAAATTTTACAATGCTCACCCACCATGTTGTTAACATTGTGATGCAGACACGAGGAATCATCCAGTTCTAATCCATTGCAAAAGAGGAAAGGTATGCATATTGAGCTCAAGTGCTAGAATTTAGCTGTTTAGAAAAGCATTTAATTGGATATTTTCTTTTAAATTATTTTGTTATTGTCTTAAGTTTTTTATGTTTCTTTGTCTATTAATCATTGTAGGAGTACTAACTTTGTTATTTCAATGCAGCATCTGATGGGCTGCATAGTGGGCTGTTTGCGGAAAATTCAAAATTGGTGTCTGTCTTCAGTATTTGATGAATATCAGCTTTTTGCAGCAGCAAAAGCATGAGTAGCAGACCAACGATTTTTTTGAGTTGTTTGATGCATCCAGTTTGAGCTAGATTAGCATGACACTTGAAGCTACAGTTTGGATGAAATTTTATGTATCTATTTGTTGTGTTTTTAAAGGTGTGTATCCACACCATATCTTTCAAGGAATGTAGTTTTCTCTGCAATATTTATGTACAAAAATTGATAAGATATATATTTTCTGGTTATCCATTCCATGAAAATGGTTAAAAGAGAACTTTTAATTCAGTTCATAAAATAAGAAGAGTTAAGATATGTAACTTAAAGTGAAAATTCAATTCAACTAATATCGTCATTTTATAATTCAATTCAACTTATATCATTATTTTAGAATTCAAATCAACTAATATCATCATTGTCATTGAGTTATTTATATCATGCAATGCATTGCAGGAAAACATAGTTGAAAGCAAAGGAGGATGATGTACACACATTGCGTAAAAGGAGGATGATGTATACACATTGCATAAAAGGAGAACAATGTCACTATTGGTTTCAGGTGAGGTCATTTAGACCTCATTAAGGCAATGAACCGTATTTTGTTGTTCTTCTTTTATATTTGAATTCATATTTGGTTTTTATCTTTTTCATTTATAAGCTCAAAATTCCTCTAATTACCTAAATCTACTGATGCTAAGTGGACCATTCATTAACATGAGAGATGGGTTCTTGTGAACCACTACTCATGAATCATGGGTCAATGAGTTTGACTCGAAAACTGCATGGTTGAATCCTTATAGCAATATCATAATTTGACACGCTGTGGAAGAAACCTCCTACTTACCTAAATCTAGGTTAATACAAAAGTACATTATCCAAACATTACTCCAATGATTGTTTATGTATTTGTATTTCTATATGCATGCAATGTGTGTAAATATGTTTGTCTCATTTTGTATGTGTGTGTCTTTCTATATGCATGTGGATATAGAAATGTATATTTACGTATTTATATATATATGCTTATAAACATAAATATACACACATACATGTTTATACACATGCATGTGTGAATATACATACATATGCATATAAACACACATGTATATAAAGATGCAGATTTGGATCAGACTATGCATTTATAAAATACGTTCCAGTTTAAAACATTTTGTCCATGGCAATGTACATGTACTGAATGTGACAACCATTACTAGAATACATGATGATAGCCCTATAAGTGACCTGCAAGATCCTTTCTTGGTCAAAAGTTAAAGACTATGCTCTCAATTTCTTGATCATGTTGTCTACTTCTTATTGCACTTTGATATAAGAAAGAATGTATCTGTGATAACTCATTCCTTATTAGTCTACCACAATCTTTGATCTCCCTTAGAAGTGACATACAAGATCCTTAATTGGACTTTGATCTCAATTTCTCAATCACATTGTCTACTTCCCCGTGCTCTTTGATATAAGCAATAATATCTCTTTAGCATCCCATGCTTTAATAAGTGCTGAGATTTCTGGATTGCAACTGTGTGTACAGTTGCAATCCATTGATCATGGACTGTGGAAACTTCATGCTATTAGTCCCATGCTTTACCAACCTACCACAAACTCTGATTCATTGGCCAACAATTGCACACAAGTGGGCTTTCACCATACTGTAGACAACCATGATTTATCAACCTACTACAAGCTCTATTTCATTGGCCAACAATCACATGCCAGTGGGCTTTCACTTGACTATAAGAGCTCCAATAACATTTTTCACATTCATAATAAAACTTTTATGGAATGGGATTTTGTGGCATTTCCGTAAACCAGCTGGCATGCAATAATCATTTTGGCACTCATAAGGAAATTTTCATGGACTGAGGTTCTGCTGTTTTTCCTAAATCAACTGGCACACAAATCTCAACAGTGAAATAAACTTCTTTGTGTGGGTCACTTTTAGTGAAAGGGAGTCAAATTGCAATGAATCTTCTATATGTAAGCCTGAAATGTTCAAGAAGAATAAAAAAAATGAGGTACGAATGGATGAATCAACTTAGGTTTGAACAACTCTCTAGAGTCGAGACATTTATCTTTCTCCATCAATACTCAGATTGTTTTGCTGTAGAAGACATTGTGACAGGCTCAGAGACAAAAAATGCAGAGCTATTGACCAAATGTTTCATCTCGGGATGAAGAATGGAATGACATTTACTAGAATTCTTACATCCCTAATTCATTTGTCAATGAAAAGAAGAAAAAAATCTGGGGCACAAAATATTCATGAGAAAGCTGCTCAGCAGTTACTAGCCCAGAAACACTAAATAGAATTCTTGTAAGACAAAAGTATAGCCATACTCAAAAAGTTCAGATTGTAATAGCTTAAGAATATTCATAATACAAGAGATGACATTTTTTTGGTCGATGTTAAAGTCTTTCTTCTCTGTCAAAGGGGATTGTGTAATATGAGCCTGACGCATAAGAACATGGAGAAGATTATCCAGCCTAGAATGAAATATAAAATTTTGACTGTCATGATCTAGTTTCTATTGTCAGATCAGTTAGCTGCAAATATTATATTTGGTTCCCTAAATATAGACACGTGATTACAAAGTCAGCATTGAGTACCGTCCACAGAAGAAATTTTGAGAGAAAAGTTTATTAGATAATTGACAGTTATGGATTGTCATAACTCATATTTTAGTTCTGATATAGTTTTTGGGTTGATATCTCATTTTGAGATATCAGAAAAATAATGATCTGTGACAAACATCCTTACAACTATCTTTATAAACTTACATTTATTATTTTAATCCTAAAATATTTCATTCTATCTGTAAAACTATAAAAAGGTTTGAAATTGTTGATATTCTTTTGTATAATTCTGAAATTGCTTATTATTGTATTGTGTTGATGAAAAGTAATATTCAATAATAAGAAGGAACCATCCAGTTATGCTTCACTGCAAACTATCATAACTAGAATTATAAATAACTTTCCCATCCTTGCACAAAAGTAATGTTCTATACATAACAATGAAATGAATGCATAAATATCAACTTCTAATGCTGGAAAAATATATATCCAAGAACAATTTTGATATGGTTGGCACTCACCAAGGCATGAGAACTATACTGCCTTCGAAATAATAAAAGAATCATCATTTACAGAGTCTCTTAATTTTTTCATATGACTAACTTCAACTAGCCAGTCAAGTATCCGGACAGTTCGATCACTTGGAGCACAACCTTCTTCTTTTGATCCATCACCAAAAAAGTTCTCTCAATGTCATGTCTTCGGCGGAAGGTGCAGAATAATATATTGTATGTTAGCATTCAGCATTGAGAAAGCTATGTCAAGTTTGTTTTCCTTGCACAAAGAAGCAATCAATTTATTATAGGTTACAACATTTGGGGCAATACCAACCACTTTCATGTTTAAAAAATAGTTCAAGGCTTTATCTATTTCACCAATTTTGCAATGGGCATCAATCAGACAACTATAAGTGACTGCTTTAGGAGTCAAGGCTTCATCTATCATCGTATTCATGAGTGAATGTGCTCTAGAAAGATCTGCTGCCTTGCACAAACCATCAATGACTGTGTTGTATGTCACTTCATCAGGTTTCTAATCTCTGGTTGCCATCTCCTCTAACATCTTTCCTACCATGTTCATGTTTCCTGTTCTACAGGATGCAGATATCAATATATTATATATAATGACATTAGGGAAATGTCCCTTGTTTTCCATCTCAGAAAGAAGTGTATATGCTTCCTTTCCCCTGTTACTCTGACATAAACCACCAATTAGAATGCTGTAGGTAACAACACTTGGGGAGCAGCCTTTCCTTCGCATATTTTTAATCAACTTTTGAGCCTTTTCCACCTCATGCAATTCACATAGGCTGTATATCAAAGAATTATAAGTAATTACATTTGGCTATAAACCCTTTTTGGATCCTGTTATGGAAACAATCCCAAGCTTTGTCCATCCTACCATCTTTGCAATTCGCATAGGCTGTATATCAAAGAATTATAAGTAATTACATTTGGCTGTAAACCCTTTTTGGATCCTGTTATGGAAACAATCCCAAGCTTTGTCCATCCTACCATCTTTGCAGAGTCCATCAATAATTGCTCTAAATGTCACTTCATCTGGCAAAGGACCAAACTTCATCATTTGTTCCAACAGACTGTAGGCTTTCTCTGTTTTTCAAGCCTTGCAAAATCCATCTATCAGGCTAGTGTAAGTGTAGCTGTTAAGAAAATGGCCGTCCTGTAACAATTTAGCTACTAATCCTAGAGCTTCATCTACTCTTTCTACTTTGCAGAGACCATCAATCAGGGTGGTATATGTAACAATATTTGGAGAGCAGTAACTATGTTTCATTCTAGATACTAACCTTAGAGCTTCATCTTCCCTGCCCACCTCGCAGAGACCATTAATTAGTGTACTGCACCCAATAATATCAGGAGAAATGCCAGCTTGTATCATCTCAGCAAATAAAACAAGAGCTTCATCTACTCTTACCTCTTTTGCTGATCCCGTCAATTAGGGTGCAGTATCTACTCTCATAAAGGTTTTGTATAAAAGGGATCAAGTTGAGGAAGTGCTTGGGATTTTGCACAGAATGGGGCACACTCATTGTTTTCCTAATATTGCTACATACAGCACCCTAATTGACGGGATCTGCAGTGGTATAAGTGATAACATCTGGATGTATTTTCTTTTTCACTTCAGCAAGAAGGGAGTCGATCCTACAGAGACCTGAGTTTCCAAGGCCACCTAAAAGCACGGTGAAGGATACGACACGGAGAGGAAGGCGTTCAGTTATGGCTGAATGTAAAAGGTCCCAGGCCTTGTTTGTGTTTCCCGATTTACAGGGGGCACTAATGGACTGATTGAAGTAAAAAGCATTAAATTGTGCCCCATGTGAGGAGGGGTTGGACTGATTGAAGTAAAAAACATTAAATTTGTGTCTCATGTGAGGAGGGGATTTCTCCTGTTTGCGTGTGTGCTGAGATGAGGTTTCTATTGTATCCATTTAAATTTGTGCATCATGTCCATCTTCATGTCGAACAGAGTAGAGCAGAACAGAGCAGGGACTTTTCTCTTGGCTATCTGTTTATGTTTATCATAATAGTCTGCTTTTTGCCTGTATTATTGCAGTCTAGTCTAGAGGAAAAAGGCAAAAATGATATTTGAACCTGCATTCACACTTAACAAAATACTACATGTTTAATGTAATTTCTTTGTTGAACTGCTGTATTTTATATCTTTGAAATATATGCAGGGGAACTATTGATAAACTTCACAGATAATTAAGGGAGTATTTAGCTATAGCTTTAAATATATATGCAGGGGAGCTATTGACCAACTTTCTGTAGGGGAAATGTTGATAAGTAATTATTGAAATAAAACTATCTATAGCACAAAATATACGTAGGGTAATTATTGATGAACTTCACAACTAACAGAAATTATGCTCTTTAAATCTTTTTATTTTGGATTACTAGACAAAGGTGAGTTCTTGTAAGGGCCTAGACCCGTGAACATCCAAAAGACAGAGATCTAATAATAAATGCAACAACAGACCTTAGATATCAATTAGGCAAAGGAAAATAAAATAATTCTGAAACAAAGCTGAAAGCTAACAGAATCTGCCATTGAACAATGCGTAGTTGATGAGAGTAGCTGCAGATTGGAGATTTTGTAGAATCAATTTAATGCATGAGCATAAAACATATAGAGAATTGTAAGCAGTGAAAATTTTAAATAGAAACGGTGAGGATTTTATAGCATAGCATTTTGAAAAATGATATCTCTGCATTTCTTGATCCGGGGACTTTCTTTTTATTGGTTGTATTTTGCTGCCATGGATTGAATAGGTTCTCTTGAATTTTGATAGGTTGATTGTTTGTCTTGTGTATTAAAAATTGTATTTGATTGTGGCTCAATTTATGGCGAGTCTTAGATGTTGTCTTATCATGCAGGTACGCTGGTGGATAGACATAAGTAAAGGCAGCGGCTGCCCAGCTCCATACTGGCTTAAGATGTAGGTACGCTCGTGGATGAGACATCAAGTAAAGGCACTATCCAGCCCCGTAATGCACCCATCATGGATGCCTCACATCTCCACTTCCTTCTTTCTCTCGCCGTTAAAGACTCATGTACTTCCCGTATTTCACTTGCAAACTCTGCTCGTGTTTTTCATCTCATTTTTTTCTTCGAAAATGTATCAATAGTTAATTATTATATATTATAATATAATAATAAATATTATGTAGTTAAATATTATTTTTCTTGCTAAACTTTAGCAAAGCCCTTAGACACTATATTATACAATATAATATATAGTATATTATAATTTATAGATTGGTTTACTATTATTTTGTAATTAAAAAATAATTTTTATTTTAAATGTGAAGTTCAATTTCTAAATAGTTATAGATATCATATAAACCATTTAAGAGTTATATTTGTATTCATAAGAAAAATATATATTTTTTAAAAGAATTATAAACATATAATTTATTACTATTATAATAAAATAATAAATACAATTATAAAAAATAAACATATAATTAATTATACATTATAATATAATAATTATTAAAATCTTATGAAGAAAATAATATTTAATTATGTTAAGAGAATTGTAAGCATATAATTTATTATTTATATATTATAATATAATAATAAATAAAATCCTAAAAAAACAAACATATAATTAATTATATTATAATATATAAAAAAAAAAAAGATTTAATTATATAATAATTAACTATTGATACATTTTCAGTTTGCATATAAAATACGGAAAATATGAGTAACGGTGAGAGAAACGAGGAACTGCAGATTGGAGGCATCCACGTGAGGTGCATAGATTTGACAACCGCGCCAAAAGTTGCACAAGAAGTTGTACATTGTCACATTATATCAATGAAAAAGGATTGTTAACTTTTCAAATTGATATGTTTATTTTTTTACAGGTATTCGGGTAGTTGTAAACATATCATAGGATAAATAGATTTAACCATTCGGATAGTTGTACATTGTGTATTGGTTAATTTGTACAAATTGATATTTTGGTAATTAATCTCAAGTGCATGTTGGATTTAATATTTATATTTATATTTTAAATGTGATATGCAATAGACGCATCTATTTTTTACTCTTGAATATATATTTTATTTTAAAATTGATACACATATTGTAGACAATTTATATTATAGAAC
This sequence comes from Sequoiadendron giganteum, assembly GCA_007115665.2. Classification (NCBI taxonomy): domain Eukaryota; kingdom Viridiplantae; phylum Streptophyta; class Pinopsida; order Cupressales; family Cupressaceae; genus Sequoiadendron; species Sequoiadendron giganteum. The sequence continues at coordinate 115,124,887 of CM021103.1, read as the reverse complement.
ACATTACATTATATATATAGTCACAAGGTTCGAATGAAGTTGAGTTCCGTAGTTTTGAAATTCGGGAAAAAAAAAAAAAAAATCAGATTAAATTCATTTTATATAATTTGTTTTAAAATTTAATAAATGTAAATATAAGTAATATATACACAAAATTGTTTAAAAAAATCATTACATATATTAAATATTAATTTATTAATACAAATTCAATAAAAAAAAAATTAAAATTATAAAATATTAAAAATCTAATGTATATAAAATAATATAATATTAAAAGATTTAACTTAAATTTATGTGAATACAGAGTAGATAATATAGTAAATCTAATAAAAATAAAATAATAAAACCTAAAATAAATATTAAATTTAATATTAATAAAACCTAATACTAAATCTAATAGTAACAAAACAATAAAACCTAATATAAATAAAATACGAAAACCTAATATAAATAAAATAACATAAACTTCGAAACAATTTTTTTTTTCTTGCAAATCGCGTTTTGAACTTGTAGAATGAATCCCGACACAAATGGTGCTGTCAACTTGCAAAAAAGGGTGTCGACGATTTCTAGAAAGGGCGTCGATTTTTGTTGATTGGAAGACCTAAAACACCTGCGAACGTGCCTTCTAAAAATTGAAAGAGATTTCATCGAAAATTTGAAACGTAATTTTTAGGCCGTACAAATTTGAACGAATTTTATATTTTTTTCAAAAATTCTTAATAGCTTTTTAATATATAATTTTTAGGCCGTACAATCCGAACAAATTTTATATTTTTTTCAAAATTCAACGAATTTTGAATTTCATGCCGAAAATTTGGCAAATATTGTGACTTAGGATATATATATAGGATGAGACATCAAATAAAGGCAGTGGCTATCTAGCCCCATAAATACACCCAACATGTGGATGCCTCCCATCTACATTTCCTCGTTTTTCTTGTATTTTTTCATATTTAACGTGCAAACTCTGCCCACATTTTTCGTCTCATTTTTTTCTTCGAAAATGTATCTAGCTCCGTAAATGCACCCAACATGTGGATGCCTCCCATCTACATTTCCTTGTTTTTCTCGTTGTTAAACTCCCATATTTTTCGTACTTTATGTGCAAACTCTGCCAACATTTTTCTTCTCATTTTTTTTTTTGAAAATGTATGAATAGTTTTTATATATATAATTTTTAGGCCGTATGAACTTGAACGAATTTTATATTTTTTTCAAAAATTCAATGAATTTTGAATTTCATGTCGAAAATTTGGCAAATATTGTGACTTAGTTTATATATATATATATATATATATTGGATGAGACATCAAATAAAGGCAACGGCTATCTAGCCCCATAAATGCACCCAACATGTGGATGCCTCCCATCTACATTTCCTCATTTTTCCCATGGTTAGACTCCTATATTTTTTGTATTTTACGTGTAAACTTTGCCCACATTTTTCATCTCTTTTTTTTCTTTTAAAATGTATCAATAGTTTTTATATATATAATTTTTAGGCATATGAACTTGAACAAATTTTATATTTTTTTCAAAAATTCAATGAATTTTGAATTTCATGTCGAAAATTTGGCAAATATTGTGACTTAGTATATATATATATTGGATGAGACATCAAATAAAGGCAGCGGCTATCTAGCCCCATAAATGCACCCAACATGTGGATGCCTCCCATCTACATTTCCTCATTTTTCCCATGGTTAGACTCCCATATTTTTTGTATTTTACGTGTAAACTTTGCCCACATTTTTTCGTCTCATTTTTTTTTTTGAAAATGTATCAATAGTTTATATCAAAAACATTTAAGGAATTTGCCTTTACTATGCCCCTTACGATAGCAATGTCTATGTAGCCCTCAAAAGGGACTTGATTTGATCATTTGATTACATTTATTAATAAATTAAAAATAAAGATACACTGTATTCTTTATTTTTAATTAATTAATAAATGCAATCAAGTGGTCAAATCAAGCCCCTTTTGAGGGCTGCATAGCCAATTCCCTTGCCAAAAGGGTGAAAGCATGCAAACATAGAGGAGCACAGGGTATGGGAATTCTCATCCCAATGCTTGTAGGGAAGCTTAACTGTCTATCCACATGTCATAGTCACTTCATTCACCCTATCGCTCTTGCCACTACCAACGCCTAAAATCTTGCATTCATGACCAAACCACTACACGTGACACCATGCCCTTTTCACCTCTGAGATTGACAATTTCATTGGAAACCTGCTACCACAGGTTCCTCTTCTCTATTGTAGATATCGACCCATACACATTTATAATAATAAACCACTCATTTCTTTGCAGTAATCTACACCTCATCATCATCCAATTCCCATGCTCCCTAACAACCTTCCCTTCTACTATTAATGGATTCCATATTATACCAATTCCCTTAAGGCCCCTTCAACACCTACAAAATGTCCCTTCCATTGTCTCCAACAACTTAGTCTTTTCTCACTTTCCTCCTTGCTCAATTTTGTCTCTTGCACTAAAAGGATATCTACTCTGGATTGGTCAATTTGATGTTTGACCAAGCGCCATTTGTCAAGGGCATTGACGTCCCTAACATTCCATTTTATTTCCCTCATTTCCCTTGGGGAAGGATGACATCCTTCCCCGACCTTAGTTTCATTTGCCTAGCAACATTGGCTACTATCTCCAACTTTTCCTTATTTGTGTTTGGTCATCTCTTGCCATTTTTCTTAATGTTTGGTTTTTTTAGTTTTGATTGTGATTGTTCCAACATTCTTTCTTCAATCATTTCTCCTTCGTCCACCCCCTCTTCCTCAAAATATGGTTCCACCTCGCTCTCCTCTAATTCAATTTGTGGGGCAGCCGACTCAAAGTCCTTGGGTTCACTCTTAGATTTCTTTGCATATTCCTCCCCACAAGCTGCCTTCAAGCCATCCTCCACTTCTCCATCTGTAATACCAATTTGAGCAACCCTTGCTTCCTATACTTCATCCAGATTCCCTTTGACTTCCTTGAATGGGGAGAATTGTTCCACCCGCTCACATATCATCTTCATTCCACACAATTCTTCTACTGTTGGGCTAATGATATAGTCTTCTCGAGTCTTTGCATTGTTTACATGACACTCCTGCTCTATTGAAGTATCTATTGGGTCCTCAGATCACTCACTTCTAGGGGAGAAATTAGGAATTAACAACGAGGTTGCTGGGCTACCCTAGTCAGGTCCCCATACATACTCATTGGCTTTATTGACACTCATCCTCATGTTGCACACCAATTTACCATGATCTTTGGACTTGCATATGGGGCACAATTTCATTTGATCCTCCCTTTCCACTTTTTGAATCTAGAGCCCGCCATCTACACAAATTTCTTCTTCCTAGGGAAAAGCTGCTTGTGGAACTACCCCTAGGCATATTTTGGTGTAGTTGCCCAGGCATATTCTGGTGTAGGTGCTTAGGCTACTATCTTTTACATCTTTTTCCATCGAAATGAGAGACCCTAAGCTCTTCCCAATCTCAACTAGTGTTTCGTCATCCCAAAACCTAGTCGGAAGGTTGTATATACGGACCCACACCGGACCTTCCATGATCTTGTAATTCCATGGATCATATTTGGGGTACCAGTCAATCAAATGCACTCCTGCGTTGTCTAGGTAGTGCAAACTGCTGCTTAGGGCATTCCATTTCCAAAGAAGAATTCATTTCGCAGTGCCCTAATCTAAATCCGATTACCCCATTTCTTTCAAACACCACTTACCCATATCCTCTATAGAATGCTAGCCCCCCCCTCCACTCCATTTGAGAAAAATCCCCTTTTCCCTTAATCTATCAACTCCGAATAGGTGACTTATCAATCAAGTCCACATACTGATGCAATGGGCCCTCTTCCACGATCACCTTCTCCTTCCCTTTCCAGGGCCTACTCATGCACTCTTTGCTCTCGGTTGTCTTGTCCTGCCATTAGGCACAAGTATTTGCCCCTGGACTTCTTTTTTTCCCAAAACCATCCACGACGACTCCCCACCAATCTATACCAATTCGGATTACTCTGATTGCTGAAACTTGAATTACAGATTGTTTTCCATTGGTCCGACGTTGCCACTCCATAACCAGAGTGCTAGCCTCGAGGGTGCATCCATGGGAGCACATTTTTCCGTTGCGAATTCTCCTTTCAAACACCTATCCTCCTCAATATCGCCCCATGCTTGCCTGCCCTAGTCACCTACTCTTTTTTAATCTTCCTTGCTCATTTTCACTCTCGCTCCTTGCGAGTTAAGATGCTATTTTTCATATTATATAATATAACATATATTATACAATAATCTTTATAATATATTATAATTTATAGATTGGTTTATTATTATTTTGTAATTATAAAATATTTATTTTAATTTTAATTTTATGTAAAGTTAAATTTGTAAATAATTATAGATATTATATAAATTATTTAAGAGTTATATTTGTATTCATAAGAAAAATATTTTTTTAAATAATTATGAAAATATAATTTATTACTATTAGAATATAATAATAAAGAAAATCATAAAAAATAAACATATAATTAATTAATTATTAAAATTTTATAAAAAAAAATATTTAACTATATTAAGAGAATTGTAAACATATAATTTATCATTTATATATTATAATATAATAATAAATAAAATCTTAAAAAATAAACATATAATTAATGGCAACGACTATCTAGTTCCTAAATGCACCCAACATGGTTGCATGAGCATGGATGCCTCCCATTTGCATTCCTTGTTTCTCTCGCCATTAAACTCCCATATTTTTCGTATTTAATGTGCAAACTCTCCCCGTATTTTCCTTGCAAATGTGAAAATGTGTCAATAGCTAAATTATTATATATTATAATATAATAATAAATATTATATAGTTAAATTATTATATATTATAATATAATAATAAATATTATATAGTTAAATATTATTTTTCTTGCTAAACTTTAACAAAGCCCTTAGGCACTATATTATACAATAATTTTTATAATATATTATAATTTATAGATTGGTTTACTATTATTTTATAATTATAAAATAATCTTTATTTAATTTTAATTTTATGTAAAGTTAAATTTGTAAATAATTATAGATATCATATAAACTATTTAAGAGATAATTTTATTCATAAGAAAAATAATTTACTATAAGAAAATTTATTAAGAAAATTTATAATTTACTATTCAAGCTTTTAACAAAAGTATTTGATTAGTGCTTTATTGTTTTAAGGTCTCTTTTTGGAAAGCAAAATTAATTAAATATTTGTTTTATTTTAAATAAATAAAATTTGTTTATTTTATTGATAAATTTAATAAATCTTCATAAAAATATGTATATAAAAAAATATTTATTATTATTTATAATTTTTCTTTTTAATTAAGAGGGGTAAACATTTGACCTAGAGTTATGAACTAGCGAGGTCACTAATGGGATCTCATCTTCAATATAAATTCTCAACAATTTCACCCACCTTCATGGCAAGAATATCAACACAACAACTTAACCATCACACCATGCCACTATTGGCTCTAGCTTAGATATCTTAAAATACATCTATCTAAAATACACCGAGAGATATCAGTCTTGAGGTGCCTATAATTTAATTATATTTAAGAATAGATAGGCACCTCGAGACTGATATCTCTCAGCGTATTTTATATATAGATGTATTTAAGATATCTAAGCTAGTAGCATCTGTAGTGCGGTATGTAAAATATTACTTTAAGCATGTTTTTATTGTGTTTGAAAAAATAATTTTTATCCTTTGCAAATATTGAATGAGACATTTCACATTAAACCAAAAAAATAATCTTCATGCTATATCAATAGAGTTTAATAGAAGAATGATATCCAATAATGTATACATTACATAAACTTATTGTGCTTCCAAAGATTTGAATCTTTCTTCTTCATCTCTCCTTTTGGTGAGTTGCTTCCTCGTTTTCATTTTTTCATAATGATTGTATGGAAATGTGGTGAGATCTGTCCATCCAAGGATTTAACACGTGAAATAACAACAAATGTTTTTTATTAAGGAAAAATAGGTTTTGAAGGGGCTCCGAAACCCTTTAACAACAAAATAGAGGAAGATAAAGCATGACCAAGCACAAATCAAAAAATAGAAAGTTGCTAGAAAAGAGTATCCATAAAAACTAGTAGGAAGGCAGTGCCACAAAAAAACCAACAAAAAGTCCAGCAATAAGCCAACCACTAGGCCAAATTCTTCAGGATGTCCGCCACCTCCTTCTCCAATTGGTTCATGTTGAGCACCACTTTCTTTAGATCCTACATGTTGACAGGGGCCTTACCAGCCTTTTCTCTTCAAATTTTCTCCAGTTCTTTTGCTTGGGTCAACAAACTCCTCCTGACCTTCCTATTTTTCAGCATCTAGTTCCACAACAATCTTCTCTTGATAAACATTCTCCATATTATCAACCATCATGTTTATTGTGTTTGCAGTAGATTTTAAAACCTTGTGGCTCATGTTCAACACCATCTAGATTGACTCTTTTATATTCTTGAGCTTGTCCTCCATAGCAAAAATCTTGTCATCATGATTACTCTTAAATTTTTGAAGATCTTCAACCGTTTTCTTGAGGCAGTCCACCATATATTTCTTTTCTTCCTCAGTCCATAAGTCAATAGCCCTATCTCTGTCTCTGATTGTATGGTCAATCAACTCAGGCCCTTCCAGTTTGCTGCTCATAACCCTCTGATTCAACTTAATTTCCTTAATCTCAAAACACCCATCTCATCAGTCTGAAAAAATCCACAGCCCCATTGCGAGCAATGGCGAGGATGTCAATAGGGAACTTACGTTCGAATTTGAAATAATGTTCATCTGCTTTGAGGTCACTGGGAAAATGAGGCCTATCCTCTCTACCAGTGGCAGGGTAGCTATAATACTCTGACGATGGGGCCAACTTAGTCTCCTCATGATTAGAATCACTGGAAGGGCCCACCAAATCCTTTCTTTTGACCTTCTCCTGGGGGGAGGCAATAGATTTTCCTTTCACCTTAGATTTAGCATCTTCAGAGCCTGAGAAAAAAACCTTAGCTCTGCCTTTAGAGGTCAAAGAACCACGTTTAGGGAGGGCGCAAAATTTCATCTTGCCTTTGCTACTACCCTTCCCCAAATCCTTTGAGGGTATGCCAACCTTATCCTCCACCTCCAAATCTGTTTCCCATTCCTCCTCCATGGAACTTGTACCCAATTCATCTTTAGCAGAAACAAAGTGGGTAGAAGGGGACAAATGGGACATAGCCGACATGGCTTTAAAATGTTGATTAAAACAAGCAAGCCTTCATGAAGGATAAAGTATCTAACAAGGTCATGCTATGGTCATTTAGGATGACATTCAAAGAGGTGAATATATAGAAAGGAAAGGAAACCCTTACCTGATGCTAGAAGTGGTTGAGGAACACAAAGTGGTAGCCAAAGACCCTAGTGTATCTCCCATCCAAAGTGATGTATTCCATGACCACTCTTAACATCTCCTGCCAGAGCAACTTAATGTTCTTGGAGTCGTAGTTGCTTTTAGAGACCCTACAAAGGTCCTCTTTTTCTTTCTCCGTCTTCGGAAACTTTTTCATCGCCAAGTCAGAGAGTTTCCTATCCTAACAACTGTTAATCATGTTCTTTCTTTCGATCCTATATCAATTGTTTCCTTGGAAAGAGTCAATCCTTGTGATTTGTGGATTGATAGTGTCCAAGCTAATCATAATGGCAATTGATGTGTGTGTCCCCTATGTATTGGTGCAATTGGAATTATATTTGGAGTTGCATCTTCAAATGGCATTCCTGAGTAATTATCAAATTCAACCATGACATATGTTGGTGGATCTGGTGGGGCACTTCCAAGTTTGTATATAATATTTCAAATGTATCCTAAAACTCCATTTACAAGGCTTGCTTCTATCCAAAGATTAGATGTTAACATGACTCTTGCATCCTTCACAATTGATAATTCAACATTTAATTCATCATTTTGACCTCATGTTGGATTAATACTACCTTCTTTAGTTGCAATGCTATGGGCAATCAATCTTCTTAGTGAATATAATTTTTTCCTATGATGGTTATGTACATTATCATTTGTTGCAAATAGATAGATACTGTATCAAACTCTTCTCGAACTATTTGATGCAATGAAGCATATATCCTTCTCATCAATAGTTCCCAGTCATCAATTGTTGGAATATTCATGATTGTGCAATTACAAAAGGAGACGAAAGCTCCTTATATAGAAAATTACAAGAGGATGTTTCTAAAAAGAAACCATCGTTAGCTGAAGCAAACTAAAGCTAAAAAAATGGAAAGATTATAAAACAAACTAAACTGTAATCAGTAGTTACTAAAAGCTAACTTAGTTAATTAAAGACTAACTAAAACTAAGATGACCATTAATATTACATTTAATATTTTAATACCCTCTCTTAATGGTCACCATACAAACATAAACTTAATCAACCCAAATTATTCTAGAAACATATTATCGGTGACTGATAGCTGGAGAAGCAGAACTTCTGCATGATTACTAGTCCTTTCTCCCAGAACAAACAAATCTAGACATCGACACTTGAAAATTATGAGCTTTCGCTGCTTCCAGGTAGTAGAATTTTTTGTAGAACCTTCCTCTCATTATCCAAAGAACAAAAAATGAGGTGACATTGTGATCTGCTGGAAAAACATTGGACAATCAGCTGGCACAACTCATGAACTATAAGATTTTTCAGGCAAACCTTCGAAAACTCAAAAAGTAAAGATTTTTTTAGAAAAATCTTCAAAAAACTTCTAAATTGCAAAATTTTTAAAGAATTTTTTTTCCAAAACTCTTTAAAAAATTCAGGTGCATGATTTTTGTTGAGAAAAAAATCACCCAAAAAATTGGTCTGCAAACCCTAGCAGCAACCTGCAATTTTTTACATAGGAAAAAATCATCATAAAACACACAGTAAATTTTTTTAGAAAAAAAACTGAAAAACTCTTTGCATGAATTGTTTTTTTTTTTTTTCAACTAGAAAAACCCTCTCAAAAAACTAGTTCAAAACAACCCTTCAGGGTGCCATGAAAAGTGTAAAATTACCATGAACTCCGAAAAATTAGATACACATGATTCAAAAACCCTTGTTGCAAATTTTTTCACAAAAACCCATGAAAATTTTCAAAAACTTCTTCACAAAAATTGGCTTCAAAATTTCTTCACTAAAAAACCTTCAAAAAATCCTTCGATCTATAAGAATTCCTAATTTGTGATGGAGAACAAGCTCTGTAACGGTCATGGAAGCCTGCAATGGTCTGATGATCCTGGCCGTGGGGGAAGAGGTCAGGAGGGCCCCGAGGGAAATCAGAAAGGGAACACTGAGAATATTTGGAAGGAAGAGAGATGGGCCCGCCCTTAGAATAATATTTAGACCGGTTGATTTCTGGATGATCAAGGCCAGGGCTCCCAGTGTTTGAATAAAAGGGGTAATGCATCTAGGGGTTGCCATAAGAGGGTAGCTATAGAAACGATGCTTTTCGTCGACTAAGGCAACAGGATGGCGACAAAAGAGGCCAAGGAGGTCTTCCTTGGTTGGGAAGACAGGGCCCTAGAAGAAACCCTAATCACAAAAAGGGAAATGGAGGAATGGTGTTGCAGAAGAAGATGCCCACTAAGGAATGGGACGAAGAAAGCGAAGAAGACTCGATTGGGGTTTAGAGACAAAATGTCTCACAATCGAGCAATGAGGCAAAAGGCAGAAGAACCAAAGTGGTAATTAGCTCTACTAAGCTTCATGTGGAGGTTTTGCACCTAGAAAACCTAGGTCTAATAGGGAAATGGTATGGTGCGGACTTTAACTGGGATTATTTAGTCAAGTGGTGGAAAGAGCGTTGGGGGTCTAATATGCAATTTAAAATGCTTCAAAATGGCTTTTTCTTGGTAACATGCCCTTGTAGAAGTATAAGAGATGAAATCATTAATGGCGTCTAGGTTTTGGATGGGTGTGGTTTCTATCTGAGAAAATGGAGGGTAGGTTTTGACTTGTCCACTCATGAGCTCGAAACCCTACAAGACTAGTATTCTTTACCTAATCTCCCTAAGGAATATTGGGCTCCCATTATATTGGAGGAAATAGGAAATCAACTGGGTACTTTTGTATGTGAAGAGGAAAGGAGGATGGAAAGGAAAAACCAAACTTATGTGCGAATCTGCGTGGAAAACATACCAGTTTGACTCATTTGGGGAGAAGTTGAACTCATAACAGATATGGAAGCTGGACCCAGAAGCTGGAACGTGACACTTTCACTCGAAATAATTTGGTTAGAACATTGGGGTGTAGGCAAATAAAGGCTAAAGCGGGGAAATCCAGCTCCCTGGCGGCTACAAAAGATTATCTTAGGTTGAAGGTTAGGGCATTAGGGGTTGATGACGACCTTTCCACTGCTCCAAAGGCAAGGGTTTCAAAGCAACAAAACAATGTTCTTCAGAGTTCTCGAGCAATGCCTTTTGTAAATGGACATTCCTTAGTTGTGGCTTCTCTGCGAGATGAGACAAGCCCAGTTTTAGATTCAAAATTCAATGAGTTGGAGGAGTTTCAAGGGATGCAAAAGGATCAGGAGGAGCAGAAGACGAATATAGATGAGAATATTTCAGAAGCATTGGAGCTACTAAGGGGCGACTACCAAAATGTGGAACTGGACTCATTGATAGAAGTGGGGAAGGAGTTGGTGGAATTAGCGGTGGCGACCAAGGCAAGCTCTGGGGCGCTGGAAGAAGGTTATGACACAGAAGGCTTGGAAAAGATGGAGGTGGAAGATGGGGCAAGAACTATGGAACTACTTAGCCCATAGTCTGGCAAGAAAAGGAAGTTATTTGAAGGTTTGGCTGTGGCTAAAACTAGGTTAGGTATCCATTAGAGGGATTTTTTTAAATCACTGAACTGTGGTGAACATAAAAAGAGAGGCAAAATTCATAATCAAGAGAAGAGGAAATTGGATGGGGATGCCTATGGTTAGAAGAAGATTGACATAATGATTAAAGTAGGGAAGGGTGATGCCCTTCCTAAACAACAATGAGGCTCTTAACTTGGAATGTTAGGGGCTTAAACGCCCCTAACAAATGGAGCCTTATTAGGCGCCATTTAGAAGTCAGTCAAACAGACATTTGTCTTATTCAAGAAACAAAACTAGGAGGTTCAAACCTGGTAAACTTTGGAAAGAAGCTGAAGGTGTGGAAATGGGTTGGTGTGGAAGTAGAGGGTGCTTCAGGAGGTCTAATAATCATTTGGAAGCCTTAATCAGTGTTAGTGGAGAACTTAAACTCAAGTTGTCATTGGATGGTTTGTAGGGTAAGGAGTTTGATTTCAAAAAAGGTTGGTATGGCTAGAATTATATGGGGTCTTTAGTGGGTTGGGTCAGGATTTCTGCATTCTTGGAGGGGACTTCAATGCCATTCTTCGGCAAGAGGATAAAAAAGGAGGCTCGGGGAAGATTCTACAATCTCATTATGAATTTCAGAATTTTGTGGAAAGGAACTTGCTATTGGAAATTCCAACAGGAAATGGTTGCTTCACATGGACAAACCGAAGGAAAGGGTTTGGTAGCATCGCGAAAAAGTTGGATAGATTCTTCTTTAAAGGAGATTTGAGTCTTTTCCCTTTTACCTTCGAAAGCAAAATTAACCCGGGGGTTGGCTCTGATCACTTCCTAGTGCAGCTCCAGATTGAAGGCGAGAAGGGATGGTGCGATGTCCATTCAAATTCAAGATGATGTGGTTTAAGGACCCTCAAATTATGGAAAAGATGGAAGTGTGGTGGAAGGAATGCTCCCCGGGGGGCTCTTGTATGTTCAATGTGGTTACAAAACTAAAATATGTGAAACAACAACTCAAACAATGGAACATGGAATGTTTTAAGAGCATCTTTGCTGAAAAACTACAAATAGAATGTGAGCTTGCTCTCCTTGTTGAAGAAATAATGAATAATGGGATGGATGATGTTTGTTATAAGAGAGAACAAGAGATCTCTAAACAACTAAACGAGATACTGGTAAAAGAGGAGATATTTTGGTGACATAAATCTAGGGAAGTCTAGTTAAAAGCAGTAGAGCGAAACTCAAAATTCTTCCACAACTCTACTAAGGTAAGGAGGGAGCTGAATAAAATTTCATGTATTAAGGCTGAGGATGGTAGATTGGTGGAAGATGTTGTGGAGATTAGAGTCTCAGTAGTCACTTACTTTCATAATTTTCTTAACAATTGGGATGGATAAAACTTAGAGGCCCAAAGTGCCTCACTAAAATCCATTCCGAAATTGATATCTCAAGCTCAATTGGAGGCTTTAAATTCCAAGTTCATTGAAGCAGAAGTGAAAGAGGCAGTCTTTGAGATGTAGCTAGAGAAAGCCCCAGGACTAGACGGGTTTTCGACGACATTTTTTCAAAAATGTTGGGGGTTTGTTGGAAGGGAAGTTTGGGAGGCATTAGAGGAATAAAGAAGTACTAAAAGAGTCCGTAAGGAAGTCAACAACACCTTAATTTTTCTCATTCCAAAGAAGGAGAAACCAGACTCTTGGGATGACTTTTGTCCAATCTCTCTTTGCAACACACTTTACAAAATTTTAGCCAAAGTGGTAGCTAACAGGCTAAAAAATATTCTCCCTTCAATTATTTCAGAGGAGCAAATAGGCTTTGTTCTTGGTCGATCAATTTTGGATGGGGTAATTATTGCTCAGGAAGTCGTCCACTCGGTTCAAAAATTAAAAAAATTGGTGATGCTTTTGATGTTGAACATCAAGAAAGCGTATGACAAAGTGAATTGGAGATTCTTGTTTAAGGTAATGGAAGCCTTTGGCTTTCAAAAGGATTGGCTAGATTGGATGTTTAAGTGATTGGCTTGCCTGCGTTTTTCTGTGCTGGTCAACGGTTCCCCTGAGGGTTTATTCACTCCATCCAGAGGCTTGAGGCAAGGTGACCCTTTATCCCCATTTTTGTTTATCATAATGGCAGAAGCCTTGGGGAGGACGATAGAAAGTGCAAGAAGGAATGGGTGGATAGAGGGTCTGCAAGTTACTAGTAGTCTACCTAATATTACTCATCAAAAGTTTGTGAACGACACAATGTTGTTTGGAGTTGCCTCGCTTAGGGAAGCTCAAAGGTATTTTAAGGGATTGCTTTAGGGCTTCAGGGTAGGAGGTGAGTAAGGCTAAATTTGAGATTTTTTTCTTTAACATTAGCTGCCCTTGTGAAATGCAAATCTTAAGAATTGTAGGATTCAAGAAGGGTCAATTACCCTGTAAATATCTGGGACTCCCATTGGCCAAGGGTACGCAAAGTGGAAATTTATGGAATAATTTGGTGGATCGCTACAAGGACCGGGTTTCCTCATGGAAGAACAAATGGCTCTCTTGGGCGAGCAGATTAACAATGTTGAAATCTGTCATCTCAGCTCTTCCTATATTTATGATGTCTTGCCTATAGTTATCAGTGGGAACGAGCAAGACTTTGAATTGTGTAATGAAGGACTTCTTCTGGAAAGGCAACTTCAATCAAAAGGAATTTCCCCTTATAAAATGGCAGAACGTTTGTGAAAAACGTGAGAGAGATGGCGTTGGTGTGAGGAATCTTATTTGGCAAAACAAGGGTTTGGGGGAAAAGTTAGCTTGGGTTGTTCACTCTCGTCCTGATCTGAAATGGGTAAAGATAGTGAGAGCAAAATATCTGGTAGAAGATCCCTATTACTTCTTGGTGGCGAGATCTTTACCCATGGGGTCCCGCATATGGAATTTTATCAGGAATTCCAAGGATCTTATTACAGATTATCTCACATGGGAAATCAAGGATGGGAAAGAGGCTCTTTTCTGGGAGGATTCTTGGGAAGGGCGCCCAACCCTGACCAAAAATCCAAAGCTCATACGAGTAAGAGAAAGAACAGAGCAAGTTTGGGGTCTGAAATTTTACGATTATATTGATTTCTCAAAACCTTCTTTGGAGGGCTCATACGTGTGGAAATCGGTGAGGAGTCTGAACCTTGAAGTTCAGGAAATGGAAGCGTTTGAGCAAGAATTGGAAAAAACAAGAATTTGGTGCAAGCAGGGAAGTGATTGTTTGAGATGGGATGCATCTTCAAGTGGCGTTTACTCCACTAAAATTGGTTATGCTATCTTGTCTTCAACAAAGGTGGGAAGCTCAGTGGTCCCAACAAGATTATGTTGGAATAAAGCATGTCTCCCAAAGGCAAGCATTTTTGCATGGGCAATGACGCAAGGTAGAGTTCTTACATGGACCGTATAGATGCCCATTATGCCATGAGGCAGAGAAAATGACAGATCATTTGTTTTTAAATTGTAAGTTCACATATCAGATCCGAAGCTGGCTATGTGCGAAGTTGCACTGGTCTACAACTTTCCCCAATACGTTGTTAGAGTTTCTTATAGCCTGGCCTAATTCTTTTCAGAATTCTCTCTTAGGGGACTTATGGGTGATGAGTCCTTCAATGGTTTTATGGGAAGTATGGAAGGAGAAGAACCAATGTCTTTTTCAGGATGATTCCAAGGCTATAGTGTAAAGTAGAGGTGTGCATTGTAGAAATTTTCAATGCAAGATTGGAGGACAAAAACCCAGGCAAAATCAATTTTGCAAAATGGGATGCTTGGGTACTGAAACAATGGTTTGGAATCAAAGCTATGCCTTTTGGAGGTTTAGGGAATGCAATGTCAATGGATATGAGGAACAAAGTAGTGTGGCTTCCTCCAGAGTAGGGTTGGGTCAAATTAAATTATGATGGTGCATCAAAAGGGAATCCTGGGCCATCAGGGACCGGTTGTATTGTTTGAACCTCCACAGGTTAGATCTTGAGAAGATTGGAAAAATATCTCCCTGATGACACTAATAATGTTGTAGAATTCCAAGCTCTCCTTCTTGGTCTAAGTCTATGCAAGGAAATCGAAGTTAAAAATCTTGTGGTGGAAGGGGATTCTACTCTTGTTATAAATGCTCTCAGGTCTCGTCAGATCACAACTGGAGGTTAGGGGAGTTTTTGGAAACAACATTAGAGTAGCTAAACAGTTTCAAACAAGTGATGTTCAACCACACACTGAGGGAGGGTAATGTTGAAGCCGACAATTTATCAAATATGGGAGTGATTGGTCCAAACATTAAAGAACTCAGTGTAGTAAGGATTTAAGCTTTGTGGGAGGCTAGGTGGGGTCCCCCCCCCTCTCTCTTCCCCGCAATGGTAGACTAGAGGGATGGTCGGGTGACACGGTGGCAGAGGGGAAGGGAAAAGGGGGATGGTGAAGAGTGTGATTAGGATGTTGTTCACGAGACATAGGTGACAATTTTCCTTCCTTGAGTTCGAGGTAGTCAAAAGCATTATTACCCGGAGGCCGTTTAATACGGATCAAACTTGACACATTTGGAAGGCTGTCATTAGCAAGGGTGGCGGTGGATAGGTACTTGGCAATAATTGAGTTGAAGTGTTTAAGTTGGCATTTTAATGTATTCTCTTTCATTCATCTACGGTGCTAGTACTGGTTTGAGGAGGTGTTCATCGCAGATTTCGTTGGTGCTGGTGGTGGTGCCCATGGTGAAATTCTCTCGCTTCATCATCGAGGTCTCTATAGATGGAGTGGCGAAGTTTGGGGCAAACACACCAATTTCTTTGGAATCGAAGGACAAACAAACCTCCTTTAGAGAGATCAAAGACTAGAGTTTGAAGCGAATTCTCACAAATGGGGACCCTATGGTCTTGGTGGTGAAAAAAAAGATCCTGGGAGTGGGTCATTTGGCCAACAAGGAAATCGGAAGAGACAACCTTCACATCTCTTCTCGGTTCCTGGCTTCTCTTCTGGATAACAGGGTGTCTAAGGCCGAGGCCAAACTGCTGCTGGTAAAGATGTTTCGAAAGGTCCTGGTGGGCGGCTTAGATGAGGTGTTGGGATTTGTTGTGGAAGGTAGAGGTGTTCTGAGGCCGTGTGACCTCAAAAATATCTGGGACTCAGACAAGGCTATGAAGTTATATCCGTTCCTTCTCGACTTGAGCGGCCCGACGTTGAGCAAGCATAGAACGGTGGCGACGGTGGCTATCGATTTCTTGAAGAAATTCTCTAGTTTGTTGGCGGCGGGTGGCATCGGGTGGGTAAAGGACTTTGAAGAATTTTCTGCCTCAAAAAATTTCATGTAAAGTTTTCTTTACTATGGAAGGTGGTGCTGGTAGACAACTGGGTTTTGTTACTTGGGTTCAATGGTGTTCTCACTATGCGGGGTTTATAGATTCGGCATGTTAATGGCCATTTTGAGAATTTTGGGTGTACAAGGTTATGTTTGCTAATAGTTGGGGCTGAACCCTCATGGATTTTTGGGCTTGAAGTCGGCTTTGGTGGTTGGGCGATTGGTTCTGGCTGGCCAAGTTTCTTGCTTTGGCTTGTCTCTGGGCTAAATTTTTGGAGCAGGTGGTTGGGTCGAGATTTGATGATGTTTGATGGTGGAATTAGTACCTGCGTTTGCAGACAAATTTAATCTTCCTTATTTAATATATAAATCAAAACTTGCATAAAAAAATTAAAATTCGATCTTCTCAAAAAAATGGCTCTAAAAATATCTTCAATTTTTTTTTGTATTAAAAATCGGCTAGTTAGGCTTAAGCCTGAGCTTTGATATCGTGAAAAGATAATTGATATTCATGATTGTGCAATTACAAAAGGAGACAAAAAATCCTTATATAGAAAATTACAAGATGATGTTTCTAAAAAGAAACCATTGTTAGCTGAAGCAAACTAAAGCTAAAAAAACAGAAAGATTCCTAAACAAACTAAACCATAATCAACAATTACTAAAAGCTAACTTAGTTAATTAAAGACTAATTAAAACTAAGATAACCATTATTATTACATTTAATATTTTAGAGATGCATCTATAAGTGGAATTATCAAATGAATAGTTGAATGAATAGTCGATGCACCAATGTTAAAAGCTACAACTCCAATTGGTGCTAGTAATAATAGGGGAGATCGTTGTGGTGTTGATGCATCTTGAAGAGCTTGACTAATTGCATGAATTAGATATGATTTACCTAGTCCATCTGTTCCTTGAATTATCATGCACAATGGCATGACATTTTCATCTTGATAACGATGTGATAATAATATCAAGTGCTCTTTTTTTCTTAGTACCTAAGTTTCCATAAGAGATACTTGACATCATATCTTCTGGTAATAATAATCCATTCTCTTCCATGGTATTGATAAAATTTATTGCTTTATTTGTATAATCTTCTCCTTGATATTCAATACTCCATAGTTTTTGTCTATCAACATCTCTTCTACCCAGCATATCTATCTTTGTTACATCCATAATTTGTCCATGGTGTAATCTTGAGATGATCTTCCATTCATGTTCAATTGTATTATGATCATCACGTATAACATCTCCATCTTCAAAATAATTATAATTTTTTAGTTTTATCTATATTATTCCTTCATTCCAAATGCCATGGATTGTAGTTGAGTGACTCCCAATTTGATATAATTGTAGTTTCATCAAGTCCGATATCTCTTTGTATATTGCGAAACAACTTGTACAATAATAATTTTGACCAACAAAAGAACCCATTTTTCTATTTGTTGCACTTCATTTTGAAGACTTCTTTCTTCCTATCTTTGTGCATCAACCATTTGTTCACGTTGTTGTCTCATATAATTTCAAGCATATTATCTTCTATATTCTCTTTGTTGCTCTTAATTTCCAAAATTTAACTTTGCATGAGGCATCCTATAAAATATATTAAAATATTTTTTTCACATTTCAAATTAAACTAACACCAACATTTGTAATCAATTCTAAAATGTGTTTGAAATTTAATATATTTATCATACAAAATAATGACTACTCTCTCAATCCAATATACATTAATAATAAATTATATAATATAAATTATTACAAATAAATATATTTATATTAATCATCAATAATTTTAAATTTTAATAACTATTGATAAAAATATTGTTATTATTATTTTTTCTTAATATATTATTATCATAAAAATATATAACTCTAAAACAAATTAAGTTTTTATGAAAAATATATAATATATAATTACAAATATTAAATTTAATTTTAAAACTAAAGAAAAAATATATATGTAAACATTAATTACAATATAGTATCTTTTTTGACTTTGATTTATTTGTTGCACTTTCTAAAATAAATAATTAATTACTACTATTATACTTGAATTTTTAACTTTGATTTATTCCTTTGAAAATAATTAATTATAACTTTAATTTATTTACTACACTTAATTTTTTTTTTACGAAGATCTAAAATTGTTCTGAAAAAAAAAAAATTATTAAAATGATATTTACTTCTTTTGCTCTCAATTTATTTTTTTATTTGTAGGCTTTTTTTAATTACTCCTTATTTGTTATTTTATTTGTCAACACTTTTTTTAATTACTTCTTATTTAATGTGTCCATTTAATTGAAAAAAGTTATTTTTTTATTTACACGCATCTCTTGTCATTGTAGATTAGGATAATTATTGAAAAAAATAACATTTTTTTATTTACATGCATCTCGTGCTTGTCACTATAGGTTACGCGTAATTATTTGTAAATTTTAATATAATTGACAAATATCAATTTATTATTTATTTAATTTAATTATGTATATAGTAATATTTATATATTTATATTAATATATTAATATATTAAATAATAATATTATAAATTAATATATTATTGGGATGCTATAATATTAAATTAATTGAAATAGATTTTACATATATAAAATAATATAATAAATTATTATTTAATTTAATATAGATGAAATTAAAATCATTTTAAAATTTAAATTTAATGTGTACATTAATAATTAAAAAAACATTATTAAATAGCCTATTTATAGGGTGATGTCCCCACTATTATTGGGGTCCATGACCCTTTTAATGGCTGACGACCCACTATGATCTATTATGCATGTCACCCCCTTGAAAATAAATAAGTAGGGGAAGAGCATCAATAGGCGTCATAGCTAACTTTGCACACCCACAGATCTTAAACGATACATCAAAATTTGACGATTTTTTTGTTCTCTTTGTATGCAACTTAATTGCTTAAATCTAATTTTTTGGCTTGTGGGTAGTAACAACATGTGATGTAGATTTTGTTAAGCGAGAAAAGGTCAAAAAATGATCATTTCAATGTGTCATTTGATACATAACGCCTACTTCGTCACTACTCATTCATGAAACAACCAATAAAAACTTAAAAAATATCCAATTACAAATTTAAAAAACACCTAATTCAACATGTATTTCCATGTGGGATCACTCACATTGTAATGCCCTAAAATTTAACGCTAACATACAAGTAAGGACAAAACACAAATTTCAATTTTTGATTACAACACATGACTAACTTGCAAAATTTCATTTCTAAAGCACACAATTCTTAAAGAGCATAACATTTGACGAAATATTGATTATAATAATCAGTTAAGTGACTAAATTGCTTAGGCAATCCTAGTAGGGTTTCAAGTGGAGACAAGGAAATCACATCATCGAGATAGACTTAATTAGTCTCACAAAAACATTCATGATCAAAAGGCACAATCAAGCTGCAAGATATGCCAATACAATGTATCAATATTAACGCAAGGTAATGAAAAGAGAGAAAACCCTAGGAGCCAACTCTAATTGCTCAGGGACTTGTCTATGATAGCTTTGCCTACGTATATATTTCGTAGAGGAACCGTAGTTCGACAACCAAACTTCAACCATTTCCCACATGATTGGATAACAAAGGAATATAATCACTAGGTTCAAAAGATGACTCGTCCTTAATTTAGAATGTAATCCTCTAACACAACACCATACTATAATGACCAATAATCATTTAACTCAATTAGGTTCAACTCTCTCACCAATAATTTAACAATGATTCAAACACTTAATCACTCTACAACTTTCAGCTTGCTGATCACAACGAAATAGACGATACTAAAACATACATAACTCTCACTTCCTTTGACCAACTTTAAAAGTTTAATATGTTTTGAAAAGGGGAAAGAGCGAGGAGTAAAACTCATAAATGGTATAAAAAGAATCCCAAACATGCACAAGCAATTTTCTTTGCAAATTAGATCAATATTTTTCTATCTAAATATCATTTCGATACTTGTCAAATCAATAAGTAGGGAACAATGGTTATTAGAAAATCCATAAATATATTTAAAAAATACTAATTAATAAATATTTTGATAGCCTAAAAAGTTATAATATCGTATCAAATCAATAAATCAAAATATCAACTTAATTTCTATATAAAATGATAATAATTTAATAATATGGTCTCTATAAGTAAATTGATAGCAACATGATCATTTTAATAAAAATCAAGATAATAACTCTATTGTTAATTAAGACAAAAGAATAATAACAAACTCAACCCTCAAATTTCATAAATTAATAATATTTTTATTTATTTACTACAAGTGAAATAATAGATTGTAAAAGAGGAAAAGAGAATAAAAAGTATGATGACATATAATCGTAGGTTTTATACGGCAAGAATAACCCTTAACTTTATAAATAAGAAATAAATAAATAAAATCACTCTCTTCCTTGTGCTTTATTTAATTTCCATCCCTAATTTTATTATGTAGAACCTCAACGTAACACAGAGTTATTGATGTGACTGTGAATAGGAGGCAATGAATCCAGATTGGTTTGTTGCTGCTCAAATCAATGTATTTTTACTTATTAAAATTATTAGTCCCTGCCTTTTAGGCGAAGACTAATGTTTTCAATGGGCTGATTTTAGTATTAACGCTTCTCCGAATTCGCGCCAGATGATGATATATTCGTTTATTTTATGGCCTGTGACATTTATTTTATTAAAGTAGAATTTTTGGGTGGTTTCTCAAAATTTCTGATTAGCTTGCATGTTTTTTACTCGTGGTTTTTTGTTTTTTCATTTAGAAATTGTTGTTGCAGCGAATCAGAAATAGAGAGGAATTTTTTTAGATCAGTTTCTAATGTTTTTGTTGTGTGAACGTGTCTTTGTTGCAAGGTTCCTATGAGCAGGTGGCATTGTTGAAAGCAGGTCATGTGGGTTGTTTCTACTATCACATTTTGCATACATGGGCTAAATCAAGCTTCAGGGCATTTAGGGTTAGGTGGAATTCTTCATGGTGAGGGTTACTTATGTTGTTTACACATTGCACAGGGTTTCCTCACCTTTGACTAGCGTTCATGTGCCTTGGCTTCGACTTGCAATTAGGGTTTTGAAGCAAATTTTAGTCATCTTCTCTGAGGTAGTGAGTATTTGATGGTATAAGATGTTCTATATTTTGTGGCTCAACTTTTGTTTCCAA
Source organism: Sequoiadendron giganteum (assembly GCA_007115665.2). Classification (NCBI taxonomy): domain Eukaryota; kingdom Viridiplantae; phylum Streptophyta; class Pinopsida; order Cupressales; family Cupressaceae; genus Sequoiadendron; species Sequoiadendron giganteum. Next base: position 115,103,529 of record CM021103.1, on the reverse strand, counting down.
TCTCTTTCATTTGAGGGTGCTTGTTCTACATTATTTTCTTGTTGTTCAACATTGTTTTGTAACTGTTTTATTATATCATTTCCTAAATCATATATCATGTCAGTAGTTGTATGCTTTTCCTAAATTCTCAAAAAATACAAATCCAACTCTCCACTAGTTTTTCAAAATAGTTACAAGTTTGCTAAGGTTGACATTGATTCAATTTTTTCAGCATGCACTGATTAAGGGTTTGTTTTATAAATCATCCCTCTATTTTTGCATAATTTTCAGAGATTGACCTCCTCCTCATTATTTCTGGCAAGGAGATTCACAGTCCTATTAGATGATTTAGTTGTTTGCATAGAACTACATACTTTGTATTTGGTGACAAATGACCTATACAAGGCTTCTATTGATTTGCAATACTCTTTATTAATATTTTTTGGAGTATGAAAGACACTGAGAGGGGGGTGAATCAGTGTCTTAATAAACAATTTCAATTTATTGATATTTCAAAACCACTTAATCTCTTTGAAAACAATAAATGTTCAATTTCAAGATTATGATCATATGTGATAACCAAATTTAGATTCTCAAACAACATATAAAATCAAATGCTGCAATGTAAATATAGAAGACAAAAATATCAAAAGGCACCCACAAAAGAGTCATAACCCAATATTTTTCATGAGTGGAAAACCCTCACAGGGATGAAAAACCACTTGTAAATGCGTCACTAGCTTATCAAAACTGCCTCACTAACTTACCAAAATTGCCTCACTGGCTCCAAAAATGCCTCACTGGCAAAGCCTCATTGGCTAGAAAATGCCTCACTAGCTAGAAAATGCCTCACTGGCAACATAAGCTCCACTGGCTAAAAAATGCCTCACTAGCAACATAAGCCTCACTAGCTACAAAAGGCGTCACTGACAACATAAGCCTCATTGGCCAAAGATCAAACTTGTCTCACTGACATGATCTTATACAACATTTCTGAATCATTAATAAATTTAATTACAGAGGGTTACTCTATGTCACTGTATAACGTTTCCACTTTCCAAACTAACACATTCTATATCCTAAAGATTCATTGAGGTGGAATCTTTAAAATACAAAATATATCAGTTTACACATCTCACTATTTTGCATACTGTTTACAAAACAACATTACACAATTTTGTTTACAAATTCAACATGATATATCTCTGTAAAGCACCGAACCATAAACAATGATGAGTCACTATTTATATAATAAACAATAACAGATGTAATGATGCCACTTGTCATCAAACAAAACCATCAAATAAACCTTTTCAAGTGTTCTCATACTTGCCTACTCCTGTCAAGTCACTATGGTGACTTCACACATAACACCTTTAATCTGTCCATTTAATCTAAGTGTTTCATATGAAAGGTCGACACCTTATACAAACTAACTCAAGGTGTTACACAAAACAAACACCAAGTCGACCTTATAAGCAAGTATCATTTCATAGTCGACACAATAAGACAACATCGTATATGCAATAAACTTAAGCAACAATAGAAGATAATAAAAGACCAAAGTGTGCCCTAGAATAGGGTTACACAATAGAAATCTTATTGGAAAAACACCATGACTAAACCCAAAACCATTTCCAGGTAAACCAAGAACCAGAAAGATTAAGGAAACAAAATACCAATATGTTGTTCATTGTAAACTATAACTGCCACAGTAGCCTGAAAACCATTTTTTGTGTAGCTAGTCGTGAAACCACACTATCCTCTATTGTTTACCAAACTTCCACAAACTGCCCTAAGCAGCTGCACATACCATGCTTTGTCTTTTGTAAAATGAGTAATCATTTAGGGCACAAACTTTGTGTTGATGAACTTTACAAACTATCATTCACTTTGAGCAAAACAATAATGTCGATATGTTAACCTTTGCCAATCAGAAAAAACATCATCATTATGTCAGCCTTGGTCCACTATTTGCATGACCAATCAAAAACTTAACATGCCCAATGTCTAGGTGTTAATGATAACCCTTGAGTATAATCAAACACATAATTCCTTTTCAACCTTAGTTATCAAGAACATCATTTCTCAATGCAATGATACTATCAAGACTGCCTTTGTAATAAAACACTATTCATTTCACCTTAAGTGTTTCCTTGACATCGATGCCAAAAAATAAACCAATAAACATGCCACCTCAACCAATACCAAAGACCAATGCATGGTATAGATCCCAAATGTATCAAGTGCAAAAGAAAAACCCATATGCATATCAAATATTACTGCCTCAATAAAAATTGTTGTCTCAATGACTTTTCAATGTCAAGATCACCCATAAACTTATAGATATATTCTGCCTATGTAACAAAAGAGCATTGCTAACTCAATGACATTCAATACCAATCAAATAGCACTAAACCTTCAATGAATGCCACAAATGTATGCAAAAAGGTATCACTAGAAATGTACCAAACCAAACTGAACCATGATGATCATTAAATACATGATACCTGAGAATATATGCCAACACTGTAAGTGCCAAGATCAACCCTTGACATCAATGCCAAAACCAATTTCAAAGAGGTCAACAAACTCCCCCTTTGGCATTGATGTCAAACCTACCAAAGAAACTGATAAAATATATATCACCATAACCTGTACCAAAAGATATCACCTGTAGAAGCACTAAAGCACTCCAATGTCAACAAACCAGCCATGTCAACAAACCAACAAACTGTTTATGACACCAACACCATATATGCAATGACCAAATGAGCACCAAATGTATCATAAACACCAAAACAACAAACTTTGAATGTAACAAACTGAACTTGTATGCTTTTCTCTCCCTTTTGACAACAATGCCAAAGGTCAAAGGGGTAGTAAATCAACAAATGGCCATTGCATCAACATTTTTTTGTATAGAAACCAATTGTCCAAAACCCTCAAACAAATGTAAACTGAAATGCTTCAAAATGAATCAATGTAAGCATGAATACTGGAAATAAGTATGAAACTGCAAATGAACCATGAGTATCAACAATTCCAACTCAAAAAAAAGAGCATATCAAGAGGCATGAGTATCAACCACCTTATCAACCTGTGCATGGAATATACCATCTATTTGTATTGAACTATCATCATTGTCATCAAAACCGAATGTCAATCACAAACAAAGCCATTATGCACTACATTATGTTGATTGGTTAAGCCTTGAGTCACTCATGTTACTCAACAAAATATTCTACATGGTGAAGCATTTAACATGGTTTAACATTGTCCAAAAGTCAGAAAGAACACTGTATCAACTATCATACTGTAAACCATCACATCACTTCTAAGTTACAATATGGGTTCAAATACAAAAACATATAAAAATCAGAAATATAGACAGATTTGCAGCAGTAATTAAGTTCAGAATACACCACCATATTAATAGTTAAATAACATAGCAAAAATGAAAAATACAGTTTTATACTCAAATCATCGAAGTTCAAACATAAAAGATCTTCAAGTCTATTCAAGCTTGTGCAAGCAAAAGAGAAAGTTCAGCAATGGAGGCAAAAGATCATTCACAAATTGGTAAATGACTATCACTTTACCTATTTCATGTTTTAGAGGCACATATTAGGGTTAGAAAGAATAAAAAAATACTAAAAAGTCAACAAAGACTCGAAATATTATTAAAAAAATTCAAATTTCTGCTTTTCCGTCCGCCTGGGCGCTCAATTCTACCCGGGTTCGAATTTTCGAACCCTGGTCGAACCCACAGTCCGGGTTCCGAACCCGGTTCGAACCCACAGGCAGATTTTCGAACCCTGGGCGAATTAGGGCGAACCGGACCCGAATTTCGAACCCGGATCGAACCCGAATCGAACCCGGGCCTCCCAGGGCCGAACCCGGTAACTTAGCATCACTTTAATCAATATGGCAAAGAGTACTAGTTGTATTGCACTTAAGTTATAGTGAAAAGCAAAGGTAATGTCAAATTATTCTTAACTTATATTGAAGTTCTTTATTAAAGTGTGAACTAAATTCTTGCTCAAGATCATTCTAACAAACAACTGTTCCAAGATTTGAGCAAAAATAAACATAGTCTGTCCACATTCCAACCAATGACAGGTTATCCAAGAATAATTCTATCAAGTCTGTCCACATACCTCAAAATAAGATGACCACAGTCAAGAATAGTCCAGGAACTATGCACTATCCACAAACTAATCAGTCACAAAGATATCTACAAGCAGTGGTCACTAGGATTTCAAAACATTATGTATGACATCAACATAATAAAATGTTACCAAAGCATGAGAAACTGTCACCAAAGAAGGAACAACACTCACTACCAAAGAAGTGCACCCAAAGCCATGATGAAAGTACATACAAAATACTAATTCAAACTCAAGGAATCCTTCATCAAAATGAAAGTAAGTAAAGAAAAGATCAAACACTGTGACCAAACTATCTCAATGTTGTTTTGTCTATAATCGTCAATACACTCTTTGAACACTTTTAGCAATCTGTGTGTCCATATCTCAATGATCAATGTAAGTGACAAAAAAACTGACTCAACATTCACCAGATAAATGTTGTCATGTTCAAGTGTAACAAACATCAACCTTTATTATGCATATAACACTATATCACTATGTATCCAGACCACAAAGATACTAGAACAACATATGAATGAAGATATTTTCCAATTATCATTCTGCAAAAACATTACTACCAATTACACTCTATTGTCATTGTCATAGAAGGTATGAATATTTTTGGCAGATCCAAAAGAAAAACATAATACTGTATAAAGTTCTACTTCATACTCCATTGAAAAGCAAGAATAAGAAATATATCATTAGCAACTGTCATGGGACAAAGAGAAGTACAATGTGAAAACAACATAAAAAAACACCATAAACTTGACTGTACACAACCTTGATAACTGCGGTCTTGCCAATACCCTATATCCTAGCTTTAAGCACCTCTTCCATGAATTGAAATGAGAGCATTCTTGATACTATCCATTCCCACTAGATGTTTGGCTAATTTTAACATCACTATGGTTTGATATCATGCATATAAATTCTGGAAGCCAATATAATATCGTAGAAGAGAAGAGGCTTGACATTGAGAAATAATGTCTCAACACAATAAAAATTAACAGATGTGTATTGACAACAATTTCAATTATAACATCAAGGCAACATGATAGTGATTACCAAACTGCAGTTGTTATGACTTCATCGTAGTTCACTTCAACAAGATGCAAACCATGACCATTATATTGAGCATAGAACTCTGTCCAAGAACACTACCTTAAGCTACTTGTTATACCACTATTACTGATCATTGATAGGAACCGTCATAACAATGAAAGCATAATATCACTGTCAAACTAAATGCTTCATTGGTTAGCTATTCAAACCAAACACATTGTCCCTCAAAAGGGTTTCAAGAACTTCACTGTACCAAACATAAACAATTTCACGAAATCACCAAGAACATTGGCTACAAGTAATCACAACAAGATTTTGCACTGTTCTTGTGAAACAATTTTTGTGTTGACCTTTGACCACAATGTTGTTGACTAAGGGGTTTAAGTAAAATATCAATTATTATCTCCCCTTAGTTCATGCTTGCTTTTATGTGCTACTATATGTCACTTGTGTGGTATGCACAAGTTTTGCTTCTTTTTCTTCTTTCTATTGTTTCCTTCTCCGGACCTTCTTTTCTGGTTTCTTTTTGTCACCAAATGCTTGTGACTTTGTATTTTTCTTGTATAAGCAATCATTTCTTCTCTTCTATTTCCCAAACCTAGTTCTAGAGTACTTTTCCACATGACCATGGTTATGACATTTATAACATATTACATTCCTATTCCTATAGAATGCATATTGACTCTTTTCAGAATTTCTTCTACAATAACTTGCTTTATGCCTATAACCATTACATGAATAACAATAACTAGGAAATTGAAAATTGTACCTCAATGATTGAATTTTCCAAGTAGGTGAAAAACTTGTGAATCTATTTTCTCTACTTCTTCCTCCTCTGTTGGTGTCTTTGAACTATCTACTATCAATTGTCTTCATTCTTGGTTTCTTCTTTTCTTTAGCCTTAGGAGCAGCAGCATGATAGCTTAGGTCTATTTTCCTTCTTGGAGTTTTTCTAACTCCAGAACTCCGTCCTTCCTCATAGACCAAACCAGTGACATCGTTGTGATGTTTCTGCTTTCTTAACATCCCATTTAACTTGTTAGTGCTCTCATCAAACTTCATATTCTTTTCTAACTACTTCCTAACATTCTCAATATCTTTCCTAAAAGAAACTATTTCTCCCTCAAGCTCTTGACATTCAACTGTTTTGACTTCCAAATCAGATCTTAGTCATATCTGCTATCCTCTTGTTTTCTCCAATCCCTAATTTTAGATTGACAATCAACTCTTCTTTTTCAGTGTGTTCTTTTAACATAGAACTTTCCTCTATACTCCTTTTCAATGAGACAATCTCACTCTCGATCGTTTTACAATCTTCCACTTTGGTTTGGAATTTTATGCTAATAGCTTCTTAAACTCTTCTAGACTCTGCCATTTGCAACTTTAGATCCCGATTATCCTTTTTGAGTTTCTCAATCTCATTAAGGGCATAAATAAGTTCACCTTCAAAATCAATTTCACACTCATCTTCAACATACTCTTGTTCAAAGTCACTCACAAAGGGATCTTATTCTATATCAAAACTCTTTTCTAAATAATCATTTTTTGAACTAGGTTTAGAGGGTATTTGTTGTTCAACATTCTGTTGAGTATTTATTTTTCCTCTATTTCTCTTACTTTTTTCCATAATGAGTACTCCACTACCAGGAACCCCTAAGCTGGTTAGAATTTTTGCACGGGTTTGGATCTGATACTACTTGTTGGAGTATGAAAGACACTAATTTACTGGTATTTCAAAACCACTTAATCTCTTTGAAAACAATAAATGTTCAGTTTCAAGATTATGATCAAATGTGATAACCAAATTCAGATTCTCAAACAACATATAAACTCAAATGCTGCAGTGTAAATATATAAGACAACAAGATCAAAAGGCATTTACAAAAGAGTCATAACACAATATTTTTCATGAGTGGAAAAATGTCATAGGGATGAAAAACCACTCATAAATGCCTCATTGGCTTATAAAAAATGCCTCACTGACTACAAAAATTCCTCAATGAAAAAGCCTCATTGGCTACAAAATGTCTCACTGGCTACAAAATGCCTCATTGGAAACATAAGCCTCACTAGCTACAAAATGCCTCACTAGCAACATGAGCCTCATTGGCTACAAAATGCCTCACTGACCAAAGATCAAACTTGTCTCACTGAAATGATCTTATACAACATTTTTGAATCATTAATAAATTCAATTACAGAGGGTTACTTTGTTTCACTGTATAACATTTCCACTTTCCAAACTAACACATTCTATATCCTAAAGATTCATTGATGTGAAATCTTTAAAATACAAAATATATCAGTTTACACATCTCACTGTTTTGCATACTATTTACAAAACAACATTACAAAATTTTGTTTACAAATTCAACATGAATCATGATATATCTCTTTGAAACACCAACCCAAAAACAATAACAAGTCATTGTTTATATAATAAACAATAACATATGTAATGCTACCACTTGTCATCAAACAAAACCATCAAATAAACCCTTTTAACTATTCTCATAACTGCCTGCTCCTGTTGAGTCACTATGGTGACTTCACACATAACACCTTTAATCTGTCCATTTAATCTGAGTGTTTCATATGAAAGGTCGACACCTTATACAAACTAACTCAAGGTGTTACACAAAACAAACACCAAGTCAACCTTATAAGCAAGTATCATTTCATAGTCGACACAATAAGACAACATTATATATGCAATAACCTTAAGAAGGAACAAAAGATAATAAAAGACCAAAGAGTGCCCTGGAACATGGTTACACAGTAGAACCCTTATTGGAAAAACACCATGGCTAAACCCAAAACTATTTCCAGGTAAACCAAGAACCACAAAGATTAAGGAAACAAAATACCAATATGTTGTTCATTGTAAACCATAACTGCCACAGTAGCCTAAAAACCATTTTCTGTGTAGCTAGCCACGAAACCACACTATCCTCTATTGTTCACCAAGCTTTCACAAACTTCCCTAAGCGGCTGCACATACCATGCTTTGTCTTTTGTAAAATGAGTAATCATTTAGGGCACAAACTTTGTGTCAATGAACTTTACAAATTATCATTCACTTTAAGCAAAAGAATAATGCATATATATTAACCTTTGCCAATAAAAAAACATCATCATTATGTCGGTCTTGGTCCACTATTTGCATGACCACTCAAAAAATTAACATTCCCAATGTCTATATGTTAATGATAACCCTTGAGTATAATCAAACACATAATGCCTTTTCAATCTTAGTGATCAAGAACAACATTTCTCAATGCAATGATACTATCAAGATTGCCTTTGTAATAGAACATTCTTCAGTTCACCTTAAGTGTTGCTTTGACGTTGATGCCAAAACAAAAGCCAATAAATATGCCACCTCAACCAATACCAAAGACCAATGTATGGTATAAATCCCAAATGTATCAAGTGCAGAAACAAAACCCATATGCATATCAAATATTGTTGCCTCAATAAAAAGTGTTGTCTCAATGACTTTTCAATGTCAAAGTCACCCATAAACTTAGAGATATATTCTGCCTTTGTAACAAAAGAGCATTTCCAACTCAATGACATTCAACACCAATCAAATAGCACTAAACATTCAATGAATGCCACAAATGTATGCAAAAAGGTATTACCAGAAATGTACCAAACCAAACTAAACCATGATGATCATTAAATACAGAATACTTGAGAATATATGCCAATACCGTAAGTGCCAAGATCAACCCTTGACATCAATTCCAAAACCAATGTCAAAGAGGTCAACAAAACAATATTGTCACCAATCTGTATTTTCATTTAACTTTGTTTCATGTTCTGCTGCTATTTTCTCATTTTCAACTAGCATTGCTAGCATTTTCTTGTTCTTTAGGTAAATTCAAATGCAGTTAATAATGGAGTTGATTTAGTCTCAGATAGATCCCTAAGGTATGTAGCTATTTTCCCCTTTTTGTATGTTATGAATGTGGATCAATATTACAATATGCAAATATTATATTGGATTTTTGTTACATGTGACTTGGTCCAATTTTGGATGATTTGGCATAATCAGATAGGCTTATGCCACATTGAATTTTATTTTGTGGAAAGGGTTTGACATTAGATACATGCCCCGCTCTCATTTTCATCATTATATCCATCTGCAATGGGCTTGAAGAAAGACAAATCATTGTAAATTGTTTGCTTAGAGAATGTTTAAAAAATTAGAAACTGGATTTAAGTTCAATGTGTATTTTTAAGTTCTTTATTCTGGATATTCACATATTTCTAGTTTTTATTTTTGTAATTCACTTTTTTCCATTTGAGAACCCTCTCTATGTTTCCACATATTTGCATAATGATCCACTACCTCTAGTCTAGGTTTAAGTTCTTCTAGGAACCAATTCATTTATAGAGATATTCCATTTATTTTTTTTGAATTTGTTTACATTTAATTGAATTGTGTTAACTTGTTGTCAGTTCCAGTTTCATGTGTTCAACATAGTTTTTATTTTCATTCATTTTTTCCAATATAAGATATGTTGCTTTATGAAAATAATATATTACATAGGATTGCATAATTTTCATTTTGTAGTGGCTAAGATCCACACTTCTTTTGAAAAAATAACATTAATGTTTTCTTTTGTTTTCAAGTCCAGTTTCATATGTTCAACACAGTTTTCATTCATTTTCCAATGTAAGATATGTCTAATTTATGAAAACATATTCATTCATAAAGTGTGGAATTTTACAGGTCATTATCCTGAATTGGATGAAAATCATCCAGTGCACTTTGTTGGTCACTCTGTTGACATCCAAGTAACTAGAATCTTGCAGAAAATGCTGGCCAAAAAAGTAATCAAATACCCATGGACCAACTCGTAATTTGTTTTGTCATTGATACTATATGCACAAAGCAGTGGTAATTATTTTCTTCATTATTAATGGTTATCTTGATATGCACATTATTACACATTATAATAGAAAGATTCCAATATCATATACAAAATTCATATTTTCCTTTTGGTTTTTGCAGTGGTTGAGACCCATAATTTTTTTTGAGAAAATAACATTAATGTTTTCTTTTGGTTTGTTTATCAGGTGGATAGTGCAACTGCTCATCATCAGTGTTGGCAAAATCCTGAAATAGTGGAGGAAAGGTTCTCCCCAGGATGCATTTTTTATTTAGCTCTCATGGAGAGCTATTTGTTTTGTTAGAACGTGTTGAATTGTTTCTCTTCATGGTAACATTTTGTCTCCCTTATTATTAGCTTGCTTTCTTCAAATAATTTGGATTAAAAATTTACAGTTGATTTAATTTCTATTTCTTACTGTCCAAACCAGGCTACAAAAAGGTGACAATAAGTTGTCAAATGATAGGGGTAGGTGTTGCTACTCTGGTATTCTTGCAAGAAACATCGTGAATGATTGATTATTGAAACCATTTACTATTGCTTTGCTTCCTACAGTGGGGAAAATTAATGCAGCTCTTGAATTGATCAATTTTTTGGGACAATATAAAGAGCCGCAACAAACCCTTTATGCAGATTAACCTACAATAGTGAGTGTTACAAAGGGCTCGGGAACATTCTTAGATCATTATACTTCGTGGTGAGAGCTAGGTCCAAGCACAATTTGAAGGAAATGCATAAAATATTTGTTTGTAGTTAATCAATTACTCATGGTGTAGGTAGCCGACTGTTTTCTATTGATAATCAAGGTTTAAATGTGCTATACAATCTCAAATTATTTTAAAAAATTAGGATTTGCAAATATGGAATCCTAGCATGCTATCGTCTATAGCCATCTATAATCATTTGCAAGTCAAGTTTTTACTTGAACAAATTGATAGCAGCAAGGCAATGAACTGTTTGATAAAATTCTTTGGTAACCATGCATGGAAAATGTGGTAGCATAGACAAGGTAGTGAACTGTTTGGGAAAATGCCTCAAAGAAATTTGGTCTCATGGTATTATGGATTGTTAGGGATGCTTGAAAAAAATCCATTAAAGCATAATAGTAATCAATAACATAGACAAGGCAGTGAATTATTCAAAAAAATGCCTCAAACAAATGTGGTCTCATGGTGATGGAATGCCATGACAAGTCATAGACAAGGCAATGAACTGTTTGGAAAAATGCCTCAAATTTCAATCTTTGTAAGAGTGATAATGTCATGATTTTTGAATGAATAAGAAGAACAACTTGAGGGTGTTTACACTTTAAGGAACTATTTTCTTTAATTGTCTTTCAGATTCTCTATGATGTTTTTGTTTCACTATGTTGACGTTGTTGGTTTCAATTCTCTTTGATATCTCAGATGAACCTTTTAGTGCATGTTGGTTTAGCAAACAAGAAGGAGCTCTATTTCTACTCTTTCTATGTTACTATTTTTTTTTCACATTGCATGTTAGTAAATGTTACATTTCTCTACAAAATATTTGCAAATAGGTACATGAAGTTGTACATTCTCTCCTTGTGCATTTTCCACTAGTAGTTAGAAAATGGAAGTCTGCCCTGCAAATAGAAGGGGAACTATGGTCCTGCATATTGCCCTTAATAAATTTGTAACTTAACAAATCTCAGAGGTTATATCTAATTAACTCTAGAGCAAAGACTTGCTCAATAAAAAATGTTGAAAGGTGTTATTGGGCCAGCTATTGCTTCATACATAGTGATACATAGATGTTTTTTCTAATGAAACAATCTTCAAGGAAAGGCTTCAAATCCTCTTCTTTGGGTGCTTTTTATTTTACCTATTAGGTCAAAAATGTCACCCTATAGTTCACCTCAAGGTGAATGCCAACAATGAAACTTAGAAGTCTTCACAGGATCTGTCACAAAATGAGTTGTTGGACCAATCTGCAAAGTAGAGAGATATATCAAATACAGTCAATCAAATAAAAGATAAGGTTAGAAAAAAAAAATTAAGATCACAAAGCTGATATATTATCACTTAAATTTTGTTGAGCCCCTTCTGATCCCAAAAATGAAAACTTAAGACTACTAAAGCAAAGGCATCTCACACGAAACATGAACAACAATTTGCTTTTACTTTGAATAAATCATGCTATCATCACCATTCCCATACACTCAGAATTGCTTAATGCAGGGACTCGAACTAGCGCACAACTCTTGTTTGATTTGGTTTTATGATCTTTTTTTACATTCAAACATCATAATTTAAATCTGATGTTTCTTTATCTCCCAATCACAATGTAGTGTGAAAAAATGTCGTTGGTGACATTTTCACACTTGTTTGGGCCCTCCTTATAAAATTGAGCTTAATGATGCCTTGACTTAGTGTTGTAATGTGTTTAACACACTCACATTAGGTCTTGGGTCCTTGTAAACTAAATAAAACTAATCCTACCTTATTTAGGGTGTTGTAAAGTGTTGGAACACACTTTTACACTTTTCTAGGGTTGTCATTAATAATTGGGCTTCGAACATTCTTCAAAATTACCAAAAATATAGTAAGTATTTTTCCTTACACACACCCCATTGAAGAAAGGATGCCCTCATTTCCTTTTGCTTGATTTTATTTCTTTTCAAGTTTTAGGTTAGTGTGCTTTAGATTAGTTTCCCTTTTAAATAGGTTCTTGTTTGATTTTGATTATTGGTTGCATTTTGAATTTAAATTTTGTGTATGTTTTACACAGATTTAATGGTAGGTTGAGCAACCCCTAAATTTCCACAAGGTTGAGTGACCCTCAAATTTTTGTAAGATTGAGTGACCCTCAATTTTCTGCAAAGGTTTTATTGTGGTTGTTTCTTTGCAAAGTCATATGAGAGCTTCCATGAGTTTGAGTGTATATTCAAATTCCACAATGGACTCAGGGAATACTTTAAATTTCCTTAATGCATTTTCATTCGTCATATGCGTTGGTTGGGGACACCCTGAATCTTTGCAATATCCTCTTTCTCTCAAATTCCTGAGATAATTTTGGTTTATTTGAAAATTTAAAGGTGCTAGTTTATGGTGGAGGTCTGAGCTGCACATTTCAATTTTGAGGCAAGGCATGCATACTGGTTAGGGGAATTTTAAGTGGTCATATAGAATGGTGGATCAAATTCAGATTAATCATGTAATGAAGATATCTTGTCTCATTTAAAGAAATATCCATGATCGCTCCTATGCGATGTTTCACTTGCATTTCATTCTTCGCATAATTTTATTCTATGATTTGCAGATGGGTATTAGTAATACGAAACTTGAAATCTAGTTGTGAGATAAGAACTTAAAACATGATAGGTATGGTTTCCATAAGAAGTGTTTGAGTTCATTCCAAAAACTCCCAGTTAATCCCAAACACATTAAATTTTTTAAAGAGATGAGATTGTTATGCACCTAGGATGGCAATCTCCTTGCAATGGATATTGGGGAATGAAAAAGCATTTGGATTTATATGGATATTGTGATATTGTAGATATTACCCAATGATTATGAAGAAGTCAAGGAATCCATTTATGAAATGCATCACATATGTTTATTAACGAAAAATATAGGAGGTTTAACAACTTCAATTAAAATGACGCATTCTCAAAATGAGTGTCATATTTTAACTTCGATCATGAGGATGATTTTTGGAGTTTGATTAAAGATATAGTGGTGAGAGTGCCTCTAATTCTTTACTTTAGCATTATCATCTAAAGATTTGAAATATTATAGATCTTTCATAATGATTCAAAAATATGCCAACACAATGACTTTTCTTAAGGAGGGGGTGCTTTAGAATTTCATGATGCATGTCCAGACTATGGGTAGAGGTTTTTAAAATATATATCATGAATATGGAAGTGGATATCTTTTAAGTGGCTTAATTTATCAATGATTTATTTTTTACATAAATATTCTTCCATTGGTTATTTACTTTGGGTCTATATATGTAAGTGTAATATTGAAGGGGTGATGTTTTATCTTTTCTAAAGTAAATTTTGAGTTATATTTGTACACATCTCTAAGAAGGATTGTAGCTGAATTTATTTGGAGATCTAAGATAAATATTTAATATAATTCAAATATTATATTCCGATGTAATCTTTACCCTTGGTGTTGAGAGATAATCTCAACCATTGATTGTGCCCTAGGTTTTGTTGTCCTTTCCTATAAAAAGTGATCCTCTCTCATTGTAAAGGGTTTTTGAACTGGAATTATTGTACAACTAGACATTTTTGAAATCAATACAAGCAAGACATTGAATTATGGTGTTCACTTATGTATTTCTTTTGTTTGCATAGTTCCTTTTCTTCAATGTTAGATAAAGTTCAATTATAATGATGATAAAGTGTGAAGATATCATATATATCTCTAGCTCATACCATTTGTAGATTGTTAACTATAAGATTGTCTAGAATTGAATATTATATGAATTTTCATGATTTAAAAATCTTTTGTTACCTTTGAAGATTACACTATTCTTGGGGCATTGTGAGCTAGTCTCTAATTAAGCATGAATTGGTTTTACGAGGGATCCATCTATTTGAAGCATTAAAGCAATATTGTCATTATCAATAGGGTTTCTCGACTTAATCTCTTCTTACTATATCTTTTGGCCTTTATTTGAAGATTTGAGTTAGTTTCAAGAAGAAAATCATCACCTAAATTGCAATGTCAGATATTGAAGATTATTTTTAGATCTTAGATTTGGAAATATAGTTAGGGTTTCATATTAATTTCAAACCATTTAAATCCCTATTATCAAGTTCCTACAAGGTAATTATAAGCCCCCTTATTAAACAAAAAATCATTAAACCACTGAGTCATTTTTGCAAGGTCAAGACCTAACTATCAAAGCCTTGGGGTAATATTTTTGAAATTCTAGAGGTTAGATTTTCTTTCAAGAGAGACATAGTACTTCTAGTATTTTTTCTATGTTGTGATGTGCAAGAACACTCATCAACAAAACTAGTGCTAGGAGGGAAGATGAATGATGAGTTGGAAATTGAATGAGCTTGAAAGTTGTAAATCTAAGATATGATAGATCTTTGTATATGTTTACAACTAGCATACCTATATTAATTATTAATATATGTAAAACACGCCTAGAGTTATCTTTATCAAGACGCTTTTTGTCTAGAGCAAAAAAGCTTACATTTTCATGAATATGAATTTGAAAAGCAATCCATTTGATTTCATAATTGTTTTTGTCATTATTTATTTCAATCCCCATATATAAGGGTACACATTCAAATTTGAAATTATACCAACTTGTATATAACAACAATCAACAAAGAACAATAAATTTACAATAAAAAAATTTCATCAATCATTCGATTTAGTATTGACAGCATCGTAGAATAATATCACGTCAAAATGACATTCACTAACTTAGATATATCCACTGGTTTTTTTTTGAAATGTTTGAATACATTGTTAACATTATTTACATTCAAGCATTTGAATGTCATGAAACCTATAGCTTTGCAATTGAATCTAATAAAACTTTGCTCTCAGATGAATAATCAAACTTTGTTGTTTTTATGACTGTGCATTTAATCCTCTGTTCATCATTATAAGTCTCTCTTTTCACTTGAATTTTAAATATGTATCTATTGAATAGGACCTTTTGTATAATGTGTACAAACTTAACATCATCTTGTTCTTCATGCTTCAAAATGTTCAATTATTTTGCTGTAACACCCATAATTTCTTTTGCCGCTTCTTCAAAAGTAGTAATCCAAGTGAATGAAGTATGGTCTTGCACTTTACATTGAAGTATATATTTATAATCACATTCAGGGAAAGTTTTATCACATCTTCCACAATACCACTAACCATTTTCATTAGTGTTGACCTTCTTTTTGCAATGCCTATCTCCAATTTTCAAGGGGCAAACTGTATAACAAAAATTGTCTACCTTAATGAAAGATAAGGTAGCTTTTATCACTATCCAATAAGGTTTACCAGAGTTGCCAACATCATGATCCTATATTTGTGAGATATTTTTAAAATTTTTTTCTTCTATTGCAAATGAGATTTCCTTTGTAATAGAATGAGAATGGAGATTCTTCCCTTCTGTATCAAACCACCATCTCAATCGGTGTGAGTTAGGAAGATCTGGATGTATATGGAGTTGGGTTGTAGTAATTGATCCCACAGATTTTCCACCAAAATCACTAATTCATGTAGCCATTATAGCAAGAATGGGGGAAGTTCCTACATTACACATTTCTTGGAGTTGTTGACCTTCCTTTTTGTAGAAATCACCCCACATTGTTAATTCCACTATACAACCTAACATGTCTTTCAGTCGAAGGGTTCTTTTTATAATTTGTCTGGCATTTTTCTTGAATATTGTGTTTGGTGTGTCGATTGAGAGAACACCAATGATATCAACCAAAGAATTTCTTTTCATGTTCTCAATTTCTCTTATCGATGTAAAAATGGAATTGTTGTTTTGGTATACAGTTATCCTCCTCCAAACACAACTCAACAATTGAATTTGTTTCTACGAAGAGTTCCCATTCATTTTTTAATTGGTTGAAATTCTTTTGTGCAAGTTTGAGTCTCCCTTTTGAGATGAGAAACACTTTCCTAGTTTCTATGTGTTCATAAAACTTTTCTGCAACTGCATTAAAACATGTTACTCTTATTTCACTACCATCTAAATCAACAAAGTCAAAATTAAACACTTGGCCATCTCCTTTTGCATTGTTAAAATGACGGAGTTGACCCTTTCTAGTGACTCTTGCCTTTATTGACCATCTATTCTGGTAGGAATTGAGTGCTGCAATAGGAATGGTTCTTGTATGAGGTTCATTTTTTGCAACAATTGGGTGCTTATATGGATTGTAGGTAGGATCCATGCCTGCATCATCATCATAAAAGCAAAATCGTATTCAACAGATTTCAAATAGGGCAAAAGAAATGGCAGAGTAATTGGAAACATTGATAATTTGTTGATTTTTTCATATAACAGATGAATTGAATATAGCAGAAACTAAATATTGTACACATATATTACATTTTGGAATTTGAGACTCATGGAATTAACATTGAAGAAAATATGTATGTTACATCAATATCTTTCGAACATGGCAAAAGAAATGGAAGAGTAATTGGAAACATGATAATTTGTTGAATTTTTCATATCATTGACAAATTGAATATAGCAAAAAACTACATATCATACACATATATTACATTTTGGAATTTGAGACTCATGGAATTAACATTGAATAAAATATGCATGTTACATCAAGTATCTTCTAATATTTTCAATCTGTTTTCCTCAGCCTTTCTCTTGGAAAGTTGTCTATCATTTTTCTTTTTTCATAACGGTCATATGTGAACAGAGGCATAATTCTTAAGCCTTCGATGCATTTTACACGGGATATAGCTACAAATGTCAATCCTTGTTCTTTCTCTTGGTCCTATATCAATAGTAGCTTTTGATAGAGTCAAACCCTGTGATTTGTGAATTATCAATGCCCAAGCCAATCTTAATGGAATTTGGCTTGTCCTGCTCCTCTGTATTGTTGTAATTGGAATTGTCTTTGGGTTATGATCATCAAATGGTATTCCTGAATAGCTATCAAATGCAACCATTACATATGTTGGTGGTTCTGGTGGACTGGTTCCAGGTTCGTATACAACGTTTTGTATATATCCTAAAGCTCCATTGACAAGGCCTACTTGTATTACTAGATTTGAGGTTAACATAACCGTGACATTTTTACATATCAATAATTCTAGATCCAGCTCATCATTTAATCATTCTTCTCTTGCATTGCTACTTCATGATTTTATTGCAACACTACGTGCAATAGGATGTTTCAATGATTATAACATTTTCTTGTTATGGTTATTAAAATTTTCATTTGTGGAGAATAAATGCACACCATTGTCAAACTCATGATTGGTTGTTGCATCTAATGTATGAGTGGTTCTTTTCATAAGAAATTTCCAATCATCTATTGTGGGGTTTGCATCTCTCAAATTTGTCAAAACTTGACGAAATCTTTGTTGATGGATGTTTTGTCTATCTTGTCTGAATATTTTATCCAAAGTAACCACAGTTTTGAATTCTTCCCATAGTAACTTAGCTCGTGTGTTGCTGTCATAAGATAGTCTATCATTAACAGGAGGTAACTAACCCAAATCTCCAACAAAAATGATAGCTATGCCTAATAGAAAATTGATAACAATTATTGTGACTACTATAGAGCTCTATAGTTATACAATTGTCATTTACATGAATTTTTTGTATAGCCATATAAAATGATTAATTTGAATAATCAAATAGATATCTACCTCCAAAGTTACGATTTTTCATTTTGTGGGAATGCTTGTCGGAGCCGAGAATCAATGTTTTGTAGCAATTTTTGACCAATGAAGCTCATTTCATCAATTAGAATGTACTTGATGTTTGTTATTTCTTCTTGAAAACTTGTGAGCCTCGCTCCTTCCAATTGAGCAAAATATTTGATTGGGATTCAAAGTTTTAAATGAATGGTGGATGCTCTTATGTTGAATGTTGCAACTCCAGTTGGTGCCAGTAATAGAAGAGGAGAAGGACCGGGATTGTTGTGTTTTTAAGAGCTTGACTAATAGCACCATTAGATATGACTTTCCTATCCCTCCCGTTCCTTGAATTATCATCAACAAGGGCGATTCATTTTGATTATTATGGTAGTGTGTCATGATTACGTTGAGTGCCTTCTTTTGTTTGTCATTGAGGGTTGTGTAGTCCATAAGTTGTGGTATTTTGTCATGTATGAGACATCCATGTTCTCTCATGCTACTGATTAAGTTCATTGCTTGATTTGTATAGATTTCACCACGATATTAATTACACCAATTTGTTTATCTATCAAAATCTCTCCTTCCCAACATATCTATTTCAAAAACTTGTATATTTTGACCATGATGTAGTCCAGATAGTATTTCCCATTCATGTTCGGTATTTTATTTCTTTGAAGAGCGTCATTGTCTTCAATTTCAGTATCAGTGATGTTCTCATCATGTTGTTCAATTGTTATTCGTTCCACGTGCCAAGGGTTATAATGGAATGACTCCCAAATTTGTTTGATTGATTCATCATCATGACCGATATCTCTATCCACATCACAAAAATGTTTGTACAACAATAATTTTGAATAACAAAAATCAATCCATTTATCTTACTCACGTGGAGGAATGGATAAAAACTTAGGATGCACTCTAACAATTGCTACCTTTTGTCTTGGCTCCCATTTGTTATCTCTCCTTTTAGGATTATATATCCACGATATGGCTGCATCAATTAGTGTAACACCTTCCATAGACAAAGGCCTTATTTTATATCCTTGGATTTCCTTTCGAAATAAAACTCTTCTAAATTCTAGAATTTGACCATTTAATATTGTATAATGTGAGTAGAAGCAATATGAACCAACTCATTAAAATGCACTATTGACACTATCTATTTAATTTGTAATAAACTATTCTATTCTATTTGACCTCTCAATTGAGGTTCATAGTTCACACATAACACAATTCAACACAATTATTGAAGATACATGTAATTGTTTGATATGGATTTGCATAAATACCTATACTTAGAGCCTCATTGAAATGCCAACCGAAAGAGTGGAGAATATGATTTTTCTAGAGCTCTGCAAATAGATATAATTTCAACTTGAGCCTTATGTAACCAATTTCAAAATAGTAAATTTTTCATGGTTGTAGAAACAGAATGCAACCAATTTCAAAAGAGTAAAATTTTCATGGTTGTAGAAAGAGAAGCTTACCTGTGTTTGATGTATATTATAGTTTTTACTGCACAAGGATGAAATCAAATATTATTATCTTTTTCTATGATTATTTTTATGTGTGTATAATTGTTCATAATAAAGGATATCAGATTGTAGATAATACAATGAGAATTGACTTCTGACAAAATGGAAATGCAACGACTATTCTAATAGAGTTTTCACCGCATACAAGCTATTGAATTTAATAGACAAACTCCCCTATATTTGTGCCAAACTTAATGTTGAACAAAAGAGATAGCTAGCAACCAAAGTTGAAATTATTCGACATCAGATAAAAGAGGCACAGAGGATGGTACACAACATGAACTTAGAAGGCCAAAGAGACACAAGGATAAAGAAAAATGCAGCATAAGAGGGATATCATTCACATCTCTAGACAAACAATGAGTCAATCGATAGTTATGAGTAGGGTAGATATTTCGAATGCAGCACAAGGCGTATTTTCTTCATGTGGAAGCTATTAAGAAAGAGTATCTTTGTACCTAGGTAATAGAGAAGTGCCATTTACCCTTCCATGAATCATGAGTGAATTTTTTGTGTTTCCACATCTACCTTTCATGCTTCTATACTTGTACCCAACAAATATCTATCCTATGGAATATTTTATAACAAACTGGACCTGGATTTAAAAAATAGAGTAGCAAAAGATACATCTATTTTTGCAAGGTCAATACCTAACTATCAAAGCCTTGGGGTAATCTTTTTGAAATTCTAGAGGTTAGATTTTCTTTCAAGAGAGACATAGTGCTTCTAGTATTTTTTCTATGTTGTGATGAGCAAGATCACTCATCAACAAAACTAGTGCTAGGAGGGAAGATGAATGATGAGTTGGAAATTGAATGAGCTTGCAAGTTGTAAATCTAAGATATGATAGATCTTTGTATATGTTTACAATAAATAAAAAATTGGAAAATCGAAAAACCAAAAAAATATGCAAATGGATAGGCAATAGTTTGTTATCTCTTATCGTGCAAAGAGTCATATGGTTAATATTCCATAGTTTCAAGAGGCTCTGAATAGAAAGTGTAGACACTGAAAAATGTCCTAAGTTTGTGAACCTTATTTTTCATCATCAATTTCCCTTCTTCCCCTACATAATTAAATAATTTTAATTATTTGATTATGGTTTAAGTCATATTTCTTCTATTAATTAAATAATTTTGATTATTTAATTAATTCACTTTTTCCTTTTATTCTTCCATTTGAATTATTAAATAAATTATTTTTTATTATTTAATTACGTCACTAATATTCCTTTCTCTCTATAATTAAATAATTTTTTATTTATCTAATTATTCATTTTCACTTTTCTCCTATTCTTAAATAATTATTATTGACTGTTTAATTATTCATTAGCCTTTTCTTCCATAATTAAATAAATTCTATTTATTTAATTATTTTCCACTTTTTAATGAGATAATTGTTTCCAATTACTTTATTTAAAAAGTTAGTTTTTCCTTCACTTGTCTTTTTCCCCCGTTTTTAAAATGAGATAATTGTTTCCAATTATTTTATTAAAAAAGCAAGCTTTTCCCTCCACTAGTAAATAATTATTTTAATTATTTAGTAAGTTATGTTTTTCCTCCACTTTTTTTTTAGACTGTAGGAATCGGGTAGCACAACCCCCTATAAATTGTAGTGCGCTTGGTAAACTTTTTAACGTGGCCGACGGCGCAAAAAACCTTTATCCTCTGCTTTTTAATGAGATAATTGTTTCCAATTATTTCAAAAAGACAACTTTTTTCCCTCTTCTTCTATAATTCAATCATTTTTTTATTATTTAATTATTTACTTTCCCTCTTAAATTAAATAGTTTTATTATTATTTAATTTATTCCTTTTCCATGCCAATCTTCATTTTTATCTTAGTTAACCTCCACCCTTGATAAGGTTTTATTGCCTTTAATCTCTACTGTCCATCCTTAACTATACCTTATTTTTTCCCTAACCCTATTTCCGTGCTTCCTAAAAGCAATCTCATCCTTTGATATTTGTCATTCAATCTTGGCCCTTCATTCAAATTTGGTTTTCTATAAAAAAGACTCATCCTTGTCATTTCAAGGCTAACTACAACCACATTCTCCAAAGTTCTTGCTATCTTGTCATTATCATTTGTAGGTATTCAAGCACTTCTAAATTTGAGGGCAAAGCTTTTCTACTTGAGAAATAATGGAGGAGAAACAAGGGAGATAATCAACTTTGATAAGTGGAGTTTTTTATTTGCTTTCATGTTGTTTGTTCTCTTCTATCATGTGTACTTTCTTGTTTGGATTTGGGATTTGGGATTTGAGCATTGATCTTATGTGGAGTGGTTGCTACTTGGTCTTAGTCTTTTATTTCTAGATTTTCCCTATCTTACATTGGTGAACCCAACATGAATGTTATAAAATTTGGCAGAAATTTATGTGTTTATTTTTTGTTTTTGATGTTTTGTAGGTTTGTGAGGTGCATTTGTGTGATAGTGAGTCACATCCATGAGCTGCAACTATTTAACAAAATACCACAATCATCTGTTAGGTATAATTTTTTTTAGTTTTTCGAATTTCCTTTTTGTTTTTTATTTTGGTTTGCATTAGGTTAGGGTTTTTGGGTTACTAATCCTTTGTTTGCAGCACGTGGCATTCATTTTTTAGGATTCTAACTCATTTCTTGCAAGGTTTTGTTTTCTTTTTCTTAATGTATGAATGCCATTTTTTTTGTTTTGCTACTAATCTTCACATCATGGGTTTAAAATGAACCATAAATTGCATTCACATTCATTTGGTTAAAAAGAACACAACTTACATTGTCATGAAATTTGGCTTAAAAAGAAAAACAATCTGCATATTCACATTCATTGGGCTTAAAAGAACACAACTTGCATCTTTCACTCATTTGGATTTAAAAAGAATAATAAACTCCATTCACATCCATTGGGCTTAAAAATAATGTAACTTGCATCTTTCACTCAATCAACTTTAAAAAGAACAACAAACTACATTCACATTCATTGGGCTTAAGAAGAACACAACTTGCATCTTTCACTCATTTAATTTTAAAAAGAACAAAAAATTGCATTCGCATTCATTGGGCTTAAAAAGAACCACAACCTGCATTTTGTCTTCTTAAGTAGGCACATTTCAATTTGGACTAATTAATGAACGACTGTCTATTGTGTCTAGTGCACTTGCACACTACTTGTTAGTAGATCCCATAAGGTGTAGTGAGAGTATCCTCTCCCCTTGCGCTTCATGCAATCTTGGGTAAAGAGAAATCATTGCATCTTTTTTTTTTTAGTTGGGCTTTCCTAAGAGACACATCTTAACAGAGAACTCGAAGGCGACCCAAATCGAATTTTCCCTCGAGTTGGTATATAAAAGGATTAGATGAAATTCAAGTTCAATTTCTATTAGCTTTCATTGTATGATGTCAATTAGAATGAGGTACATTTGCATATAAGTTTCCCTAGTAAGGTTGGTTAAAGCCTTAAGTGGCTTTCTTGATGCTTGTGAGGTGGCATGTCCCTGAGTTGTGACTAGACACCATTTTAGTAGCCACCTTGATTGCTTGACTTATCTTGGTATCACTCTTAGTGCAAGGGTGTAACAACACACCTTGAAAGTTACTCACCATATGGCTCCCTTGAGTGAGACAAGAATCCTCGACATAGAATAAGTTACTTGTTTTTACTTTTAAATTTTTGAGGAGAGGGTGATTTGGGCCGTCCTACCATCACAAGAGGCCTCTATCCATCCACTCTTGTATACAAGAGTTGATACATAACCCGAAAGGGCGTCCCTCACTTGTGTCGACAAATATTCCAAGTTGTGGGCCTAAGCGTCATGCCATTGGACATTGATCTTAGGGATAGACAATGCTTGATTGTTTTCGATATGTGTTTATACCAGTGAAAATTGGGGTGAATAAACTTTGAACATACACATGCGTATTTCAAAATTGTCACAAGTCAAGAACCAAACAAATATATTTTTAGAGTGTTTACATTGTTTTCAGAGTGTTTTCAAAATATTCTCAGTCACATTTTGTAAATTTTCCAAAACAAAAACCAGTTGCAACCATAAACTTGCAAATAATCCCTCTATTAACCACATTTGATGAAAACAGGCCCACAACTGAAAAATGAGTGTATTTTCTTAATAGAGAACCACAACGAAGATTTTTAAATCACATTTTTCAAACAGTAAATCACACTTGTCAAGAATTAATGAACCAAATTAGTAGAACAATGAACCACAATTGCTTGGTTATAAGAATTTCATATAATACCAATCCAATCTCAGTCTTTATCATCTTGACAGTGATCTTATCATCTGGACATTAGACTTGCAGAGTTTGATCAAACCATTTCATCTTTTTCATTTAGGTTTCCTCATATTTAGGCTGCATTATCATCCTTGGTTTCATCTTTAGGTTTTTCTTAGGTTGCATATACCTTTTGGATTTCAGGCATAGGAATCTTATCAACAAACACTTAACTATTGAAGAGGTTGAAAGACCTTCACAAGATACAAGAATTATACACATTGTTGATGAGCTTGTTAGTGCTGATCCTAATAAATTATTTTATGCAATAGCAAAGAAAGGTGCCAAACTCCCTCTTGGTTTTGATGTCGAGCTACAATTATGGAGGGAGCTACTCAAGCACTAAACCAAGGTTTTACCTAGAACACATTATCACTAGGAATTCCATCCTCATCACAGATTTTCACTAGCCTACCACTGGGGACAACACATATGGCAATGAATATACACATTCCTAATTCACCCACATTTGGAAACAAGAGAACTCATGCCACAACACAAGGATAAACTTTTACATTTGGTTCATCATCAAGTTCCATGGGTATGACATTCACAAATCCTCTATTTCAAAACACAAATCAAGGTCCCACACCTCAATTTCAAAATATAAATCAAGGTCTGACGCCTCAAAATCAACCAAAAAAAACAAGGAAGATTCATATTGTTCCACATAAAGTACCAAATCAATTTCAAAACACAAATCAAGGACCCATACCTCAATTTAAAAACATAAGTCAAGGTCCTACACCTCAATTTCAAAACACAAGTCAATGAGATCTGCTAGGGTTTTGTGTTTTTTGCAGTCACCCTTGGCCCCTCTTGCATCATACTATTCCTTATGTGCAAGATTTTTCCTCCCTTATTGAGTACAACCACATTTACCGCGATTTTAGGGGTTTATTATGCCTTCAACCGACATCAACCCAGCATTTCATGTTGGTGTTAATGTTTCATTGACACAACTCAATGGCTTCTCCTCCGAACAAACATCCTGAGAATTTTTTTTCGAAAGTCTTTCATGAGGTAAGCATTTTGATGCCCTTACTGATGTCATTTTTCCTTTACCTGATTTTGACTCTGCTTGTCAATGGCTAGAACAACACACCCTTGTGGGTTATTTTGCTGGGAGGAATCCCCCCAAAAGTATGCTGAAAGAATGGGTCAACAAGGCTTGGGCCCCTCATGGGGTCCGCCTTGATATGGTTCAAAACTTGACCAAAGGCATTTTTTTGTTTCGCTTCGTGAAAGTTAATCATATCCAAGCCATTCTAGGGCATGGGCCCTGGTATGTTAGGTCTTCCTTCTTGGTATTCCACGCATGGACCTGGGATTTTTCTATCTTAGATGATGCTAAAATGCGGGTCCCGGTCTAGATTGAGTTTCTCGGTTTGCCTTTACCATGTGTGCCCTTCCTACACCACATTGCTTCTTCGTTGGGGAGGGTTGTTTGTATCGAACCTAACAAGTTCTTCCAAGCCTGTCTGGAAATGTGGGTTTGTGTGGAATTTGATTTGTCCAAGGACTTGAAAGATTATGTAGACATTCAAATTAGTGCTAATAGGCATACCCAGAAAGTCACGTATTTCAATCTACCCAACATGTGCTATCGATGCTAGTCAGCTGACCATAAGATCAAGGACCGCCCTTTGATAGTTCCTCGTACACCATCACCATCACGAGATGTTGAAAAGCCTCGCCAAACGGAGCCTTCTCCTAAGATAGAGTCAAAATGGACAACGGTTACAAACCAGAAAAATAGGCCAACTAGCTCTAGGTCGGCTCCCAAGGCCCCTAAACCATCTAAAAATGTTTCAAACCCTTCTGAAAAAGGGTCATTTTCTCCTTCCAGAGCTGTTACAGCCTCAATATAGCCTAGGTCAAAGGAAATGCCTCAGCCTGCGGTTGTTCTATGCGCCCAACCGACTATTCCTCTCACAACGGGGGTTCAACGGCGGTCTCGCAGCCCGTCTCCACCGTCGGAAGAAGGAGAATATGTGCCAGAAAAATGGAGGCATGCATTGCCTATTCATATTGGTTCAGTCCCACAGGATTTTTTGAAGAATATTTTCTCTTCCTTGATTGAGGAGGAACTAGGTTCCGCAAACATGGAGGAGTTTCATCCATGAATTTTATTTCATGGAATGCTCGAGGTCTAACTGACCTCTCTAGAAAGTATTATGTTAGGGATACTTTACAAAAATACTCAGGAATTGAAGTGCTTTGTCTCTAGGAAGTTAAAATTTTAGGATTTTTACTTGCTTCGGTTGGTCACACTATTTGGCCAGCCAACACTATGTTTTGTACTTTGCATGAAGCCGGGCGTGGTGGAGCCGCCACTCTTTTGTCCTCTCGGTTGCATTCTTGCATTATGGATCATGGGATCGATCCTTCCCAGTGAGTCATCTAGGTTCTTCTCAACATTGATAACCATTCCTTTGGGGTTGTCAATGTCTATGCCTCCAATGATGTTGTGGAGAACTCTTTTCTTTGGCGTTGGCTTGTTGATTCTTTGCCAGTCGCCACCTGGCTGCTCTGCGGGGATTTCAATATGGTTGAGATGGCATATGAAAAGGATGGAACCTTACCCTTTCATTGGGTTGCTAGTGAAAGGGAGGCATGGTTTTACATGCATAATAAATTGGGGCTTTTTGATCCCAACACTGGCTACCGCCATTCTCATTCCCTCTGGTACACTTGGTGTAATTACAGGGCTGGTTCTGAAAGAGTCTTTAAATGCCTTGATCGTGCCATGATCTCAACTCAATATTTATTTTCTTTTGCTAGCTCTGCCTTGCCAGTGAATCCATTAGTGGATGTGACTCTGTCTGATCACTCCCAATTCATTTTCGCATTGAATGGACTTCTTGTCAGCCCCTCACGTGTAAGACTCAATTCTTTCTGAACATGTCTCTTCTCTACCACAAGCCCACTTTGGCCCACATTTGTTGAGTGTGGAATTTGGAGTGTAGACTAGCTAGCCAAATAGGTTGGATTACCTGGTGGAATGATGCCATCATTCGTATTGCTCGGTTCTTGCACATTTATGGGTGTCAACTGACTATTTTTCACCAGTGATCTTATGAGGCTAACATTGTTGACTTGCGTATGACCATGGAGGCTCTAGCGGCCAGTCCCTTTTCCCCATCGCATCAAGTCAGGGTGGTGGAGTTAAGACACAAGAAGCAAGTGGCTGATAATTATGTTGCTAGAGGAGCGCAAAACAAAAATCGGCTGCATTGGATTAAGATCGGTGATCATGTCTCCAAATAATATTTTTTTGCACTTCGTGCTAGGCACTCATCCCCAGGCATCAAAAAAATTAAGGATGGCACTCAGGTGCTCTCAAAACTTCCCGGCATTCTCTAGGATTTTGTGCACCATTATGAACAGGTGTTCACTGCACAAGATTCCACACTTGTGCGACAACAAGCTCTTCAGGATTGCCTTGCTGTTGTGCCACATAGGCTTTCTTCAGCCTTGATCAATTTTTGTGATCAATTGTTAACAATTGATGATCTCAAGGAAGCCGTTTTTTCTATGACCGATGACAAGGCTCTCGGGATTGATGGCTTCCCTTGCAATTTTTACAAAGCTCTTTGGGATTGTGTTGGGAGAAATTTACATCATGTCTATCTTGAAGTTTTTCATACCAATTCCCTAGGTAATTTAATAAATAAGGGCAGTATAAAGTTCATACCTAAGCTTGGGGATCCAGAGGATATTTGCAACTGGAGGCCTATCACGCTCCTCAATGTTTCCTACAAGATCATTGCCACAGCCTTGGCTTTGAAAATCTACCATCTCTTGCCTCAAGTTGTGCACCCTGAACAAACTGGTTTCATCAAATCTAGGTTTATTCTAGATAATATCATTGTTGTTTGGGAAGGCATGGAGTGGGCCCGATGCTCCAACCAGAAATTTGTGTTCATTAAAATTGATTTTGCTAAAGCCTATGATCACATCGAATGGCCTTTCATTCTTGCGATGTTGCAAGCCTTGGGGTTTGGGCCCAACTTCATTCAGTCTATTTGAATGATGTTTGTTGATGCTTCAACCTAC
Source organism: Sequoiadendron giganteum (assembly GCA_007115665.2). Lineage (NCBI taxonomy): Eukaryota > Viridiplantae > Streptophyta > Pinopsida > Cupressales > Cupressaceae > Sequoiadendron > Sequoiadendron giganteum. Next base: position 115,075,229 of record CM021103.1, on the reverse strand, counting down.
ATTACCATTAATGACCCCCAACCTTCTTCCTTTGGTCTTTTTCGCTCCATTCATCAAGTGTGTCCTCTCGCCCCTTCTTTGTATGTTCTAGTTGCTGAAGGATTTGATTACCTGTTAGCCCATGTTGTTTATCAAAAGCATGTCAAAGGGATTCTTCTTCATAATTCATAGGAGAAGCTTTTCAATGGCCAATTTGCGGATGACTCCTTTCTCACTCTCTTGGAGGAAGAGGAATCTATCACTACTGCCCTTGATTGTCTTAACACTTTATGCTTTGCCTCTAGCTCGGCCATCCAATGGCACAAGACTTTATGCTACAGACAATTTGTGTTACCCACCCCTGCATGGTTTCAAACTTATAATTGGAAGTGGATTGGGCAAGGAGATATTTTTTGCTTTCTGGGCATTCCCTTTGCCTTCCAGGCTTCCCGTAGGGAGCTTTGGCAAGTCGTGCTCTCCAGAGTTGAGCAGAAGCTTGCTTACTAGATTACCAAGCCTCTTTCTTTGGCCGATAAGTTCCAAGTGCGTTCTAAAATTTTGGTAGCCACACATGTTTATTATTCTTCCTGTTGGGCTCCCTCCAAAGCCGCTTACAACAGGCTTGAAAATTTGCTGCTAGATTTCTTATGGGCTTCTTTTGAAAACCACAAGAGTTTCTATCATGTTGCTTGGGAGTTATGTTGCCTCCCTAGGGATTCTGGAGGGCTTGGGCTGATCTCCACTCAATGACAAGGGACTGATCTTTGTGTCAAATGGATTATTCAGGCCCTTACCAGAGAGGAACCCTAGAAGATTCTCCTAAGGCACTACATCCAGTCTATATTTCCTACTCATAGACCCGCATCGAAAGAGATAGGCTTTCAAACCCTCCTGGTTATGAGAGAGCCTATTCAAATTGTTGGAAATTTTGTGGCCAAAAGTATTTGGCAGGCCTAGGAGGTTGTCAAGCCTTGGCTCCGATGGGCTGGAGCTAGCTTTCGTGATGGGCTTTCGCTCAATCAATAGAACCTCTAGTGGTCTCCCCTTCTTGCTCAAAATGGTCAACCTCTGGCCAAGTCGCCTTGGCTCAAAGCCCTCAGGTTTCACAAAAAGGGAATTCAAACCCTGCAACAACTATTTCATCGGCCTATGATGCGTATTATGCAATGGGATGCTTTCAAAGCCCAACACAACCTTCAAAACCAGGGTCGTGCCACCTTTGACGAGCTGGTGAACGCCATTCCGATTGAGATGCTCCATAAAGTGGGAATTTGTGGCCATAAGCCTTGGTGGAAAGATTGGAAATGGTTCCTAGACACTCCTCTTAGGAGCTACAAGCCATGACTAATTCCTCCTATGATCAACAGATTAAAGTAGAGGTGGCTGCTTAATTCCTTCGCTCATGTCTGGTGGAGACGATTTGATGCCATTTGGTCTACAAGTGTTAATTCTTTTCCAAGGCTTGCCTATGGGATCTTGACTTATTCACTTGGGGGTCCAAGACCCTTGTTTCCCTTTTTGTAGGCAGCCAGAAAGCTTCAAGCATCTTTTCTAGTTTTGTCCCAGAGCTCAGAAACTTTGGACTTGGATACATGATTTTTTTCGGCCTTTCCGACCGAAACCCTTTTCTTGGCATATGGTTTTGCTTGGAGATCCACCAGGGATTCCTGTTAAATTCACTTAGCTTTCGCACAATTTCAAAGTGGAAATCCTCTTCAACATCTAGAAAGACATAAACTCTTGCATCTTTTCTCATTCTCAATTAGATGTTAATATTTCTCTCTATGCTAAAACAATTATTTGTTCTAATGTTCTTTTACAGATTCAAGTGCAAGCTAATAAAGTTGCACTGGAAGTGGCTCACCTTCAAGTCCTCTTGTACCACTGGGGAAATGCCCCTTGTGTTGTGGCTCGGGTCCTTGATTCACCCTCTTCCTCCCATGGTTGGTCGCCCTCTCGAGGTCGGCAGTGGAGTGGCTCCGCTTGCCCCCGATCTTAGCCCCCTGCTTGGCGGGACTCTCACCCTCCTCGACGTGCTCGCTCTCCTTCGTTGTGGGTTGCTTAGGGATGGCCTTCTGGTGGTGCAACTGGGAGTGGCGGTGACAGTTCTAGGTGGCCCTCTGATTGTCCGCCTGCTTCTGGCTCTGGATGGCCTACCAGTGGTAAAAGCTTTATGTGGTTGGCTCTTGCAATCTCGCCTCGACGCGAGGAAGAAGATAAAGATAAAGATAAAGCTGATAATGGTTGGTGTGCTCTTCCTGACGCCACTCTAGACCCCACTGATGTTTGGGGGAAAAACATGGATGACAGAGACCCCCCAAGCTCTGTTGGCACTACTTTGGCCACTTAATGGCTTGTTTGTTTAATTTTTTATTTCATGCTTTTAGACTTCTGGGCTTGGCCGATGTGATCAAATATTTTGGATTTTTTGGGCTTTGTCGGGCTTTTCCCATGTGACTATCAAGGTGTGCCTTCTTACCACCCACCCCTTTTTTTGTGAATATGTATTCTTATCTCTAAATTAATATAGATATTTGTCTATTCATCAAAAAAAAAAAATACAAGTCAAGGTCCTACACCTTTACTTCAAAACCCAAGTCAAGGTCCCACGCCTCAATTTTAAAATATAAATCAAGGTCCAACATTTCAATTTCAAAGTGCTAATCAAGGTCCATCTCCATAATTTCAAAATGTCACACCAAACACAAACATGACCTTTGGGACAAATCTAAATACCAATTTCGTTCCAAATCAAACCAACACCAATACAACATTTACACATCAATATCAACAAGGAAACCAATTTCCCATGCCACAAAATGTGAATCCAAATCCAACAATTGATCACACCAATGCCATCATGCAAAATAAACTTAACACAACACCATCTCTCGTATATACCTTGATGCAACAAATAGAAGCATTATAACAAAAAATGATAAACATACAATTGGCGACCAACAAAAAGACTTATTCTATGGAGGAATTGTATCCCTATCCATTTGAAAGAAATCTATACATGCCATCCTTTCCCCCTCACTTCACTACACCAAACTTTAACAAGTATAAAGGGAAAGGGGATCCAGTGGAACACATATGAGAATTTAACACAATGTGTATGGACATCACTTTTGAGCATACATATTTGATGAGACTATTTCCATAAATTTTTGTTGGGTAGGCTCTAGAATGGTTTGCACACCTTCCTCCTGGGATTCGAACATGGGGTGACTTGGATGATAGATTCATTAAGCATTTTTCCTATAACCTATAAAGTGACGTGAATCTCACAAAACTATGCATGACTAAACAAGATGAAGGGGAGTCACTCACATTATTTTACCAAAGATGGAAAAGTATGGCTAGCAAGTGTCCTTGTCACATCCTTGAGAAGTAACTAGTCCCCATGTTTGTGGAAAACCTTAACACATAATTGATGATCCAACTCCAAATCCAGTGTTGCACAAATTTTGAAGACATTATTGAGAAAGGTGTCTTTATTGAGAAGACCTTTGTGGAAAAAGGACTAGTTAAAGTTTTTGAAGAAGCTTCAAAGGCTAATAATGACAAGAGTAAATTTTGGTCCAGAAATAAAAATGTCACTAATGATGGACTTGTCGCTACAAAAGCACTAAATTGTAATGTCATAAAATTGTACCCCTTCCAATTTCTTATACATTCTTGCATCTTCTTTAGTGTCCACTCCCTTAGCATCTTGTGTAGGCTCATTTTAGCCCCTGCATTAGCCTTTTCCCCTCTCAAGATGCCAACACTGCTTTTCAGCAACTACTCTTGCATTTCAACTTTGCGTTAAACCTAATGCTTCTTTCGTTCTCATTGTTTCATAACGTGATGCATCTAGACACTAGTGCACTACACAGACGTTTACACACCGTGCTAGCGTCTTGGAACATTTAAACATTCAAACGATCGCTTTTTAGTATGTTTGCCACTTGTTAGCCTCTTTTGTCAATGGTAATGGCTTAGGTCACCTTGTAACCACCCAAGAAGCTTATTTTTGCTTCTCTTATCTCTTTTAATGCTATATTTTCAATTCCATTGCCTCCTCTAAGTTCTAGCTCCTTTTGCATCTAGCTCTTCTGGCCTCTAGCTTCCTTCTAGCCTTGGCTCTTGCATTCCTCTCTTGCTATCTTGTTTGCACAACTCCATACAGATTGTTATAACAACACTCTCAAGATTTTTCAACTCTCCTTGCAACACTCCTTGCTTGGCGGCTCCATCTCCCTTATCTCATGCTTGTGAGCATCTTGGCATTTCACACATCCCCTATCTATCGCATCCTTACTTTGTGATACAGGTTCTCCTCCTCGAGTGGGGATTGCTTTTATCACCTCTTTTGTGATATGGGTTTCCTTCTCGAGCAAGGTTTGCTTTTATCACTCATACTTGGTGGTGCGGGTTCTACTCCTGAAGCGAGCTTTTCTTTCACCACTTGCTTTGTCCATTTCGGTTACACTCTCTTTCTATTTGGCTGTTTATGGAGGTGGGAACACCAAAACAGGGGTTTGACTGAGCTAAACACCTATACAACCCCAACATTCTCTCCAAATATTTTGCATGCAAGTTTTGAAGATATTCACATGCTGGAGGCTTCATCAGTTGGACAGTTGTAAGCATTTTCTCTTTCCTCTTTAACTTTATCATTTATACTTATTTATTTCAGTTCTATTACATTCTATCATTTTCCCACATTTTGGAAGTTCTTGACAATTAGAGTAGAGGAAGCCACTCTGTCATTTTCTGTGATAAAATCGCTCTTTGTGCTAATGAGATTCCAATGCGCCTCTCGGATGCCAACATGCCACGCTGTCATTCATATTTGCATTGTCGTCCTTTGGTTGAGAGCTTGACAATTTGTCCAAAAAATCTTCATGACCTGCTCTTTCAGATTTTGGAACTCTCACCATTGTTCCTTAGGGTAGTTTAGGGAAGTTCACCCCATGAGTCTCTCTAAATGATGAGAAATCATGAGTAGTGAAGCCCCCTTCTCTACATTTTGGTGAACTTGACGTGAAAAAGGGTATTTTTCAAAAAACTAGGAATTTATTTACCCCTACTTGGTGGGGTCATAACTTTTGACTCGGTGCTCAAAATTTAGAACCGTTTGCACCGTCGGAAAGGTGTCCAAAAGAAATAGTTCAGTCCCTAAAACAAAATGCCTTTGGCTATCGGATTTTAAGGAGTGACGCAAGTTTCAACCTCAAATTTCCCTCTAAAGACCTCTAAAAATGCAAATTACTAGAACAAGAAAATACCGAAAAAATAGAAAATATGGATTTCCAATTTTTCTTAGTTTGATCACCCCAAAATGAATTTAATATCTTCTTTTATTAGCTTAGTATCTAATTTTATTCAAAATTTTAATGATATTCCATTTCATGCATGTGATAGTGACTTGGCTTTGCCCATGTCACTTTGTATCTTTGATCCTTCTCATGAGATTCCTCTTGCTTTGGAGGATATCTTGTTGCAAGAAGATGAGATCATTGATACATTTCTTAATGTTACTCTACCTTCTATTCATTCTAGTGCACTCTCTTCTAGAGACATTACATTTGTGAATGATGAATCTCCTATTCCTTCCAATACACTCTCCTCTAGAGATGATGTAGTGACACATGATGAATCTCCTTCCACACTTGATCCTATTTGGATTGATGTTGAGAATATATCTTCAAATAATTATTCTACTAGTTGTGATGATTCTGTAAATGTAATTTATGTCTTTGTTGCCTTTCAAAATTTTAATAGACTGGTCATTTACCTAACTCCAACTAGTTCTTCTCCTAAAAGGGTTTGTTCTATTAATGGTGTTCCAGTTGATAGTGAATCTCTTGGCCTTTCTAAGGCTCCCTCTTATAGAGTGGTAGACCATACTTATGAGAATAGTATGAATAAAAAACCAAGTTTTCCTTTAGCACCTATACCTACAACTAAAGCACCCGATGATTACAATCTTGTCGAGCAACTCCAATTTACTCAGGCTAAGATCTCACTATGGGACTTGCTTCAGTTTGCTATGGTTTATCGAATTATACTTCAAGAAGCCTTGAAAGATATCCTCTTTCCTTCTTCTGCTAGGTCAACAGATGTTGATGCATTGATAGCTCATATTCGTGCAGATTTGCCAAATATTACATTCTATCTGCAAGAACTCCCACCTCCAAAAGTACAAAAGCAAGCGGATCCTCTGATGATTATAGTCAACATTAATAAAATTGGTATGAGATGTACTCTCATTTAAGTTGGCTTGATTCTCAATGTATGTAGCATTGATCTATTGCCTAAGATTAATATTGATTCATCTTCTATTAATACTTCTTTTGTCAAAGTCTACGGGTTCAATAATGTTGGGAGACAAGCTCTAGGTACAATAGTATTACCTTTGTAGCTTGGACCCATTACTGTACACACTCTAGTATATGTTATGTTAGAAAATTATCTTATAACCTTCTTCTTGGTAGACTGCAGATTCATGCTATGGGTGGAGTCTCATCTACCTTGCATAAATCTATCGAGTTTATTTGCAATAATCAAGTAGTCATAGTTAACGCTGACCCTGATGCCATGCACTTGTGTGAGATGTCAGCTGCTAGTCAAGCTTCAGTTGTGCCTACTCTTATTCCTTTAATGTCTTCCAATGTGTTGATGTTTACTCCAGTAGTACCTACTACAAAGGGTACTCTTGAGGTAGATGTCCCTGAAGAAGATCCTTTTGTAGAAAGAAATTCTAAGTCTACCTTTTCTCAAAAGAATGCATGTCTTGGTGATGATTGGGGTTCCTTAGAATTTACAGATTCCTTCATTAGGGAATATAAATTCAACTCGGTCCACTTAGACCTTTCAATAACATCATCCAAACCCACTATCAAAGATGATTACTCTTTTGCATCACGGGATAACGTGAACATAAATTGTAATGTTCTTAGTGTTTATCCTCCTTCCGAGGAAGATGATTATGCTTCTGCTAAAGAGGATAATGTTGGTAGTCCTATTAAAGAGGATGATGGTGATCCTATAGAAGAGCATGTCCCCCCTTGCTGGAATAATACTCTCTATGTAGATCCCCCCTCTTCTCAAGATTTGCAATCACATTATGGCCCCGACTTTAAGCTTGTCTCTAAATATGGCTATGGGTGTAAAGATTATGGGCGTAATGAACAAGGCATTAAGGTCCCTATAGAATATGCACATTGCAAGCATAATTTGGGGCTTGGCTACTCGAATGAATAATTTGAACATAAACCATAGTTGAATATGGACATGATGTCTACTCGACCTCTTTCTCTCATATTGATCCATCCTCCTTCATCTTCTATCTTTGTATCTTCCTCTTGTGAGAAGTCGATTCTTTCTCCATAAGAGAAAGGGTTGCTTCTTACTCCCCACTCTTTGTTTGAGCGAGAGCATATTTTGTTGCGGCTTGTAAAATATTGCTTAATTACTATTCCTCTTCCTACATGAAAGAAATCTCATGAAAATGATAAATAAAAACATTCCTTCTATGTGTATCATTGAGTGCATGGTCATTCCATTCGTGAATGCAAGGCCCTAAAAGATTAAAAAAAAAACTTCACTAAAACTTCACTATTCAGGTTCCATTGCCCATTTTTTTGTTGATGCACCTTCCTCTTCTTCAAATGACAAGTGATATTGAGGTCTACCTCTATCTTGCATGTTCTAAGTATCTTGCATGGTTCTCCTCCCCTGTATGTTGGGGGCAGTGATAAATTTTTTTGGAGATGTGTGTCCCTCTTAAATGACCCCCTCTCTTTCCTATTTCTTTCAAATGAAGTGTCCCTTGAGTGGACCCCCTTTTCTCTTTTTAATAATTCTTAAGGGATCCCCCCTTGAAATATTTTCTCTTAAGTGAAATCATTGGCGTCTAGCTTGGGGGCAACCTGACTAGACCTCACTTTTACATGGTTTGTGTGACTGTCTACTTGAATACATACATGGAAAACTTGTTTTTAGACATAATTTACATGTGGGTAAACATGTCACTTTGTAGGTGCGCATGTAAAGCCGCTTTCCAATTCAATTTTGTGGAGTCCCCTACTTTGGGTTTCCTTCACGTCAGAGATCTTGGGGGATACCTCCTTGTAGGTCTGAAGGCCTGTAAGGCGCTTTCATCTAGGTTTCCTCCATGGGAGAGATCTTGGGGGGTACCTTCTTGCAGGTCTACGAGCCTATAAGACACATACTTCACGGGGCTTCCTTCATGTGAGAGATCTTGGGGGCTAGCTCCTTATAGGTCTACGGGCTTGTAAGATGATTTCATCCCGTGAGATTTGTCCATCATTGGTTCAAGGGCCTTCAGTGTACTTTGTGCAACTTTGTAGTTCCACAGAGCTACGAATTCCTTTTGTTTGAACCTCCTCAGGAGAGAATACTTGTAGAGCCATCTCTCTTGGAATTTTCATTCCTTTCTTTCTCCCTAAAATCCTCTTCTCTTCTCTTATCTTTTTTATATACCAGATCAAATATCTACATCTTCTTCATCCTGAGTATATGCCCTTCCTTTCCTCATTTCAAAATTCTTCTAAGTGTTTTATTTCTTAATTTGGGGATGACGCATATTGAGACAACCTTTTACATCAAGATCTCTTTCACTTTTCTAACTCAAATCCTTTAGTTTTTTGTGCGCTAACATTGTTGTCTGGTGTAGGTTTTTCTTATCTAATGCATTTGTTTTGCAAGTCTTCAACCTAGGGGAATGCTTCTTTAGTTTGAAGAGTTATTTGCTTCCTCTACACTATCCTTTTTGCATATGATATTATTTATGTTTAGTAAACTTCCTTTAGTGTGCACATTAGTGTCGATTCATATGCCCACTAAAGTGGGGGAAAAATGTAATGTCGTAAAATTGCACCCCTTGTAATTTCACATACATTCTTGCATCTTCTTTAATGTCCACTCCCTTAGCATCTTGTGTATTCTCATTTTAGCCCATGCATCAACCTTTTCCCCTCTCAAGATGCTCTAGCACCCCTTTTCAGTAGCTACCCTTGCGTGTCAGATTTATGTTAAACCTGATGTTTCTTTCGTTCTCATCATTTCGTGGCATGATGCATCTGGACATTAGCGCGCCACATGGACTTTTATGCACTGTGCTAGCGTCCTATGACGTTTCAACATTGAAATGACCATTTTTTAGCATGTTTGCTACTTGTCAGCCTCTTTTGTCAGTGGTAATGGCTCAGGTCGCCTTGTAACCACCCAAGAGCTTCTTTTTGCTTCTCTTCTCTCTTTTAATGCTATCTTTTCAATTCCATTGCCTCCTCTAAGTTCTAGCTCCTTTTTCTTTTGGCTCTTCTAGCCTCTAGCTTCCTTCTAGCCTTGGCTTTTACATTCCTCTATTGCTATCTTGTTTGTAAAACTCCATACAACCTGTTACAACAACACTCTCAATCTTTTTCAACACTCTATGCAACACTCTTAGATTTGGTGGCTCCATCTCCCTTATCTCATGCTTGTGAGAATCTTGGGATTTCACACATCCCCTATCTGTTGCATCCTTACTTTATGATATGGGTTCTCCTCCTTGAGTGAGGATTTATTTTATCACCTCTTTTGTGATACGGGTTATCCTTCTTAAGCAGGGTTTGCTTTTATCACTCATACTTGGTGGTGTGGGTTCTACTCCTAAAGCAGGTTTTTCTTTCACCACGCGCTTTTTCCATTTCGGTTACACTCTCTCTTTCTATCTGGTTGTCTATGGAGGTGGGAACACCAAAATGGGGGTTTGACTGAGGAAAACCCCTATACATCCCCATAATTCTCTCTAGATCTTTCGCATGTAGGTTTTGAGGACATTCACGTGTTGGAGGCTTCATCACTTGGATGGTTGTAAGCATTTTCTCTTTCCTCTTTAACTTTATCATTTATACTTCTTTATTTTAGTTCTATTACATTATGTCATTTTCCCACATTTTGGAAGTTCCCAACAATTAGAGTAGAAGTAGCCACTCTGTCATTTTTTGTGATAAACTCTCTCTGGTCCATACGAGATGCCAACATGCCTTTGGGATGGTAGCATGTCGCACTATCATTCATATTCCACACTGTCATCCTTTGGACAAGAGCTTGAAATTTTATCCAAAAAATCTTCGTGACCTACTCTTTCAAATTCTGGAACTCTCATCGTTGTTCCCTGAGGTAGTTTAGGGCAGTTCACCCTGTGAGGCTCTTTGAATGAAGAGAAATCATGAGAAGTGAATCCCCCTTCTCTACATAAAAAAAGGTCCCAAAATTCACCTCAAAGGTCCTTCAACATCAAACATATCAAATACCCAAACAAAAATTCAAGATCAAACACTAAATGTCATTCAAAATAACCAACAATGCAGATGACCTCCATGAACTAAGAGAACATACACCCCCTTGGGTGAACCCATCAAATAATTTCTAAAGAATCTTTTACAATCTAATTTCATTCAACTTCCAGAAATCAAGAAATTTGAACCAACATTGGTGGAACGAAAATGAATACTGTGAATATCATCGTGGAAAGGGACATAAAATATCTTCATGTTAGACACTCGAAAATCTCATTCAGGATCTCATTGAACAAGGAAACATTTTAGTAAATAATTCACAAGGTAAAACCAATGTTGATCATACAATATTCAAAAATCCCTTGTAAGACCATGGAAAAGGGAAGGCCTCTAGTTTAGGTAACAATATTGCTAATTATACCAATGTTTCACATGACTACAGTACCATCATTAATCACATATGATCCTTTGATACTAATGTTGCCACCATTACCATTAATAATAAAAGTTTATAATGTGTTATTACCACTCACAGAGCCAAGGTAGCCTCTAATCCACAACCTAAAATTCAATACAATCTCCTTGATAATCTAGGAAAGATGCCTGCACATATATCTATTCTTGAGCTACTTCACATATCCCCAAAGCATAGGGCCATTCTGGACAAAGCCTTGCAAGATAAATATGTCCCTTCTAACCTAAATCTTAACCAATTTCAGGCCATGATAGGATCTATAGCTACACCACACCATGTCACCTTTTTCAAATAAGACCTTTCCAAACAAAAACCAAATCACAATGATCCACTACACCTTGAAGTTTTCATTAATAATCATAAAATCAGGTGAGCCTTGGTAGATGGTGGAGCGTATTTGAATTTATGCACCTTAAAATTGGTGAAAGCATTGGGACACTCTAAAGCTTGCATAGATAGATCTAAGATAATTGTTATCAAGGCTTATGATGATGTTGAGCACTCTTTTGAAAGATTAATTACTATGCTTATAAGGGTTGGCCCTACTATTCAAAATACGATGTTCCATGTCTTGGATTTGGACTTACCTTATAATATCCTCCTTGGTCGCCCATGAATTTATGCCATGAGAGTTGTACCTTCCACCTATCACCAATGCCTCAAATTTCTATATGATGGCCTTGAAATTACCTTACCAGGTGATCCTGATCCTTTTCAATATTACAACAATTTGAGAGGGACCATTGAATATCAAGTTCCTGTTAATCAAGAAGCTTTATCTTCCACCTCATCACATTACATTGATCCATCTTCCTTGGTCAAATCATCCACTCCATTCACTACACCTTCCAAAACCAAGGTCTAGATCCATGATATGGGGTATGACAAGTATCGTATGGATAATTAATTTTGTGCTAAGAAGTGATCCACATGAGAAAATGTTAATGTTGCTAAGGATATCCACACTCTTAAGAATAATTTTGAGTCAAATTCATATGGCCATGCCTGGATCGAAACCTTTTGGGACCCTAATGATAGCTTCGTCTTCACCATATCTACTCATGATCCTATTGAGAATGTTCATGATCATCCCTCTCCATCTGATGATTCTTTTCCTTCCACTCCATCTTCTAAACCATCAACTATCCATTTCAACCATCTTGATTCAAGGTATGCATCCCCTATTCTTTCCTCTATTGATTCTTCTTGCCAACTTGTTAAGGATGTGCAACTTCCTTTGATGTTAACATTACCGAAAAGGATAGTCTTGAAGAATCTATTGAGTGAATCATCAATATTTTTCATGAATCACACATTCCTACCATCTCATCTAACTCACCATCCCACCCATGTCCATCCATATGGATTAGCAAGTATCATTTCAAGAAAATAACAGGGATATAAGTCAAGAATCAAAGGTGAAAGTTATTTTTACAAATGGAGATACAAAATCAGAAGGAAGAATGCAAGGAAAGAAAGATCAAGAAAAGTCCTCTAGTCAAAATCAAAAGCTATTGGAAAAATCAAAAATGAAAATAAAAGTCAAGAATGAAAGTAAGAAAAATTTGATCTCCAATTATGTCTCTTCATCAAAATTAACTGGGAGCGGCTATCAAAGAAGAATGTCAAAAGAAGAGTTTGTTGATCCAAAGTCTCCATTTTCCTTCTTTTCACCCAATCCATCCACTCTTCCATATCCATCCATATCCATACATCCATCATACTATTCCATCTCCTTTGGTGATGTTCTTTGATGGACCTTTGATGATGACCCCTTCACGTACTATAACTCATTGGTTGCCCAAAATCCTTTTTATGTGAAGCCTGATGGACCATGTAGTGTGCACATAAGGAATCATACCCTATCTCCCTTCGTCCACTGCATCAATCATCCTGCATATCCATCATTCACACCCTTTGTTCAAATTAGATCCTTTCATCCGACGTGGTCATCCAAATATGAGCCCAATCAGTTGGGCTCGTACTTCATTACAACAACATATGGATTCGACACTTATCAGTTGTCTACTCTCGAAGATGAACCATTGCCTAATCCCATCAACATCATGCATCTTTGCTGATATTACACCTAGCCTTCAGAGTATCCCTTTCAAAAGGTAAAACATACAAAAAAATAAAAAAATAAAAAGAATAGTTAGCCTAATGGAAACTTCAAAAATAAACATTTTGGTGACAAAAAAAATTAGAAAAATGAAAAAAAAATAGTAAAGAGAAATAATTCGTCGAATAGTGAAAACCACTTTGGTAGCTTTGGATAAGTACCATGGTGAAAACCTAGAAAATAGGTGCCATGTGTATTCAGTCTATGCTCCCCTGTCTACTATCACTCTACCTAGTTTTCTACCTTTCGTCCATCCATTCTTACATATCATCTTTCCATAATAAAGCTTTGTAATCCTTCTCATGGCCTGAGAACCATTGACATTTAGCGTCCTTTACTTTCATGACCATCCTTTGCATCCATCAATCCCCTCACGCATAATAAGTTGGTCTTATACTTGACTGGGGGTAATTCCTTGAATTACGTCTTTATGAGATCCTACACATAGTATTAGCCTTTGAAACCTTCAAAAATCTAAAAAAATCATAAAATCTTCAAAAGTTCAAAAAACTCATAAAACTATCAAAATCCAAAAAAAATCATAAAACCTTCAAAAATCCAAAAAATATAAAACCTTCAAAAATCCAAAAACATCAAAATCCAAACAAATCATAAAACAATGAAAATCCAAAAAAATCGTAAAACCTTAAAAAATTCAAAAAGATCATAAAACATCCAAATCTTCAAAAATCATAAAACCTTCAAAAATCCAAAAAAATCATATAGCATCAAAAACTCCAATAACATAGTCAGAGTTAGAGTATGTGTTAGTCCAAGTTGAATCGGACTACGTTTTCTAAGAGCATTGCTACATAGGCAAGGTCATCTTTCAATGAGCCCCTGAGGGACTAGGTCAGTCCCTTAGGTTTTTGTTGAGTTGAATCAGTCATGATTTTTATCTTAATAATGAGTCATTTTTGGTCCAAGTCAGTCGAACTACAATGTCTCTATGTGTATAACATAGGCAAGGCCATATTTCGATGAGCCCCCAAGACACTAGGTCAATCATTTAGGGTTTTTCGAGTCTATCTTGGTTTATCATCTGTGGTCCTATAATAAGTTGTCCCTTGCTAAAAACAACACTTTAGACACAAGAAAAAAAATATCTAAACCAAATATTGAGTCAATAGATCAACCATCCAACTGGTCTTCAATCCAAACATATCAATTTCGTAATCATCAAATCTTGGTCAGCTCAATAGTCTTATCATTTTGTCTTAGTTGGGCTGCATCCTTCTTGAATTTGGTCATTTGTCAACCTTATCATTTTCCTTATACATGATATCTCTTTCCTAAAACTAGGCATGATCAATCAATCTTGTCAATTGGTCAAACCTATCAATAAGCCAATTTGGTCAATTAATTAATCAATCTTGTCAATTGGTCAATTCTACCAATCATCAATTTGGTCAAACAATTAATCTTGGTCAAAAATTAATCTTGTCAATCAAACTATCTAGTCAAATAATCAACAAGTCAAACAAAATTATCAATCAATCAACCTTATCAATCAATCAATCTGGTCAATCAATCAGTTAAACTTGTCAATCAACCTCATCATTACTATCAACAAATAAATTTTGGAAACTGCTCTAAATGGCTGTTGATTTTGTTGGTCTAGTTGGTCTTATCTTTTTTATTTATCTTTAGTCATGTTACTAACCACCTCAAGGATGTCCCACGAAGGATTTAGATGAGTGATGGTGGATCATGACCTCTTTTCTTTTTAATTGTTGGTTGTAGTTTGTCTTGACAAAAATATTGGGGAAAATTTTTCCTTAGTCTGAGTTAGGACATTCCTTTTTCGTTGAGTGTCTATTTTTGCAAAGGGACAACATTTCACACCTTGGTCTATGTCATACAATGGTTTTTATTATCTATTTTCTATAATTTTGTCGCCCAATGATGATAAACATGCAAGTTGGCATCTATTAAGAAAGAATATCAATCCCTCTTCAATCATCTAACTTCATGCTAACATTTTACTCTCACCAACATTTCATTTCATCAATCCTTGCATTATCCACCCCCATATTTTCTCATCAAAATAATTTTTCAATTTTTTTGAAACTCTTCCAAAATTTGCAAAATTTTCGAAACGCTTCCAAAATTTGCAAAATTTTCCAAGGGGGCATAGGTCTATCTCATCTTCACCAAGGCATATTCTGAGCTAAATTTTCCTATTTTTTCTTTGATACAACATTCAAACGACTTCACATTGTATCAAAGAGGGGCAAAATGTAGACACTGAAAAATGTCCTAAGCCTATGAAACTTATTTTTTATCATCAATTTCCCTTCTTCCCTTGCATAATTAAATAATTTTAATTATTTGATTATGATTTAAGTCATATTTCTTCTATTAATTAAATAATTTTAATTATTTAATTAATTCACTCTCCCTTTTATTCTTCCTTTTGATTAATTGCAGCACTAATATTCCTTTCTCTCTATGATTAAATAAATTCTTATTTATCATGTGGAGAGACGTAAGCCTATAATGGAAGTAACCCCTATAGGAGGCCAACAAAATTAACGGTCTAAGAAAAAAAAGAAATGATTCGTATTCATATTCTGCTAGTTGTTAATTAATGGGTTTGATGCATATGAGCTTGGGGGAGTAGCATTTCGGTTCATTCAAATGTCTTGTAACTGTTTCTTTATACCCTTTGAATTGTTTTTTTTATTTCACTGATTCAAAAGAAATTCTAATTCTTTATGCTTATTGCCTGAATCTAGAGTCCATAATTGGTTGTAAAAAATTTAGCCACAACCGTTTCAACAGACCGCATGTAACCCTTTTGTAATGGTCTTCCTCCCATTATGAGATTTCTAGGAATTTCTTCTATAATTGGCGCAGATGATTTCTTCAATGCCAGGAGAATGGTAATATTTTAAATATTATCTTTGTTGGAAGTATGTATTTCAAGCGTTATATTTCCCACTTATTTTACAGGCGGTTCTATTTTCTTGGTGTATACGGCTAGGTGATGTTTTGAATTATTATCTTTGTTGTACAATGTGGTTATTGTTTTGGGTTTTGTATCAACTCTTGTATTTTTTCCCTCATTCCTTTAAGTTTGAAATAAAGAATTCTTGAATCGTCTTTATTAGAGAATTTCTTAAGAAATTGTAAATTTTCTTCAATAGATTTGATATGCAATGATTCTTAACATTTAATTGAAATGGATCTATTTCCTTCCTGATACAACAAGAGATGGCACACTAACACAAAAAAACTCTGCACTTTGTTGCTCTATTGTGTTGATGTGCAACCAGGTGAATATCAATACCATCGTTCACAACTTGAAGCTTTTCCTTCATTTCAAAGATAAGGCTCCTCGACTCCAGCGGAAGGGAATCGCTCCTCTCTCGTCCTTGTAAGCCTTCCATGGTGGGTGTGGGAAGGGAAACCAAGTGAATATCGAGACCATCATTCATAGCTTGAACAAGGTAGCCCTCTAGGAGGGAGACATTAGTTGACATTATGACATAACTGAGTACAAGGCCATTGGAAGCGAGGAGATTTGCTAGGTCTAGAAAAGGAAGGAAGTGACCTAGTGTTGGGAATGGCACTGCCACAACATGAGGCTTCCCCAACCCAATCATCTTCATGTACCAAAACAAGTTGTTGAAATGAATTCGTCAATGTAAGAGTGGATTATCATATAAAACAATTGAACAAAGTTTGTGTAGTGTTTTATTTTGGCTGACTAGTACAAAAGCGTCAAGCCAGCCCCAAAATGCACATTTGACCGTATTTATTAATTAAAAATAAAAAACACAATAATTTTTTATTGTCAAATGTGCATTCCAATCCGAGAACGAAACTTCTCAATTTTGGATTTTTTCCTCCTTCTATCACACCTGGCCAAGTGAATGTCCATGATGAGAGCAATAATTATAGTGAAAATAGATGGATGGTGAATCCTAATTCGTAAGTCCTGATGTGATTGGAAGTGGCATCCAACCGTGGAATTTCACTGTAACTATGCTTTTAATTTCCATGTAATGATGTGTTCAAGGTTGTAAATTTTTATTGTTTGTCAAAGTATTTTTACTTGCAAAATCATTATTTGGTTGTTTATTTTATATATATTTTAATATCTTAAATAAAGGGTATAATACATTTTCTTTAATTTATGTATATGTTGTTTATCAAACACTTTTACAAGAATGTACCATAAACAAGAAAGATAATTAAGTTGAAAAAAAGGACCCTACGAGAAAAAAGAGAATGACACCCAAGTAAAAGGTATACATACAAGAAAGGTAGGAACCTATCTAAAACAAATGGACATTAATTTTTTTGAAAAAGTGAAAAGAATATAAAAATAGGTGTGGATACATAGAATTAGGCACTTAACATGAGTTTATTCATATGACACTTTAATACAATGCAATTCATAAAGCGAATTTTAAATGATATTATAATTGTTTTTATTTGTTTGACAACCTATATCAGAAACCATTTGGATAAGATCAAATTTTACATCTAATCTTTAATATATCCAATTTAGATCAAAAACAATTTGGATAAGATCAAATTTCAAATGACACACTTTTCTCAAAATAGCTACAACGTATATTGAAATTTAGAGGATTCTCCTCTATTGTAATGAGATTTTTCTCTTTTGGAGTTGTTCTTGTTTCCATCCTTTTCTTGGACATTTTGGGTTGTTGTAATGTGCTTATTCTTTTGCTTTGATTCAATGTATAACAAAAAAAAAATTGAAGGGGATTTATCTTTTAAAATGATGTAAAGGTACATTTGAGTTATACTTTAATTGATGGAAGAAAATAAAGTTTTTACAAGGGTCTCAGGTCCATAGAGAAGAGGTTTTTAATAGTTGTAATTTTCTCTTTATTTGTTTTAATTTGTCTAATTTGTAAATGAAATTTGTATTTTAGTTTATGTTCTTGGTAAGTTGTATGTAATTGTGGGATATATCGAAGCAATTTTTCATAATACAGATTGAATCTTACAAATTCCAAGTCAATTCTTGGTAAGTTGTATGTAATTGTGGGATATATCAAAGCATTTTTTCATGTAATGTTAATCATGAAATAAATAGAGAGAGGATAGAGGGATAGATAGGGATGGAAGATGTAAATATATAGATATGGAGAGAGAGGGAGAGAATGAGGGAGAGATAGAAAGACAAAGATATAAGGAGTGATATATAAGAGGTAGAGATGAAAATATATAGGGGTAGAGAGACATGGAGAGATAATAAAATAGAGATAGAGGGGTTGATGAAAGAAGAAATGTGGAGAGATAGAGATAGGGAGCAAGAAACAAGGAGTGTGTGTGTATGCATACAAGAGAGAGAGAGGGAGATAGTTATGTATAAATATATAAAGAGGGGGGAAGAGAAAGGAGAAAAATATAGATAGGAGAGATGAAAAGTATAAAGATATAAAAATGAGTCATAGGGAGAAAGGGGGGGAGAGGGAGAGATAGAGATAGAGAGAGGGAGAGATAGGGATATAAAGGAGAGATGGAGAGATAGATACAACTTGAAAAAGATAGAGGGGTGAGATATAGAGAGTCAAGGAGAAAGACAAAGCAATAAATATATAGAGGGAGAGATGGGAGGAGAGACAAAGAGGGAGAGGGATAAATAGAGACAAAAAGAGGGAGACAATAAAAGAGGGGGAGTTGGAGAGATCAAGATAAAGATATAGGAAGTGATATATAGAGAGAGGTAAGGAGGGGTATAGAGAGAGTAGGAGAGATGCAGGGAGAGATTGAGTGAATAAGTGAGAGAGATAGAGATAATGAGATATAAAGAGTGAGGGAGAGGGAGAGATGGGAAGATAGAGATAGAGGGGGGAAGAGTGAGAGATAAAGGAGGTGATAGAGAGGGTAATAGAGATGGGGAAAGAGATAGAGAAGGGGAGAGGCAGATCAGGGAGGGGAAAATAGGAGTGTGTGTGAGTGAGGGAGAGATATTAAGATATATATAAATATATATATATATATATATATATATATATATATATATATATATATATATATATATATATGGAGAGAGAGGGAGAGAAATAGAGAGGATAGGGAAGTAGAGAGATATAGAAAGAGAGTGAGAGGGAGAGAGAGAAAGAGAAAGAGAGAGATTCATTAGGAAATATATAGGGGAAAGAGTGAGAGATATGTAGGGAGAGGTAAGGAGATAGAGATTGGGGGAGAGATAGAAAGGAAGATAGAGATAGATATTAAGATGGATATGGAGAGAGAGGGAGAGAGAAATAGAGATATAAAGAGGGGGAGACAAAGAGAGGGAGATCTATGGAGGGATAGAAAGATATAGGAAGTTATATATAGAGGTAGACTGATGGAGATATATATAGAGAGAGAGGTACAAATGTATTAAATTAGGATATATATATGTATATAGAGAGAGATGGAGATATATATGTATATAGTCCCACCTTAGCTTTTTAAGGTGGGTTTTCAATATTTTTAGTGTTTTGAATGATTTTATGGTATACACATATAAGTTCAATCATGATACAGGAGAATGAAGCCCCCATAGTAGTTATTTGAAAAACCACAATGTTAGGAACCACATCTTGCAACACAAATTCATTAGTTGTCCTAATATACTCTTATCTAACTTCTAGAAATAAAATTCGAGGGTAGATATATTCCCCCCTTGATTTTGCTTGCTTTACAGATGTGGAATCAAGGTAGCAATCTAGCCATATCAAATAGGGTAAGTCATTTCATAGGGTAGTTCCAAGTACCATACCACATAATGATAGATAGTTAATAATGTTGGGAGAAAAGTCACGATTCTAATGCAACAAACGTTGTAAAAAATGGAGCTCTCTAGCATTCGTTATGTTGGTTTGAATGAAATTCACTCTTTAACCCTAATATAGTAAAAACCCTAATTTGAACTTATATAAGAGAAAAAAGTGAAGTAAATTCTAACTATTTTGTCATTTACCTTTTTGTAGCTTGAAAGTGATTGAAAAGTAGTGAAAGATGCCTAGAGGACAAGATTACAGGCCTATGAAACTAGACTTCTTGTGAGACTAGGTGGTGCACGACGAGCACCATCATGAGGTGAGTTGATTTTCTGGCTTAGCTTTTTCCTTGCACATTGATTTTATGATTTTTAACTATTTCTAGGTTAATTTAGGGCCTTGGAAAAAAAAACAAAGTGTTGTTTCTTTGTGAAGTGTCCCATAAGGGTTCTAAAGTGTCTAGGACCTTTAGGAAAGTACACTAGAACAACTTTAGTACACTTTTATGATTGTTGATGTAAAAATTTAAGATTTTAGACTGCTTATAGGGCATATTTTAACTTTTTTTGTTAGGTTCCCACCCATTCACATCAATGTCTAGGTGGAAGGAAGATTAGTCTTCTTCAAGATTTATCCCCCACTCTTTCAGTCAAGGATACAGAGCTTTTGAAGACTATAGAATTATATTAGGCATACCTCATGCCCCCCATGAGATACCATGATGTGATGTGGATGGAACTAGCAGAGTGATGGGATGAAAATACATGTACATTTCATCTACCTATTGACGAGATGACCATCATGTTGGAGGATGTGCATTGCAAACTTTGAGTTCCTATTCGGGGTGAGCAAGTGCATTTTTGAGTGGAGCGATCATTTCACTAGATGAAATACGACATGCAGTTTTTCCTTTGTGGACCAATACATGATGAGAGGGTGAGGCCATATATCTTGCGATGTTACTATATTCATGGGCCCCATTGGTTAGATGGATTATGATGCTGACAGTAGCACTAGTACTTGTCCCTAATGGTCGGGGATCACACCTGGAGGGAGGACTAGTACACATGATACGAGGGAGAGCATAGGACAATATATGCCTATGGGCATTGCTAGGACTAAAAAATGTAGGTTTGAACCATGAGAGGTTGCCAAGCTCTCACAACATTTATGGCTAACGTACAAGGCCAAATAGTGAATTTGAACCTTCTACTCTTTAGGCTCTGCTAAACTTGGGCAGGTGTACCTATGTGAATAATGTAGATTTGAGATATGTTTTCTATTTGAGAAATCTATCCACAATTGAAATTGGGAATGGATAGATGAAATCTTAATAACTACTCCTACTCCATAAAATGAAAGTGTCTATATATGTTTTCATGAGACTCATTTTTTGGGGTATGACAGATTAGTGCCTTCTATCCACATGGGCAATGGAGCAAAAATCAAGACTGATGTGTGTTTCCCTATTTTGGCTTAACTCTAGTTGCTAGGCACTTTGAAAAATGAGGTTCTATGACTGGCATAAAACTTCACTAAATTTATGGCTTGCATAAATTGTGTTGGAATATTTCTTTACCAGGTTCTTCTTCAATTATCCATAAGAAATCCTTAATCACTATGATTCATTCAAAAGAATTTAAATCTAACTTGTAGACACCAATTAATTAAATCACACAAAATGAAAATGCACTTTGATAAATCAAGAATATACTTGATATACTGATTTAAATGATCAAAATACCTCAAGTTGGATACAACCAGATAAAGAATACAAATAATTGCATCACAACAACTAAACACCAAAAATGATTTCACCAATTTAAAATATTATCTCCATTGCTTTGCTTCAAAAAAGTCTCTACATTATATGCATCCCCAAGTTTTTATTTTCTACTATTTTCTAACTGGTCTAACTTCTAACCCCCATTCTGGCTCAAACTCTTGCCTTTATACATTTTAGAAAATTTTCCCACGCCTTTTGGTTCTGGTTTGTTCGTATTCTTATGAGAGGCCAAGAGTCACGTCATTTGAGAAAATATAACTAAAATATGACAAGAATAAAAAATGTAGCAACAACGATCACTTTACCGTGTTACCTTGCGCCATCATTGTCTCTGTTGCAGTGCCACGGTGACATTTTATGTTACACCTCCATATACCGCCCTACCATGGTTTTTCTTTCACATCCCCATGGTACTGTGGTGGCTTGCCGTGACTGCCATCTCCACTGATCTATCGCGGGCACTATTATGACCCCTCATGATATAGCGGTGTCTTCTTTATTTTTGATTCTCCTATACATACCGCTCTACTGCGAGCTATCATTCCTCTCCATGCGGTATGGTGGTTTTTCTATCATAGTCTTCTCATCCTACCACTCTACCGTGGGATTCATTTCTCCCTTCAACAGTATTGCGGTATGATCTTTTCTGACCTTCAACTGCTCTACTGTGGGCTCCTCGTTGACCCTCCATAGTATGGTGGTTATCTTCTTGTACACCACGCAACCACAGGTAATGCTCTGTGCCTCTGTGATATAGCAGTGTCTCCCTTGACTTCACCACTGAACCACGAGCTCTATCCCAACTCCCTGCAGTGAGGTGGTAAGGGTATAATATGGATGCTCTTAACTGTTATACTGAAAGCTACTTTGTGAGAGGTCGCGATAAAGTGGTATAAAATGAAAGCTATGAAAGTTGAATAATGTGATATTGGTATGGTGGTAAAAATCATTTTTAGCATTATGGATGACAGTAAAATAATTTTTCATGAAAAAAATAGCAAAATGATGGGTAAAAGCCCTTAGAATTTTTATGAATTTATTTCGGTTCTAATAGCGGCTCCTATTGGGGATGAGTTATTTTCCAATCACTGCAAGAAACTAGAATATCACTGGGAGAGTAGACCAAGACACCAAAGGATATGAAAAAATGGAGGTGGAAAATGGAGGAAGTGGAAAGATGAAGGAGATGGAAAATGGAGGATGAAAGTGACCCTACACTACTGTATATGGAAAGAAACTTCATTTTCAATGATGGAATTATGGGATTGTCCATGTACTGGCAAGTCCCAGCCCCATTTAAATTCCTAAACTACTGTGCATGGAAAAAGAATGTTTAAAGAGGTTTGTAAAGAATTGTCCATGCACTGGAAATCCTTAATCCTCTGGTACTCCTCAAGAGAAGAAATTCTTTAGGAACTGCCCATATACAGGAAACTCCTGCTCCTCTCCAAACATGTTCTGCAAGAAATAAGAATCCTCCCCTCCTTTACCAATGATCACAAAAGGACCCAACCACAAAGTTTCAAAATTTCCATGCTTTCCCTTCTCCTGAAATTGAGCATTCCACATCAACACTAGATCATTTTCTTCAAATTTTCATTCTTTAGCCTTTTTATCAAAAAGATACTTCATCTACGACTACAACTTCATATTTTTCTTTTGGGCCATTCTCCTTATTTCATCAAGTTCTGCAAGTTGCTCCATTCTTTCCTCCATTGGTTCAGAAATATCCAAATCCTCTTGCAAAATAAAATTATAAATTGGTAAAAGGTTTTGTAGTGGCATCCTGGCTTGTGTCCCATATACCAGTTCAAATGGAGACTTTCCAATTGCTTTTTTACTGTAATCCTATCTGCCCACACAACCATTCTCAACTTTGAGTCCCATGATTTTTTATTTGTATCTAACAACCTTGTTATTATCTTTAAAAGACTTGTATTACTTGATTTTTCCTGACCATTTGCTTGTGGATGATAAGGGGAAGCATAGGAAATGGTAATTCCATATGTATTGCATAAATATCTGAACTCATCAGATGTAAAACACATCTCATTATGTGTGATCAATCTTATCAGTGTGCCAAATCTAGTTATTATGTTCTCCATCAGCAAGTTCACCACCACCTTACTTGTTGCTTGTTTGGCTAGGATTTCCTCCACCCACTTAGTAAAATAATTTGTAGCCACTAATATCCATCTATGTTCTCCACTTGACTTTTCCTATATTTCTCCAATGAATTCAATTCCCCGTTGGTGGAAAGGGGATTCTACCTACAAAGTTCTAAGTGGTAAGGCTCCTTGATACTTCAATTTCCTTGAAAACTTCTGACAAGCCTAACATTTCCTTACATGTGCAAAAAAGCCATTAAACACTTTAGGCCAGTAATAGCCAACCCTAAGAATCTTACATGTAGTAGTCTTGGTAGAATAATGGCCTCCACACACCTCTTCATGCATCTCCCTCAAGACATATTTTGCTTGTGATTCATCTAGACACAACAACAACATTCCATCCCTATTCTTCCAAAATAGGTCCCCTTATATAAAAACATACTTAGATGCTTGCAGCTTCAAATTTATCTTTTGATTATCATTCAACCCCTCAAGGCATTTCATGTGCCTAAGATAATACATTATGTTTGTATACCAAGAAGTATGTTCAATACTTGCAACTGCATTCTCCTCACCTTCTATATTGCAGATTTGATTTGCTTCAATGTTTGTTTCTGGCATTAACCTCGCTAAACCCTATCCTCTTACCAACTTGGTAATCTGAATTTCCATATTGAATTCTTGGATTTTATTAATCCATCTGTATCTTTTCCCTGTCACCTTTGTCTGTACAAGATATCTTTCACGGCTACATGTGGGACATAGGCAATCAATTTAGGTCCAACAAGATAAGGTCTAAAAGCTTTTGTTGCATTGAACAATGCAAAGGCTTATTTTTCCATAATGTCATATTTCAATTCTGGCCCCTACAAAGATTTGCTAAAAAAAAATACAGGTTGATCATGACCTTCATCATTCTTCTGTAACATAACAGTTGCTATGGTGTGAAATGAAGCAAAAGAAAATATCTGAAAAGGTTTGGTAAAATCAGGGGACTTTAGGATGGGAACTTCTTTGATAGGTCTTTTGATAGATATAAAGGCTTTCATGGCTTCAGCAGTCCAATCTAGCTTCTCTCCTTTTTTTAGCATCTTGGATATAGGTTTAACAGTCTCAACAAAATTGGATACAAATCTTCTAACAAAGTTAATTTGACCAAAAAATGATTAGATTGCTTTGATAATTTTAGGAATGGGAATTTTATCTATAAATTCTACTCTCTTAGGGTCTATCCTAATCCCTTCTTTTGATACAATATGCCCCAAAAGTTTACCCTCTATAACAACAAAATGACACTTTTTAGGATTAAGACTAATACCATATTCCAAAGCCTTGATGAATATCTTCTCCAAGTGCCTCAAATGATCCTCTACCCTTTTGGAATAAGTAGTAAGATCATCTTGGTACACCACCATTATAGCATTAATCAAATCTACAAATGCCACATCCATGGCCCTTTGAAAAGTGGCCCCTGCATTCGTGAGACCAAATGGTATTCTAACATAAACATATGTTCCCCATGGTGTAGTAAACGTTGTCTTGTATTGCTCAGACTCTTTGACTTTAACCTGGTTATATCCAAAAAACACATCCATCATTGGCAGTAGCTCACACCCTGTTACTTTGTGCAATATTGCCTCCATATTTGGAAGAGGATAATTATCTTTAAGGAAAGCAACATTCAGATTTCTGAAATCTACACATAATCTTATATCCCCATTTTTAATTCATACTGGAACTAGATTTGAGACCCATGTTGAATGTCTAATGGGTTTAATAATACCTCCATCTCTGAGTTTTGCTAGTTCCTCCTGCATCTTAGGTTCCAAAGTTGGGTTAATAGGCCTTTGCCTTTGTCTGAATGGATTTGTGTCTAGTTTAAGTGGAATCTCATGCTGGAAAATGTCTTCTTTGTATGCCTTTAGATCCTAATAAGACCAAGAAAACACATGTTTTTATTTTCTCAATAATGCAATCAACATTCCCCTGATGGTTGGACCTATCTTCTTTCCAATGTAAACCCTTTTTGGTGCTAACTCAGTTCCTAGATTTACTTCTTCAATATCTTCTCTCTTGACTAGTGTCCGCTTCATGAGAGAGCGATCATTCCCATCATATACTCTTTCTAATGCCACAAGCCCTTTGAGGAGCTTGTTGGTTTTAAGCTGCAAGACTTCCTTCCCAAATACAATTTGTTTCCCATCCACTTCTTCCACAAAAGCATTGAAATCAATCTCCTGTGCTTCATACTGATCTATACAATGAAGAAACTTTAAAAGGTTAGTATCATCATTGAAAACTTTCCAACTGTATATGTTGTCAGGGATAGCAGGTCTTGTTTTGAATTCAACCTGAGATATTGCAACCAAAGTGATATCATCTCTTTTCAAGGCTACATTAGCCAAAAAATCTGCCATCAAATTTTTTGAGCTATCTATCCAATCAATTGAGAAAGCATCAAATAACTCAATTGTATCCCACACAAAATTTCTATATTGTTTCAATCTCTTGTTCTTTGTAGCATACCTTGATCTGATTTGTGAGACAACCAACTAAGAATCTCCCAAGATAGTTAACAATTTGATCTTGTGCTTGATAACCATATTAAAACCAATCAACAAGGCCTCATATTCAACCACATTGTTTGTACACTCAAAGGTTAACAAAAATGAATATTTGAATGTTACACCTTCAGGTGATATAAAAAATACTCTAGCTCCATTGCCTTCTTGGCTGCATGCTCCATCAAAATACATTTTCCACACACCCTGCTAATCTTTAGAAACATGCTTATCAATTGGGTCAATATTTGCTAAGTTAGGTTGAGATAGTTCCACTCTGAAACTCCCTAAATCCACATCATGGAAACAACTGAGTTGTTCTTGAGGAACATACTCAACAATCTAATTCACCCTTGGTTCTCTATACAACTTAACTTCTTCACCATTGACTGGTATTGTGGCATATGATAAATCAAACTGTATATTGCCTCCAACTATTGCAGTCCATTGTCTTGACAAAAGCATTCCAAACTAAGGTGTGTCAATCATAGTTATATCAATATTATAAGTCACATGTGGGTAAGTAGCCAATTTAACTTCCACATCTTTCATAATTCCCATAATCGGGACAGGTCTACTATCCATGGCATAGCATTTACCACCCTCAACATCTACCCACATACCAAGTTGTTTCATCACCCCTACTGGCATAATATTCATAGAAGCACCTGAATCTATCATGTAATTTCTTACCAGCTTACCATTTATGAGTAGGGTAGTAAAGAATGGATCAATTTGTGGTGTATTCATCAATGCATCACTTAAACAAACCTCTATAACTTTTATCTTTTCATTTATATTACTAATTTCAAGAATCTCTTTATTTTCAAGGTTTGTACTTTTATTACCCCCACTAGACATTAATTGAATAGAACTTTCCCTATACTCTTTAATCTTCATCATTTCAAGTAATGGGATAGACATTTTTACCTGGGACAAAACTTGCATGAAATCAAAAGAGGCACCTTATGTTCTGATCATCCTCTTTTTGTCTATTGATTCTCATTTGTTCTCCTCTTTCTCCTTTTTGTTTATTTGATCTGACTTTTGCTTATCCTTGGGAAATTATTTATTTTCTTCCTTATGGACATTATTTTTTTCTTTTTTATCAAACTGCTTATCATTTGTCCTTTTTGAAGCTTCCTAGGGCATTTTCTTATCCTTCTAAAATATTCATTTTGGAACACCTTCATTCTCATTCACTGTTTTATTCCTCAACTAGTATCTTCTTTTGGCTTCCTCAACTACTGCAATAGTTAATCTTTTAATTTCTTCCTCAGTCGATCTCCTCATATTGCACCTATTTGTTTGATATGATGTACTAGGAGGACATTGTTCATTATCAATTTCTTCATGATTAGAAAAAACTTGTTGTTTTGCCATATGGAAATTATACTTCTGGTGATCAACATCATATTCATACCCTCCTTCTTTTGAAGATGAATATCGCTACTCAATAGAGTGAAGAGTGTGAGAAGTTAAATAGATATTATGGACCTTTTCATTGTTGTCTTCTGGTATGTCTTTTCCTGGTATCGACTGAGCTACAATACAATGATCTGGGGAATGTGGCAAGTCAGAAATTGAGCACCAAGGACTTTTATCTACCATATACACCCCTCTTTTCTTTAAAGGATCGGGTGTCTCTTTATTCCTTGGCTTATCCATCACTGGATTTCCATCCTTCCAATTTGTATTATATGGAATTTCATGTAGCCTTGGCCTTTCACTTCAGTATGTATTTTCCTGCCTATTTGGAGGAACCCTATGGTTATCCCTCTTGGCAATCATTCTTGCAAATTTCCTATTATTTTAAATAGTTAGTGCTATCTTGTTAGCTTCAGCTAAATTCCTGGGACACCTGTTCCTAAGCTCATACCCTATCTTAGGATCAAAATCTTTTAAATAGATACTCAATGCTGCAGGATCAACTAATTTGGATCCAAGAGGTATCTTATTATGTAATTTGGAAAACCTCTAGTTGAAATCATAAGATGACTCATTTTGATGCTTTTGTATAGTTACCAATTCATGCAAGGAAAACTCATGCACATTGATTCCCATACTACTCAAGGAACTGTTTATAAAACTCCTAAATGGAGTCAATAGAAGTTGTTGGCAAACTGTTAAACCAATCTCTAGCATCTTCAATCAGTGACATCATAAACAATCTCATTTGCACATCCTCATATTGCATATCCAAGTCTTGAATAAATGCATTAAATCTCCTTAAGTGTTCTTCAACTATGATTGCACTACTTCCTGTGAATTTTGGGACAAGGCTTCTCCAACTGTTATCCATGGGATAAGGATGTATTTGAAATCCAGCCAAATCAAACTGTCTAATCATGGTTGTGTATGGTGGAGGAGGTGGATTTTGATGATGTTGGTACTGGTACAATGGATTGTTGTGAGGTAGTGGAACATATTGGTGACCTTGTAGGGGCCTGTGTTTTTGACCATGTGGAGGCATATATTGTTGGTGAGGGAGTGGCTATGCATTTTGATGTTGTGGTGGATCATTTGGGGGTCTATATTAATTCCCTGATTGATTTTTTGGTGCTCTTGGGGTATTTTAAGGTCCTGCATTATTATTCCCCTACCTATGAGGTGGCACATATTTAGGTAAGATAGCCATCTGAGCATTAATTTGAGCTTTCTATAACTTTAATTATTCAAGCTCTTTTATTGCTTGGAGCATCTACTCATACTTTATTCTTTCTCTTTCCACTTCTTGTCTTTCATGTTCCAATCGTGCATTTTTCTCATCCTGAGCCATGTGTTCATAGTTCTCTTCAGAGATTGCTTCATAGCCAAGTCCATCCTGATTCTCTTCAAGTAATCTCATTTTCTGATCATGTTCATGTTGTCTCCTTTCCCTTTCAACCTCAAATCCAGCCATGAACTCCTCAACTTTCTTGGGGTCTAGTTGATAGAAGGGATTCCTCTTTTCCTTAAGAGTGTGAGGTTCTCTAGATGGGTTGTTTTTAGTTGCCAGTGTACCATAGGAATTATGTGTCTATAGGAGATCTTTTGATGTTGTGTCTTTACTTATTGGGCACATGCCATCAGACACCTTCTTTCCCTTATCATTCTTTTGAGTCCATTTACTTTTGTAATTATTAGGATCCTCCTTATACAAAGATATTTTTCCATGCATGTTGTGAGTAATTTTGATAGTTTGAACTCTAGGATGGTTCATTTTTTATGTATATTTCACTTTATTAGTTTCAACACACTTGTTCATTCAAAGTCGCCACTCACTTTCCAAAAGTGAGAAAATTTTGTAGTTCGTTGTTCCCAATGGAGTCTTCTGCAAGATACTGACTCTATGATGAAGGCTTGGGTTCAGTTTAACGCTCCCCAGTAGAGGCACCAAACTGTTAGGACTCAAAAATATAGGTTTGAACCACAAGAGGTTGCAATTCTCTCACAATGTTTTTGGCTAACGTACAAGGCCAAATAGTGAATTTGAACCTTCTACTCTTTAGGCTCTACTAAACCTGGGCAGGTGTACCTATGTGAATAAGGCAGATTTGAAATATGTTTTCTATTTGAGCAATCTATCCACAATGGAAATTAGGAATGGGATAGATGAAATCTTAATAACTACTCCTACTCCATAAAATGAAAGTGTCTATATATGTTGTTTTTATGAGATTCATTTTCTGGGGTATGACAGATTAGTGCCTTCTATCCACATGGGCAATGGAGTCAAAAATCAAGACTGGTGTGTGTTTCCCTATTTTGGCTTAACTCTAGTTGCTAGGAACTTTGAAAAATGAGGTTCTATGATTGGCATAAAACTTCACTAAATTTATGACTTGCATAAATTGTGCTGGAATATTTCTTTACCAGGTTCTTCTTCAATTATCCATAAGAAATCCTTAATCACTGTGATTCATTCAAAAGAATTTAAATCTGACTTGCAGACACCAATTAATTAAATCACACAAAATGGAAATGCACTTTGATAAATCAGGAATATACTTGATATACATATTTAAATGATCAAAAGACCTCAAGTTGGAGACAACCAAATAAAGAATACAAATAAGTGCATCACAAGAACTAAACACCAAAAAATATTTCACCAGTTTAAAATATTATCTCCATTGCTTTGCTTCAAAAAAGTCTCTACATTATATGCATCCCCAAGTTTTTATTTTTTGCTATTTTCTAACTGTTCTAACTTCTAACCCCCATTCTTGCTTGAACTCCTGCCTTTATACATTTTAGAAAAATTTCCCACACCTTTTGGTTATGGTTTTTTTGCATTCTCATGAGAGGCCAAGAGTTGCGTCGTTTGAGAAAATATAACCAAAATATGACAAGAATAACAAACGTAGCAGCAACAGTCACTTTACCGCGTTACCTCATGCCATTATTTTCTATGTTGCAGTGCCGCAGTGAAATTTTATGTTACACCTTCATATACCGCCCTGTTGTGGTCTATCTTTCACCTCCCCATGGTACTACAATGGATTGCCCTGACTGTCATCTCCACTAGTCTACCATAGGCACTGTTTTGACCCCCCACAGTATAGCTGTGTCTTCTTTATTTTTGCTTCTCCTATGCATACCACTCTATCGCGTGCTATCATTCATCTCCATGCAATGTGGTGGTTTGTCTATCATAGTCTTCTCATCCTACCGCTCTACCGTAGGCTTCATTTCTCCCTTTAGCAGTATCGCGGTATGATATTTTTTGACCTTCAACTACAGGTCATGCTATGTGCATATGTGGTATAGTGTTGTCTCCCTTGACTTCACCGTTGAATCATGGGCTCTATCCCAACTCCATGTGGTGTGGTGGTAAGGGTATAATATGGTTGCTCTTAATTGTTACACCAAAAGCTACTTTGTGAGAGGTGGCGGTAAAGTGGTATAAAGTGAAAGATATGAAAGGTGAATAATGCGGTAGCGGTATGGCAGTAAAAAGCATTTTTAGCATTATGGATGGCAGTAAAATGATTTTTCATGAAAAAGATAGCAAAATAATGGGTTCAAATGGGTTAAAGCCTTTAGAATTTTTACAAAAATTATAGTTCTAATAGGCACAACATGCTAGTGCACCTATACTATGAAATTGGATGATTTTTCTTTCAAGAGGTAGACAGCATGGTACATTGTATGCTTCTATAGGTTTGGTGCCTTGAGCATATCACGTGTACTAGACCCATCAGGTTCCCATGTCTAACAACCTTGGGGTATCCTCGGGCCTTCAACTATCCTCTACGAAAATTTTAACATTATGGTGATTTGTACTTTTGGAGAGTCTGATTTGACCGACTAGAGGAGGATGAGATCGTTTGGAGACCTTATCATCTTGTGCTTCAGTGGCCAAATCACACTCGAAAAATGAGGAGATTGCAGCTGGATGGGTTTTTGATTGGAAAACACAATTACCTAGTGCATCCTTTCTACTATGATTGTGTCATGTGATAGTCTGGTCAGGTCCAGATAGCACCTAGGGCACGATCCTTCTTTAGGATATTAGTGCGGAGTGCCTGGAGACTTGATGATTCTAGATGGTTCACTGCAGAAAATGTTATCTACAATGACTCTGAGTATTCAGATCATGATATGTCACCGGTCTTTGACGTTGGTGCCACAGATGAGTATGAGGAGTGGTGGGTAGTATTATGACCAAATCCTATATTTCCTATGGACGGGTCAATAGGTGATGCAAGACCACTCCCAAATGAGGGGGATGAGGTAGAGGATAGGGCTGAGGAGACATGCTACAGGGCTGCAGACATATGTACAGATTTTATAGATGATGAGTATGATGAGACTGTAGATCCTGACTATGA
The DNA here is from genome assembly GCA_007115665.2 of Sequoiadendron giganteum. Lineage (NCBI taxonomy): Eukaryota > Viridiplantae > Streptophyta > Pinopsida > Cupressales > Cupressaceae > Sequoiadendron > Sequoiadendron giganteum. Next base: position 115,043,326 of record CM021103.1, on the reverse strand, counting down.
TGGACAAGAGAGAGGAGATGAGGACGAGGACGAGGATAAGGAGGAGGAGTAGTCCATGAGCGAGAGTGGTGATGCAGCAGATGAGGATCTAGTGGGTCACGAGTGGGTAGAGCCACCTCCCATTCGTATGACTAGATCACAAGTAGTAGCTGCAATAAGCACCAATACCCACAACCATGGAGAGGATAACACATCTTCCATTCTCCTTGCATAGGAGGAGGTTGATTTCACATATCCTTCTAGAGAGATAGGTGATGATATTTTATTTATTGTTATTCTTTATGCTTATGCTTATATTTTATGCTTTAATATATATATATATATATATATATATATCATGATGTATATTGATTATGTTTATGGTTTATATCTTGCAAGGTTTTTGATAGATCTCCATGATCTCTATCGTTAAGTGGCTACAGAGATAGTGCCCCCATTATTTGATGAGACCATAGACTTGGACTATGTTCCCCCACCCATCATGGATCAGGACCCAGAGTTGTTTGGGCCATACGTTAGATTGTGAGCAACATATGAGAGTCTCAGGAGGTGCATCCATCAAGCCGGTGCTGCCCAGGATGCATAGTCATCCTAGACCCTTGTAGAGTCTGAGAGATTAGAGTTCAGGGTAGCTATACTATAGGCAAATAGAGATCAAATAGCAGGAGAGCATCGGGAGGCCCTTAGAGGTGTGAGGCTTACAATTTTCTCTTAGTACACTCAACAGATCGTGATCATGATCGCATACCATTGTCTCCAAATAGACTACTACGAGATAGATGTGAGCACCAAGTCCCAAGGTATGTGGTAGTCATGAACCTTAGTGGCATTGTATATATTGATGACATGTACACAAAACTTTGATATATATACATATAAGTATTTGATGTTTTATTACTTATGTTTATGTGTTGAATGTTAAATGGAAATTTGATTAATTAAATAACCTTTGTAAGATTGTTTAATGAACGTCTCCATGATTTAACATTTTTTATGTGATCTAATAAAATCTCATTCTAGTTTCTCTTAGATGCAACATTGTGATTTAAGTATGCTAAATTAAATTCTCCTATGATCTAATTAAAGAACATTAAGTGCATATAATGATCTAATCTAACACAACATACAAGATGAACTTGAATAACATGAAACCTGAAGTAATTATATAAAAATGAATTAAATAATCACTTTAGTATTCAAGACACAAATAATTGTTTCTCAAGAATGAAGCAATGTGAGAGCACATGAGGTATCATCCACTAACTCTAACACCACTACTTTATCATTCATACTATTCAAGGAGGTTAGACGTAATACCAGTGAAAATGTGCGACATTAATAGGGTCTTTTAGAGGTGTGCCATCCATTTTTGTTAATGTGTATGCACTGGACACATAAGTTTCATTAACTATGTAAGATCCTAACCAATTAGGACTAAATTTTCCTTTTTCAATCAGGTCAGCATTAGCATTATGTTGATTTTCAAATAGGACTAAGTCACCTTTTTCGAATACATGAGGGATGACATGATCACAATAACTATGATGTAATTGTCTAACATAAGCTTGGAGATGCTCAAGAGTGTTAATGCGCTATTCATCAAGCATCTCAAGCTAGTGTAATCATTGTTCTTTATAAGTGTTGTCATCAATAAGTCCCTAAAGATCAATCTTTAATGTTGGGATTTCTAACTCCAAGGGCATCATCAACTCGGTACCATAGACAAGATTATAAGTGTTGTTCCAGTAGATTCTTTTATGCTAGTACGATAAGCCCATAACACATATGTCAGTTGTGTGTGCCAATCCTTGCTATGTTTATTTACTATCTTCCTTAGGATCTATTTGAGAGTTTTATTAGTTGATTCAGCTTGAGCATTAGATTGTGGGTAGTAAGGTATTGAAAAGTGATGTTGGATATTAAATGTGTCAAGGAATTTCTTCATGTCATTATTCTTAAATGGTGTCGCATTTTCTAAAATTAATGTGGAAGGAAGTCCAAAGTGAGCAATAATGTGTTCCAATATGAAATGACATATTACATCAGTAGTTTTGGATTGAAGAGGAATAAATTCTACTCATTTTGTAAAATAATCTACTATAGTGATTATAAAGGTATGTCCAATAGATGAAGGTGGTGATATTTTTCCAATTAGATCTAGTCCCCTTACTAAGAATGGACAAATAGGAATTTGAGCCCGAAGCTCAAAAGTGGGAGCATGAATCAAATTGCTATGTTCCTGACATTTGTGACATTTATCCACATATTCAAATAAATATTTTTCCATATGTCTCTAGTAATATCCCATGCAAATGAGTTTTTGCACTAAGGATCTCCCTCCAAAATGACCTCCACAGGCACCTACATGAGCCTCTTTAAGTGCTATCGAGATTTTGGATTCTTTAAGACATCTTAGTAAAAGGCCATTAAATGATATTCTATATAATACATCGACGAGAATGATAGACTTGATTTCAAGTTTGTGAAGAAGATCTCGAGTATTTTTAGTTGTCGAATCTGGAAAGGCACCCTCTTTTAAATAATTAAATATCGGTGAATACCATTCACTAGATCTTTCCATAGTTATTATTAATACATCTTCAATTTTTGAATTGATTGATGGTTTCATGATTGGGTGAACAGTAAATTTGAAATCCTTTAAAGGATCTTGAAGTGATATAAGAGGAGTTGCACTTGCCATTGCATTTGCATGTCAATTATCCTTTCGTGGAATGTTATCAATGGTAAATGATTCAAACTTATCTAACACATTTATTGTGAGATCCTTGTATCTTGATAGTTTTTCATGATTTGCTTGATATGTCCCATTTATTTGCTTAATGACTAACTATGAATCACCAAATATCTTAACATTTCAAACTCTCAAAGCTAAAATAGTGCGCAGTCTAGTAATTAAGGCTTCATATTATGTTGTGTTGTTGGTGCTAGGAAGTTTAAGCTGTACGATAATGGAATAGGCTTTCCTGTAGGTGGAATTATTATAACCCCATCATCAAAGCCTATTCTACACTTAGATCCATCAAAGTATAATTCTCATGCTTCCTCATCTTTTTTAATATTCCACACATTTTCATCAGGGAATGTTTTAACATTAGGTAATGCTAAGGGTGAGGGAGTGTTAGCTAAGTGATTGGTTAAGGCTTGTCCTTTAATTTATTTTTGTGAAACAAAATTAAGGTCAAACTTTGTTAGCAACATAACCCATTTAGCCAAGAATCTTGATAAATCTGTTTTCTTGAAAAGATGTTTTAGAGGATCAAATTGTGTCATCACATGTATTTCCACATTTAGTAAGTAATGTCATAGTTTACTTGTAGCGAATAGAAGAGCCAAACATTGTTTTTCTATTGTTGTGTATCATTTATCATAATCAATCAAAGTTTGGCTAATGTAATAAACAAGATGCTCTTTACTGTTTTCATCTTTTTGAGCCAAAAATGTTGTGAGAGCATGGGTTGATGTGATTGTATAAAGTATGAATAGTTTGTTTTGCATAGAGGGTTGTAAAACTGGTGGAGTTGCAAGGCACTCCTTCAAACTCTCAAAAGATTGTTTACAATCCTTGTTCCACTCAAAGTACACATCCTTTTTGAGAATATGTGTAAATGGTAATGTTCAATCAGCTAAAGATGTGACAAAATAAAGGATGGATTGAATTCTTCCTTGTAATGTGTGCAATTGAGAAATAATTTTAGGAGGTGACATGTTGACTATAGCATCAATTTTCTTTGTGTCCACCTCGATGCCTTTGTGGAATATGATAAAACCTAGAAGTTTTCCACTATCTACACCAAAGACACACTTTTTCGAATTCAATCTCATGTTGTATTTTGGCATTCACTCAAATATTTTCTAAAGGAAATTCACATTGTCTTGTCTTGTTAAATATTTGGCTAGAATTTCATCAAAATAGTTTTCCAAAATCTTATGTATGTAATCATGAAATATTAATTTCATTGCTCATTGATATGTTGCACCCACATTCTTCAATCCAAAAGGCATCATGACCCAATAAAATGTTCCCCAAACTATTATAAATGTTGTTTTATATTGATCTTGAGGGTTAATAAAGATTTGATTGTATCTAGAAAATCCATCCATGAATGACAACAAAGCATGTCTCGTAGTCGAATCTACTATCATGTCAATATTAGGAAGGGGAAAATCATCTTTAAAAGATGCTTTATTCAAATCACAAAAATCCATACACATCCTAATATGATTATCTGGTTTTGCACTACGAAAATGTTTGAGATCCAAGGAGAATAATCTATAGGTTTTATGAAACCAACTTTGAGGAGGTTTTCAATTTCTCCTTTAACTAGCAAGGCTATCTTAAGATTCATCTTTTGTATCTTTTGTCGAACTAGCTTAGCATTTTTAGCAAGGACTATGTTGTGTGTCACTATCTTAGCATCGATTCCTAACATATCCAAATATTTCCAAGCAAAAATTTCAGGAAAGTCACGGAGTGATATTGTGTGATCCTCTTGTTCTTCATCATCAAGAAACTTTCCTATCTTAATGAATTTCTCCTTATCATTTATTTCACTTGGTATGTCAATTGTATCGCCTAGAGGAAGTGAACTTGGCTTTGGAAATTCAAGGTTGTATTCTTCTTTACTCATTTTTGTCTCATTACTTTCATATTTTTCATCTTTTTGCTTGGTGCTAATCATAACACATGTAACCTTTTTATTTGAGGAGTAGTAGGTGACTTGTCACAAACTCCTAACATTTTCTTCAAGGATTCATCATCCTCAAAGTATTCCCATGATGGTTCAAAATCCATATCAAGCATTTTAGGATGTTTCAAGGTGAGGTTGATTTTTGGCTTGCACATGATAGTGTTGAAGTTTAATAATGGTCTCTTTGTTGCTTGTGTAATATTAGAAGGACAATACCCCAAACTAGTTTTTATCTCTTGTGTGTTAAGCTCTATAGGACCTCAAATGCATTGTTCTTTCTTTCCACATCCTTTACCATTATAGCCCAATTGTTTCACAATTTAATAACATCTCCCATAATTTTTTTCCATTTCTTTTGGGTTTGGTGGTTTTTGATAATCTATCTCATCAAAGTTATTTATATAACGTGTATCTTCTTCAAGAGTGGATGAGGGAGATGCTTGTGAATTTTCTTCCAAGTTATAAGTTGACATGACCATTGGTTGCTTTTTTTCTCATCTTCTTTTCTTGTGATTATGTATTTTCCCATAAACAAGGGTGTGAACTCCAAGGAACCCCAATCATCATCTAACAATTTTGACATTGTTTTTATTTCTTGCTTGTCTTCTTCTATAGGTTCTATGTTGGATGTTCTAATCAATGTTCTTAGAGGACTTTTCATTCCCTTTTCAACTTGTAAGCAACTTTTAGGCTTAGGTTCTATTTCAACTTGGTACACCTTGTTGTTATAGACATATTTCATGATACGATGAAGGGTTGAACGCACCACATGCATCTCATGAATCCATGGTGTTCCTAAAAGAATATTGTATGAAAGGTCATAAGGCATAACATGAATAGGAGTTTGTAAGGTAGCTTTTATGATCGTAATAGGTAAAGTAATCACATCGAGCAATTGTTTTCCTACAATGTAAAATCCTTGAATCGATAAAGATTTAGGTTCTATTTTTTATTTTTCTATGTGCAATCTATCTAAGAGCTTCAAACTATACACATTAATGGCCGAGCCATTATCAACGAGGGTACTTTTTATGCCTATTCTATTAAATTGGGCTATTATCATGAAGGCATCATTTTTTATTTCTCAATTAAAAAGGAGGCAGCTCATGTTGATGAAAGGTGGTGTCTACATTAACTGTATTCATTCCTTGTATGAGAGTTGCTACATCATTTGCATTTGTACTAGGAGGAACCACTAGTTGTAAGGTTGATCATACTCCTTCCCACTATGCAAAGTTAAACAAGGAGCACTAGGAAAAATGGGATTAGGCAAAGGTAAGGTTGTCGAGGTTGGTTTCCTTGGTTGCGAATTGTTTCGAGTGTTGTATGTATGAGCAATGGTATTATTACTTGATTGTTGTAAAACATTGTTCTTAGGTGGATAAAGAGTAAATTCAAGCTTGTTTTTAGGTTGTGGTTTGTGCGAAGGTGGGTAAAGGATGAGTTGAGGTTGGATCACGTTAACTTATCTTGGTTTTGGTTTCTCATAACAAGTCTTAGTGGATGAAATTTGTGAGATGAAGTCCCCAAGAGCTTCATTTAACATGTCAAATTCATCACTACTAAAAGGCGTGAGGGTTAGGTTACCTTGGAAAGTAAGATTTGACATAGTCAAATAACTATACTTTCTCCAAGTAGCTTAGGTGTTTTTGGTTTTTTTTCTTATCTATGTCTAATATAATCTAATCTAAATGTTGAAAATGAAAAGTGCAAAATCTAATTCTATCCACAATTTTAATGAATGTAAATGATGTTATTTCTAATGATTGCAATATAACATAAAGCAATCAAACTAAAATAGAAAAGCAATAACAACAAAGAAAAAGCTTAAAAATAGGAAATTTAACTCTATAAAATGTAGTTCAGAAGTTGGACTAGGACAAATTCTCCCAAGGTGGAGAATGAGTCCTAGTAGGGACTTTTTTTCAAAAAAATAGATTTTTTGGTTGATTTTTATGTTTTCTATGTTGTATGATCTAGATTTAAGATGCAAATGTAGATTTTGAATATTTTTTAATAAAATTAGATGCACAAATGCAAGGGAAATGAGCTTTCACTAATGCAAAATTTGAAACCCTAAAATAAAAATTAACCAGTGTAAATCCTAATGCAATGTTAATGCAAGCCAAATATAGATGAAAATACACTCCAAATTAGAATTATGATGTCCTAAATATAGGTTCACCAAAATGAAAGGAAAAAATTTGGATGCAATCCCACCTTTAGGTTTTTGGACCTAAAAGGGGCAATTTTCACTAACTTTCACTCAAGAACAAATCCTTGAGATCTCAATGCAAAAGGGAAAGAGATATTGCAAGAGGGTTATCCTAGGGGATGAATATTATCTAATGAGGGGTTCACCACCAAGTCTAAACTTGGAAAATACAATGAAATGCCAAATGAAATATAAAACCCTAATTCAGTGTAAAATCCTATGAAATAGCTTAGAAATGCAAACAAAATATAATAGAAAAGTAGAAAGATGAATGGTGCGCACCTCGAGATTTTAAAGTGACTATTTGCAACTCTGAAACATTAGGAAATTTGACTTTTTGACCAACTAGGACTCATTCACCAACCTGAGCGAATCAATTCCAGATTTGGGTTTTTGCATGGGAATCTGTTTCAAAAAAAGGGTATCTAAATCTACAAATAGATCTAGAAAATAGCTACAGTGGGACTCATTTGCCAATCTTGGTGAATCAGTCCCATTCCACTTTTTTGGGAATTAAAAGTTCTGATATGCACTTCAACACCTGCCCTTTCCTTCCAACTTGAGTTTTGGATATGAATTTGTGAAAACACCTACAAAATAGAATGTAAACTTGATTTTCTAATGGGGGTTTGCCTCGATCAAACCCCTAGTTTGGCAATTAAACCTTGATAGAAATAATGAAATGTGCATGAAAATCCTAGCCTTAAGTGTGTCTAAGACTAAGAAATATGAAACATGATACAATATTATTCTAATGTGTAATAATATGATGCAATGATGAAAATATGAAGATGAATGACTCACTTGAGGGGATCTCTAAGCACCCCAAATGATCTCTAATGATGCTTGTACCTTCCTTATGCTAAATGTAGAGTGATGATGGAGGATGGAATCAGTTAGGAAACAAGTCTTTAGGCTTGGCTTGATGGTTAGTTTCATCTCCCCAACCTAGAATCCATCATGATTCGCCATAGACAACCATGATCAACTCTTGACAATGCTATATCTTGAATGAAAATGAGCTTGAAGATCTACAAAAACACTTTAATGCTACTCCAAGACTTCAACTTTGCTTTCTATTGAAACTTGAATGCTCGTATCAAAGCTTGCTTGAAGATTCTTGATGCTTGTATCAATAAAAATACTTGCTCAAAGTGCTTAGAATGATAAAAATGACTTAGAAGCTTTCTTATATAGGAATTAACACCTAATTTACCCTTATTTATATCTCAAAGGTCCACAACCACCAAAAAATTGAATTGAAATGGTGAATTTCCTGATCAAAATTAAAAAATACCCCAAATGGGACTCATTCGCCACCCTTGGAGAATGGGTCCCACCTAAGGGGACACATTCGCGCAAGGTGGTGAATGAGTCCCACCTTAGCTTTTTGAGGTGGGTTTTTGGATTTTTGGTGTTTTGAATGATTTTATGGATTTTTTAGGTGAAAGAGCCTCAAGATCCAAAATAATGGGTCTTAGGGGCCTATAAATGATGATTTAAAAGGGTAATTAATGCAAGGGTGCCAAAATAGATCCAAATTAAATGTTAAATTGCCTCACTTTCAAGAGTGTATAATTTTCTACACTATAATTTCATACAATTTTTTATAATTTGAAGAAGAATTATTAAGTATTCTCATTTATTTGATATCATATCTTTTGGGTATGCATATGTATAGTTCATATTCTATGGTAATTTAGTTGTGATATTTATCTCAATAAAATGTGACTTTGTAACCCATTGATTAGGCATTGATCCTAGAAGTTCATGATCAACCAAACTCTCAAAATGAAAAGAATTTTTCATCAATAGCTTAGGAGTAGGTTAGGAGTTTGTATGCACCTCATGATTCAATAATTCATCCAAGGAAGAATATATAGTGAGACATATTTATTTTTATCCTAAGGAATCATGTTTTGTATACCTTCATCTTTCATTTGTGTAATGATGTTCTCATCAACATAAAAAAGTTTGTAGGTTTAAGAGGTTAGAATTTGGTCCTGTGACCACCTTTGGGGTCAAGCATACATTAGACACTATTAGGACTTGCAAATTCTAGGATTTCTCTATAAAAAATTGATGTTTTATGCCTTAAACCTTGAGCCTTAAAGTACCCTTGGACTCTTGTTGATGTTTTTTCTACTTCATCAGTGACTTGCTTGGCCTATATCTAGTCCTTTAAGTTTCTCCTTGGAGATTGTTCATTGACCAGCCCCATTTTCCTAGAGACTAACTATTGACAATTAATGCATGTGCTTTTAAAAGACAACTTAAATTACATTTTTTTTGTGCTAGTTGGTGGTCCCTACCTTTGTCCCCACTAGTGCCACATGTATTATTCTTATTGCATCACTTTATTCCTTATGCATCACGCATTCTTATTTTATGTAATATTTAAAGTTGTAATTGTATTCTTTTTTGTCATGTGTCATTATTAGTTCTCGCTTATGTGCCAACTATTGGAACACATTTTTCGTTGCAACAAAATATTGACCTATTAATGTCTGATACAAATGAAAAAGATAAGAGGATCCAGAGGAGGTGGTTAGTCCATGTCTCGAATCTGAAGGGAGACATTGGTGATTAGTCCAACAATCCCCCTCAGCATCACCTGAGGGGATTCGAACCCATGACACACAACTCTCATACCATTTGTTGGAACATGTTTTTTGTTATGCCAAAAGATTGACTTGTTAATACACAATACAAACACCAGAGATAAATGGATCCACGGAGGCAATTAGTCCATGTCCTGAATCTGAAGGGAAATGCTAGTGATTAGCCCAACACCAACTATGTGTCAGTGTAGTCCTAAATGGTTTATCCTTATTGGTTTTACATTATTTCCATCTGTAAGTGTGAATAAGGTGTAAAGCACAAAATACTTCTTAATATGACATTATATCAAAGATCAAGCTAATTGAACTAATTCAAAACAATAATCTACTGAAAGCGTCATATTGCTCTCTATCTCAAAAGATATATTAAATCACTGTGGCTCTCATATCATGTGAGCACTATGATTGTTAAAATGACAATTCAGAGAATGAGAAGGATGTTGATAATATGTATAAGAATAAAAGAAACTAATGTAATATGAATTGACATGAAAATTGACAAATGCAGCTATAGGAGGCAGCCATGATATGAAAACTTGATGCTTGATGCTTGAATGTTGGATGTTTGGATGCTAGATGAAATTCTATAGAGTAAACTTGATAACCTGGGATCCTTTTCTTGGTTCAATGAGGCTTTATTTATAGATTTCTTGGCTATAGAAATGCACAGGGATGGCATTGAGAGGCTTGGATTCAATCTGGAGGATTGAATGGTGAAAGATGGAGGAGATTAAGAGAATTTTGGTGATTGCCTCTACCCATGAAAACATCAAGCAAGAAAAGAGGAAAGATTTATGGAGGAGGATTGAGAGAAAAATTTGGAATTTGTCTCCAATTGGTCTCCAAAACTTCCCGTGAAGTTTCAAAGCATTAATTTAGACATAAATTAGACATAGGATATCTAATTCAATTTTGAGGAAAATAGATGAAATATTGTTTATGCCTTTGTTCAAATATTTTGATTTATTTAAATTAGCAAAAGAGGGTTAAATAATTTAATAAAACGAACTATAGAAGTTGTTTATTAAATTAAATAGAAGAATATGACAATTAATTAATAAAGTGTTTTAATCTTTATTTAATTAATTTAAGATTGATGTGATAGAATAAAATATGAAAATGATAATTAAATCAAACAAAGTATTTAATTTTGTTTATTTAATTAAGATGAATTTAAATGTGATGTGAATGTGAACTATATAAATAAATATTTCTATTTATTCAAACAGTAGAGGAAATTAGGATAATTAATCAAATAATTTGTATTTAATTAATCGGAATTCTCCAGACCATTTTTAGGTATATACACCATCCATTGCATGCTCTTGAGGTATTAAAAGGTCGCCACTACGATATTGTGATATCATGACATGTGTCCATGACATGTCATGGGCTCGACATTTCCATCAATTTATTTGAGAAACTATTTATTGCATCATCTCCACATGACGTTGCATTGCATTCCCATCCTTGTTAGTGCCAAAAAAGTCCAAATGTCCCTTTTCACTCAGAGGATTTATTTTTAATGTGGGTCCAGTTGAATGACATGCCAAGTAACTATTTGTTTGGCAACTCCTCATTAGTTTAAATCTTAAATGCATTGAAACTTTAATAAGAAGTATTTTAAATAAAGAGAAAGGTATTCATCACCATTGATTCGACCTGTGTCATCTAAAGATCAATAGTTAATATTGAAAGCGAGAAACAACTAACCATGAACACTATTCACATGCATGACCATTAATGGTGAAATTGAATGATATCCATTAGATTTTCCCTGGTTTTTCATAAAAAAATAACTCATTTGATTTTTTAAGTATCTTTGGATTCAACTAGTGTGAATAAATTGTAGAATTTTAGGTCCTTTGGTGTTTCAAAAGTAAATTAGGGTTTTAAAATTTCGTGGGTAAGTCCTTAAATTTTTTCCCTAATTTATAGAATTGTCGCCAAATTTTCTTGTTTTCATATTATGAGGGTTTTTTTAATACATTGAAATCATATCAAAGGATTTAGTTTTCCTAATATTCAAAGGCTCAGTCATATTTCAAAACCCTAGGTTATCTAGAACCCTATGCAATGAGTCAAACCAATTCCCAACTCGTAAAGTTAAGAAGGGATTTGGAGGAGAATCTTCCTAGGGTCTTCATGAAAAACAATGCATGTCCAAGGATCCAACATTTTTACATATAAGTCAAATCAACTCTTTGTTGAGCTCCCTCCGCCCTAATTGAAACCAATCCAACCAAAAATCTCAACCTGATCGAGATCGACACAACAACACATTTTTGAAACCATTCAAGTCATTGGCAACTGACCAGAAACAATCCTTCCTTACCCGAATCGAACGAAATCATAACGTCCACTTCCAACTCCTTAGATAATTCTAGGGATTTTTGGATGCTACAATTTCCAACATTGGATGGTCACTCTTCGAGCATTGGTACAAGAGAATATATTCAAAAATCCCTGTTTCAAATGTTTGGAACCTTGAAATAGGAAAATTTATTGTTCCAAACATCTTTGTGGATGTGGACTTCATCAAAGTTATTGCAAACATATATAATGCTAACTCTAGGGTTATTATAGCTAACGATGATGGTGAGTTGGTTTAAATCAACAAGGAATAAATTTTAGAGGCTTTCAATTTAATTCTAGCAACCAATAAGCCTATTGAATTCAATGCCTTATCCAAAGAATATAAAAATGATAAAATTAGTTACAAAGAAAATTGGCTTACAATTCATAGAGTAAGGGGTAAGGACAAAAGACATGTGAAATTTTCTCTTATGGAGCTAAAGCCCTTTAATGAGGATATCTTTTAAGACTGTACCTATTATTCTATGTCTCAAGTCTTGGGTGTTGTTGTTAAAGCCTAAAATCCAATACACATCATGATGGTGGGTGCAAATATTCAAAATATAATCATTAACAAAGAATTTAATTTTGCCACTTTCATAGTAGGAGGCATTCATAAGAAGTTGGTGGCAATAAAAATCAATGGCAAAGTGGTGTATTTTAAGTGGTATTCTTTATTATTCCATAGTTTTGTATCCTAGGAGGAATGTTTTGGGTTAGGCTTTGCATTTGATATTTTTTATGAAAAAAATGTCCAACTCCCTATGGAGTGTTGGAATTACATTTTGGTGCAGTCATAGATGGAGGGTCTAAAAGGGAATGTCCAACCATGTAGTCTAGAGTTCAACACAACGGAATAACACAAAAAATACTCAGTAAAGATTAATATCATTAATTAAACAACTTGCAATCTTACATGCATCATATTCCTTATATGCAAAATTTATAAGGGTTCATAGGCTTGTTGCAATGCATTTATAAATATTACAATTGGCACAAGGCCTTATTATGACCATTAGATCTAACTTGCTAAACCCTAAATATCTAATCATCACTCCTCTTGATTAACTACTTCCTATAAATTACAAAATGATCTTAAATATAAATCTCCAACTCCAATTTTGCTTTGTGTTAGCCACAAGGGTTTGCAAACCCCAATGCATGATTGAACGTGTAGGTTAGCCAAAGAACATAAGAAGATAACCCATTGAGGATGAAACGTATTGTGGATCTCCAAGAAAGTTCCCCTAGACCCAAAATGTCATGTATGATGTTATAGTAAGCTTTGCATGCTCTGGAAAAAGTATGCACAATAGATTTGGACTAGTTAGGCCCTAAATTCTCTAACTAAGAATTAGCAATGAAACTATGAGAGTGATAACTTTCCTGCAATCGAATACAAATAACTTGAAATCTGGATATGATGAAGATAACATTGTGTATAATTTATATCTTGCTCCATAACCTAAGAAATGACAATGTGGTAAAATGTGGAAGAAATTGTTGAGATAGCTATGAACTAAATGCAAGAAAAGAAATATTTTTGGTTGATATAGGATTGCTTTACAACTAGGGATGCACTTGCATTAGACACTTAGGGTTGGAAGAAAAGTGAGTACCCCACTTTCCAGGGGATATAGAGAAACCAAAGGGGTCCACCTTAGCTTGAGATTTATCCATGATGAATCCTCCATTGTTTTGTCTTTCCACTTTACCATATATTCCTTATACTGCCTATTCCTAGTGCTCCTCCCATTTCTAATGTCCAAGATCTATTCAATCTCCTCTATTGGTTGATGTGTCAACTACTCCTTCAAGTCTATTTCATTGTTCATGCCACTAGATTTTCCTTCATGATACCCATAGATGTTTGCAATATTGAAAATAGGTGATATACCAAGTGCCTCTGGTAACTTCACTTCATATGCATTTCTTGAATCAAACTTTTTGAGAATCCTACATGGTCCAATCTTCCTCATCTTCAACTTATTGTATGTTCCTATTGGAAACCTTTGCTTCCTAAAGTATACCATAACTTCATCTCCAACAAAAAATTCCTTATGTCTCTTGTTCTCATCTACCTGCTCCTTGTACTTATTGTTCATATTCTCTAGGTGTTTTTGGACCTAACTATGCACTATTTTCATGAATCCTACAAATTATTTTTCTTGTGTACTCCTCTTATTCCCCATACTAATGTATCTGAGCTCAACAACTCCTCTTATGTGTTTTCTTGTCATGATCTCAAATGGTGTTTTCCTTGTACTCTGGTTTATTGAGTTATTGTATGCAAATATGCTTGTAGTAGAACTATATCCCAATTTCCTACCTTATCTCGAACCAAACCTCTCAATAAGTTACCTAAACTCCTGTTCACTACCTATGTTTGTCCATCTGTTTGTGAGTGATAATTGAACTAAATTTTATATTTTTCTTCATCTTCTTCCATAATTTCTACCAAAAGCATCTAATGAACTTAGTGTCCCTGTTTGAAATTATACTCTTAGGCAATCCATGTAATCTATCAATCTCCTTGAAAAATAGGTTGAAGCAACATGCACAACATCATTACTCTTCTTGCAAGAAATGAAATGTGTCATCTTAGAAAATATGTCCACTACTACCATTATAGAATCATATCCTCTCTGTGTTCTTTGTAATACCAATATGAAATCCATACTTATATATTCCCAAGGTCTCTCTGGTACTGTTAAAGGTTTATAGAATCTAGTATTCTAACTACTTTCTTTCGCTACTTGACAAGTTCTGCAATTTTGAACATACTTCCTGAAATCCTTATATATTTGTGGCTAAAAATAGTGTTCACTCACCAAATCTAATATCTTATCTATCCCAAAATGTCTTGCTTATCCTCCACAATGTTTATCCTTAATCAAATTATCCCTTATTAAACTCCTTGGAATTCACAATGGCTTTCCTTTGAACAACATATCTTCTTGAATGAACTAAACCAACCACTAGCTCCTATCTGTCACTATTGGTTCCTTACATGATTTTCAAGTTTCAAAAAAATTTGGATCCTCATACATGTTCTTCAGTTCTTCAAAACCGAATACTTCTTCATTTTCTTCAACAAATTCCATCTACTCAATGCATCTACTACTTTATTTAACTGTCCACTCCTATGCTTCAATACAAATGTATGATTATGCAAGAACTCCACCCATCTCATATGTCTCTAGTTGAATTTACCTTGACTGTTAAAATACTGCAAGGCTAAATGGTCAATGTACAACACAAATTCCTTAGGCAACAAATAATGTCTCCACTTCTTCAAGGCTTGAACTATAGAATAAAATTCTTGATCATAAACTGAATATCTCCTAGCATCATTCAAATTCTCACTAAAATAAGCTACTGGTCTCCCTTCTTAACTCAACATTTCTCCTATGTAATTTCCACTAACATCACAATCAACTTGAAATACTTTATCTAAATCAGGAAATGCTAACATTGGTTGTTATGTCACCTTTTGCTTCAACAATTCAAAACTTTTTTGTGCTCCATATTTCCACTTAAATTCCTTCTTATCTCCTCTCATTGTCTTTGTCATAGGTGTGCAAATGTTACTAAATATCCTAATTATTTTTTGGTAGAAACTTGTCAGTCCATGAAATGATATTACCTCTCTGATGTTCCTTAGTGTAGGCCACTCAACAATTTCTCTAACCTTCTTAGATTCCATCTTCAATCCTTCAGCAAAAATGATAAAACCTAAATGCACCAACTCTATCTTCATAAATCTACACTTGAAATTTATCAACAACTTCTCTCTCAGCCTCTGTAATACTTGTCTAATGTGCCACAAATGTTCTTCTCTGGTCTTACTAAAAATTAGAATATCATCCAAATAAACAATAACAAACTTACCCAAGAACTGTTTTACTACCTCATTCATCAACCTTATTAAAGTGCTAGGTGCATTGGTCAATCCAAAAAGCATCACTAACCACTCATACAACTCCTCATTATTTTTAAATGTAGTCTTCCATTCATCTCCTCCTCTGATTTTGATACGATGATATCCACTTTTTAGGTCAATCTTTGTGAAATAATTTGCTAAAGTCAAACAGTTTGTGATGCCACCCATCCTAGGCAATGGGAATCTATACTTGACTATGATCCTATTTATTTCCCTTGAGTCTATATATATCATTATCCATCTTTCTTTGGTTCCAATATTGTAGGTACCACACATGTCTTAAGCTCTCTCTGATCAATCCTCTCTTCAATAGTTCTTGTATTTTCCTATTCAATTTTGCATTTTCTACAGGTGTCATTCGATGTGCCTCTTTTTTTGGAAATCTTTCTCTAGGTATTAGATCTATATGATGAATAATTCTATGGATTAGTGATAATCCATCTATTACATTGTCTACTATGATATCCTCATACATTGTCAATAATTTATCTACTTCGGCATGTGGTGGATCTTCATCCTT
The DNA here is from genome assembly GCA_007115665.2 of Sequoiadendron giganteum. Classification (NCBI taxonomy): domain Eukaryota; kingdom Viridiplantae; phylum Streptophyta; class Pinopsida; order Cupressales; family Cupressaceae; genus Sequoiadendron; species Sequoiadendron giganteum. The sequence continues at coordinate 115,026,963 of CM021103.1, read as the reverse complement.
TATGGTAGAATTATTTTCCTCTTGATTACTACACTTATTTAATGCAAAAAAGATGTTCTCATGCCTCAATCCATCCAAGAACTTCCTTCCATCTACCAAACATAGTTTGATTGTGCCACAAGCTTCATTTATGTCCTCTTCTTCCAAAGGTATCAATATATGTCTCTTACCATTTAAAGTCATGGTATAGGTATTATTTCTCCCATCATGAATGGATTTCCTATCATATTTCCATGTACTTCCTAATAGTAAATGACATGCATCCATAGGAATAATATCACACAATAATTCATCCTTATATGATCCTATATGAAATTTCACCAAACACTACCTGTAGACATCCAAATTTGATCACTTCCATATGATCAAAATCATCTATTCTATTCATCTATTTTATTAATAGTGATTAAATAATTTATTTAATCATTATTTAATTTTTTGCCTAAGGTTCCTAAAGTATCTAATTAAATAAATTAAATAAACATGACAAATTATTTAATTTAGTCATTTAACCTATTTGGATTAAAACCAATTTTTAATTCCTCTTTTCTCTCTCCTTGTCACATTCTCCATAACCCTCTTTTAATCCAGATTAAATTGATTAATTTGTGATTAGGATGTGCACCACTCAATAAAGATTAAATGTCACATCCTACATAATCTCCCACTTGTCCCTAATCTCTCATTAATTATCCTAATCTTGTGTTTGCACAACCTTAATTAGAATCATTAGCCACATTTGGCTTACCTTTTCTGGTCAACCTTCCCACTTACCCTTTTTAGCCTGGACTCCCTTCCCCATGTGAATTTTTAATTCACATTTATTTAACCAAGGTTACTCTCTTCCCCATGTGATTTTTAATTCACATTTTATTCTTCCAAGGCTTACCCTATCCCCATGCAAATGTGACATGTCATTTTACATGTGCCCAAGGCTTCTAGAACCTTGGACTTGTCACATCACCCACATGTGAAAAATCTCCAATTTTTTGGAGACCCTCTCTTATCCACTAGATTCTTCCAATCATTGTGAATTTTTAATTCACTTTTATTCCTCCAAGGAATCTTCTCATGCCCCAAGATCCACCTCATGTACTTCCCTTCCACCTCATTTCCACATCACTCCACCCTAAGACATCTCATCTTCCACATGTCAAGATGTGAGGGCTTGTGAGTCCTCAACTCACCATAGCCCTTCATCTTGATCTTTGTTGGATCAATCCCAACTGTTGAATTCTCTAGAGAATTCAAATTAGCCTATAAATACCCCCTCATTTCCGGCAAATTTAAGGATCAAGTCTTTTGCAACAAAACTCTTGCAAAATTGCCATTCAAGCTCTCACCCATTGTAGCACTCACATCATCAATTCATATTGCATCAATTCATCTTGCATCCATTTTGACTTCATTGCCATCTAAGGAGCACACAAGACTTCAAAAATCAAGGGCCAACCAAGGAAGCAACAATATGAAGGTATAACAAGCATTTCGTTTGTTTATCTTGCTTTCATATTTTTCTTAGGCTAATCTTATTGAGGTGCCCTTTTATCTTGTTACTTCTCCCCATTTACATTATTAGTTCTTCATCTTGCATCTCACATTAGGAGTAGCATTTTATTAGGATCACACTACCCACTTACCAATATCTCATGCTCATCTTGAATCCATGCTATCTTATAGGGTTTTGTATGTTTCAATGTCTCCAAACTCAACTTGGTTACCATATCTTTTTAAACTAAATTATCGGTACTACCACTATCAATGATAACTTTACATACCTTTCTTCCATATTTACATCTTGACCTAAACAAATTCTTTCTTTGCAGTGGTTCTATAGTCACTTCTTCATATATCAAAGATATTCTCATTACCGATGATTCACCTTTGTTTGGTTTCCCGAGCAAACTCAAGGATCCAATAGGTTCTTCCTCCACATTGGTTGTTCTTCCAATGTTCCCAGTCCTCTTATTGGTACTTACTTGACGACATTCAAATTCTTAATGTCTTTCACCTCCACACTTGAAACAGGTTCCTCTAAATATTCTCTTTTTAGATCTTCCTTCATCTCTCTTATATCCATCATTGTTATAAGAATTATGACCTTTATCACTACAGTATAAATTCATGCCTTCTCTTCCTCTGTGGTATGAATGATTGTCCTTATTTTCACTTCAGTAGAATTTTCCATCCTTGTTTCATTCTACATATGGTCTTCTCTCTCTGGATTATGATCTGCTTCTCTAGAATCTTCGTCTTCCACTTCTCTATCTTTATTAAACTTCTTATTCAACTTTTCCTCCACCTTTATCATGAATTGGTATGCTTCTTCAACTGTTGTCATCTTCACCAAGATCAAATCTTCTTGGATGTTTTTTCTGAATCCATTGATGTAACATGCAACCTTCTCCTTACTTTCTTTACTATGTCCAATTCTGATAATCATTTTGTAAAATTATTTAGTATACTCCTTAGCATACTTCTCCTTTTGCCTTAGGTTCCGCAATCTTTTCAACAACTCAAGCTCATAATCAACAAGTATAAATTTATTCTTCAACATTGACACCATCCTAGCCAACTTTGTGATTTTATCTTTTCCCCTCCTATTCCCATCCAATTGAACTTCTTTCCACCAAATAGCTACATGTCCTTCCAGCTTAGTTTTTGCAAATCTCTCTTTCTATATCTTCAATTTATTCATATTCAAAGTATTCCTCCATATCATTGATCCAATCAATCAACTCCTCAAGAATTAAATTTCTCACGTAATTTTGAATTTCAATTCTAGGTCTCTTACCAATCTTGGAAATAACTTTTAGCATCTTTACCTAATCTAATTCTTTTTCTTCTAGTTTTTCTTAATTTTTATTTGTAGCATGATCCAATTCATCATCACTTTCGAATTCATCTCTAGGGTTTAGACCTCTCCTTCTATCTTCTTCTATAACATCCAATCAAACTCTTATTGCTCTCATCATTTCTAACATTTCATCCATTCATCTAGCAACATTGGTGATACCATGTACTCTCCTTGGAAAAATTTATCTCCTTGGATTTAGAGCAACTGCCTCAATTCGATGATCTGGGTACAAGATCTCAATTTCCTCACAGTCGGTGATCTATTAAAAACACTCACAGTCTACCTTAGGTTGGTGATTTGTTCACCACAAGGAATGCCTTCTTCCCAAAGGACTCACAACTCACTTTGATACCACTTGGTGCAGTCACGAATGGAGGGTCCAAAAGGGACTACATCCAACCATTTAGCCTTGAGTTCAACATAACATAATAACACAATGAATACTCAATAAACATTAATTATTATTGATTCAACAACTTTCAATATTACATGCATCATATGCCTTATATGCAAAATGTCTAAGGGCTAATAGGCTTGCCACAAGGTATTTACAGATATTACAATTGGCACAAGGCCTTATTATGACTGTTGGATCTAACTTTCTAAACCCTAACTATCTAATCATCACCCTTATTGATTAACTACTTCATGTGAATTACAAAATGATATTAAATATGAATCTCCAGCTCCAATTATGCTTTGTACCGGCTATAAGGGTTTACAAACCCCAATGCATGATCAAATGTGTACATTTTCCAAAGAACATGAGAAGATAACCCATCAGGGATGAAACCTATTGTTGATCTCCAAAAACGTTCTCCTAGACCCAAAACGACTTGTACGATGTTCAATTAAGCTTCATATGCTTTGAAAAAGTTTCACACAACAACCCTGGACCAGTTAGACCTTGAATGCTCTAACTAAGAATTGACAATGAGACTTTGAGAGCGATAAATTTTTGCAACCAAATGTAAATAACCTAAGAATTTGGATATGATGAAGATAACCTTATGTAGAATCTATATCTTGCTCCATAAACTGAGAAATGATAATTTCATAAAATGGAGAAGAAACTATTGAGATAGATACAAATTGAAATGCAAGAAAATAAGAAATACTTTTTGTTGATATAATATTGCTTTACAACCAGGGATGCTACTACATCATATTTGGGACATGCACTGCTAAAATTCAAACTAAGTGGTGTTTGAGGAGTGCTTTGTGAATCAAATTTTCAAGTACCTAGGTGTTGTGTTGGATAGGTTTCCCATAGAGATAATGGATTTTCTAAGGCCAAAGGATAGAGTACTTAAGTTGGAAATCCAACATAATTGGGGATATTTGTATCTCTATTCAAACACCACAGTTATAAGTGTAAATGGGTCTCTAGTTAGACCACATATCATGCTAAGGAATGTGGCTAAATGGATGGAATATTTGGAAATTATCTAGCAATTAAATGAATCTTTGATAAGATTCATTTAAGAAATCAAAAGAAGAGGTCATTTTTCCTTTCTTTTATTAAGTTTTTAGACTTTATCATCACCAAATAGGAATGATTAGAAGAATTATATCCTACTACAAGCTTGTAGGATGGGTCTGGATATCATAAGAGATTTTGACCCAAAAGGCTTCATAAACCAAGTTAGAATAAGTGCCAAAAGATTAAATTTATATAATAGGTTCTATATGAAGAAGATGTAATAGGAAATTTCTTATCTAATAAGTAAGGATGGAAATTTCTTATCTAATAAGTAAGGATCATCAAGGAAAAGTGGGTTAAAATAATGAAAGGGGAGGAGAAGAGAAAGAAGGAATATCCTATTTATCTAGGATCCTTTCATGATGTTGATAACCATATTACCAAAATTAGGGTTATAATTGACAATGTTGAAACCCTTGCATATAACCCGTTGGTTTTACTAGAGATGAAAATTAAATAAAGTCCATAGCATGAGGAGGATCCAAAGATAATAGAAGAGATATTGTTGAACAAAAAGAAACACTGAGAGGGGGGTGAATCAACATATATTAAATCACATGAACTGAAAGAAAAACAGAAAGGAAAACATGCACCACACCATAACACCATAATTTTTTACATGGAAAACCCAATAGGGAAAAACCACAGTGTGAGTTAACTCACAATATAAAATATCACAACTTAAAAGTTTCTACAGTGTAGTTTTGAGGCTCACTACCTATAGACCTACACACACTGAATTAGATACAAATTTAGGCGCAAGATACAAAGGACTTGATGAGACTCACTATCTCAGAGTAGGGTACATGAAACTTGCTATAAGAAAAAATAAGTCTTGAATTGATGTAGATGAGGCATCTAACTTATGTTGAGATTGTAGTTATTTTTTCACACATTTACATCTTCATATAGATTTTGCACACTTCATGTTTAACATTCTAATAATCCAAGTCCAAAACACACTTCATTCTCAAATGATTTTTCCTTCTATAAATATCCTCTCCATAATAATACAAAAATTATAATTAATTTGGCTCCAATATGACCCTTAGATGTAACAAATGATATTGCACATGTCAGCTTCAAAATGAAAGAACTTTGGTTACAAAACAATACACGCTATGTTGAACCCTAGGAGAATTTCCACACATTCTCCAAAATAATATTAACTGATTAGGATCAACTACAAATGAAGAAAACAAGTCATGTCGGCCTAATTAGTGCAAGTACCATCAACACTATAAATTTTTGACTTCAGACCCATCGAGGAGATACCAAAAACACCATGTGGATCAACATATGAATAATTTAGGTAATATAAAATATCCCAACAACCTCTTCCATTAATATTTGATCATTAAATGGTGGAACAACTGAAGAAGCTTACTAAAAAATGTAGAAGCGAAGCATCTCATATCAATTGTAACACACTGTTAATTGAAGATTAAGCTTGTGGATCTCTATCACATTTGATATTGTTAGATAATGTGTACTGATCACTATTGATCATTTCCTCAAAGTTGCAAGACCAAACTTGTATCTCCAGAGGAATGCCGAGAATTCCAACCAACCTTTATCATTACATTGCACTATTAGGGCACAAACCGAAAATTGTCAAGTATAATTTTGACTATGAAAAGTGTGAAGAATTAATTTTTTGGATGTAATATATTCATAGCATGGTCGTAATTTCATTTGAACCATGAGATATAGAATCTTTCACATTGGATGGATGCAAACCAAATAGTCATGATATTGCCTTAGAGTATACACACTTAGTGTCTTAATCAATCTTCTTCAACATGTGGTACAAAAAACCAGAATGATATCAAGGTAGACATATTGCGAATACATTAGGACATGAATATAATCCTTTGCAACATACTTACATCATCATTCTTCCTTCTACTGCCTTGTAGAAATGCCTCAACACATATAGACTTATGTTGCAACCAACTCCAGAGTATGTACATACTTCAACACAATTGCCATCAATGATAACCCAAATAAGGTTGAAATCAATGGAAACACTTATTTCCAACAATATCCTCCTTTTTCATTAATGGTGACACACATACACTTCTCTCCCCCTTTGACATTAAGGGAAAAGGGCATGGCATCTTCTATTTACAATATCCCAAAAATGAATAGACTCCCCCTTAGATGGAGATTCATAGAAAAAGGAAAATACTTCCAACACAAAGACTGTTATTTTCCAAAAAAAATTAGAAGATCAAAAAATATCTTATTCACACCTTTGTATCACCCTTAGAAGGTAAGTTTTTTTATGAGTTTCTTTGAGTAGTGACAAAGTTGCAACCTAGTTTTCTTTTACATAGACAAAAATATGATTTTGAAATTCAAATTTTATGCACAAATCCTCTACCACATCTACTCTACATGGAGCCTTCATCATTTGCACAATATTTTCTATTTCCACAAGTGTTTTTAGAAAGTGAAGCCAATCTCAAGCTAATTGCTTCCCTCAACTAACCATATTGTCTCTCTAATTGATTTCTTTGATCTTGTAGTAGGGACAACTGCACATGAAGATTTTACAAATGTTCTCTAGCAGACCCATCCTTATCTTTTGAAACATAATATATTCTAACCATATGAGTGATTTGTGACTCAATGGAGTCAATTTGATCCTTGGTACTCTTAGTGGAAATAGGCCATCTCAAACATAATTGACTATAATGCAGTGGCTTCATCCATAACCTTTTTGTGCATTTCCAATTTTTCTTACAATTTATTGTGTGCATTAGCACACCTAATAGATACTTCAGAAATTCTTTTATCATTCATCTTTCTCAAAACCTCTTGCTCTATCTTTTGTTCAATGTGAGGAGTGATCTTTAAAGAAAAAATCCATTAACAATTTTAACTTTTGTTTCGTAGGTAGGGAGGAATCTATGTTTACCTTAGGTAAACCTTCTTGAATGATCTTTACAACAGCCTCAATTAGTTTTTCCTTCTTCATGTGTTCTTGTAGAATCTCCTTTCTTGTAGAGGTATATAGAATGCCATCAAGTTGTAGCTTATGTTGAGGAGAAATTTTTTGACATGTCAACTTGTCCTCCATGAGTGGGGATTTGCAAAAGTTGGGGAGTTACTATAGGTTGGAACCACATTTGCAAAGATAGTAGGTCTTTGAGAGAATATTAAGATGAAGAAATTTTAATTTTATCCACAAAGACATCTTGCTTCTAAACACCCTTCTCTTTTATGTTTTGAACAATCTTAGGATTATCTTCTCTCATTCGTATATCACTTCATGAATTCTCTAGAGAAGCAAAATTGCATTCCAGAGGAGAAGCACCAACTTCATTTTTACTTTCTATGTATTGTGCACTAGTATTCACCAAAAAAGCTATCTCCTCACTTTTCTTATTATTACAATTAGTCATATTTCCTTCAAAAATAGATAAATCTATATCCAAAGTGGACACATCAAGAAATTATTGCAGAATATTGTCATCAGGAGTCACCTTAGTCATCTTCATTTCTTCAAGTATCTTTGTTGTCTTTTCATCTAATTCTTTATCTTCTTCCTTTTCTATCTCAGTATCTGAGATAATTTGTACACCATGTGCACTAGAGATACATTCTTTTTGCAAATTGGAGTTTCCTTGTACTTCTTTCTAACCGGATGTAAATGTATTTTCTAAAGGATCTTATAATACACCATCTTGCATCTCATTAATGATTTTATTTGTGATGAATTTGGTTGTATTCTTCTTCTTTTTTGTATATCCTTGTCTAGGATCATTCAAAGATATATTCTTCTTTTGGTTTGGAGCTCTTTTTCTTGTCTTCTAATAATCTTTTGTTTCTCTTCCTAGGAGAGAAAGGTCCCAGACAATTTTTTTTCGAAAGTCTTTCACGAGGTAAGAACTTTGATTCCCCAGCTGATGTGATTTTGCCTTTACTTGATTTTGATTCTTCTTGCCAGTGGCTTGAACAAAACATCCTTGTGGGTTACTTTTTTGGGAGGACTCCCCCCGAAAGTGTGCTGAAAGAATGGATCAGCAAGGCTTGGGTCCCTCATGGGGTCTGCCTTGATATGGTCCAAAAATTAACCAAGGGTTATTTTTGTTCTGCTTCGTAGAAGTCAATCATGTCCAAGCTATTTTAGGCCATGGTCCTTGGTATGTTAGGTCATCCTTGCTGGTTTCCCAAGCATGAACCTGGGATTTTTCCTTCTCAGACGACACCAAATTGCGGGTCCCAATTTGGATTGAGTTCCATGGTTTTCCTTTGCCTTGTGTGCCCTTTCTGAATCACATTGCTTCCTCTTTGGGGAGGGTTATTTGTATAGAACTAGATAGGTTTTTCTAGGCTCAGCCCCACAAGCGGGTTTGTGTGGAAGTAGACCTATCCAAGGATTTGAAAGAATCTATGGATATTCAAATAGGAGCTATTAGGCACACCCAAAAATTCACTTATTTTAGTTTTCCTAACACGTGTTGTCGGTGCCAGTCAACTGACCCACAAGATCAAGGACTGACCTTTGGTAGTGCCTCATACACCATCCCCAACACGAGATGTTGAAAATCCTTGTCAGATGAAGCCTTCTGTTAAGGATGAAACAAAGTGGACCACGGTTACAAACCGCAAAAATAAGTCAACTGGTTTTGGGTCGGCCTCCAAAGCCTCTGAACCACCAAAAGTTGTTTTAAACCCTTCATAGAAAGGGACAAACACTCCTTCTAGAGCTGCTAATGTTTCATTGCAGACTGGGTCAAAGGTGATGCCTTAGCCTGCAACTATTATGTATGCTCAGTCGAATATCCCTCCCATGTCAGGAGCTCAAAGGTGATCTCGCAGTCCGTCTGCACTGCCTGAAGAAGGAGAATATGTGTCAGAAAAGAGGAGGTTTTCACCTCCTATTCAGATTGGTTCAATTCCATAGGATTTCCTGAAGAATCATTTCTCTTCCCTGAATGAGGAGGAACCAAAATCCAAAAATATGGAAGAGTTTCATCCATGAACTTCCTCTCATGGAATGTTTGAGGTCTAAGAGAACTCTCCAGAAAGTATTTTGTTAGACATACTTTATAGAAGTATTCTAGTATTGAAGTGCTTTGTGTCCAAGAGGTTAAACTTTTTGGGTTCTTGCTTGCTTCGGGTTGTCGTTCTATTTGGTTGGCCAGTACAGTTTTTTGCACTTTATATGAGGCTAGGCGTGGCGAAGCCGTCACCCTTTTGTCCTCGTGTTTTCATACTTGTGTTGTGGATCATGGGACTGATCCTTCTCATCAGATAGTTTTGATTCTCCTTAACATTGATAATCATTCCTTTGGGATTATTAATGTTTATGCCTCTAATGATGTTGTGGATCACTCTTTGCTTTGGTGTTGGATTGTTGATTCTTTACCAATTTCCACTTGGTTACTTTGTAGTGAATTTAATATGGTCGAGGTGGCATATGACAAGGATGAAACCATGCCATTCAGATGGCCAGCTAGCGAATGAGAAGCATGGTTTTATATGCGTATTAAATTGGGGATTTTTGATCTGAATATTGGTCATCGTCATTCTCATTCCCTCTGACACACTTGGTGTAATTACAGGGTCAGTTTTGGCATAATTTTTAAATGCTCTGATCGTGCCATGATCTCGGCTCAATATTTTTTTTCTTTTGATAGCTTTGCCTTGCTAGTGAAGTCAATAGTGGATGTGACTCTATCCGATCACTTCCCAATTTCTTTTCATATTGAATGGGCGTCTTGTCAACCTCACACATGTAAAACTCAATTCTTTCTGAACATGTCTTTGCTCTGTCACAAGCTCACTCTGGCCCACATTCGTCGAGTGTGGAATTTGGAGTGCATACCAACTAGCCAAATAGGCTAGATTACTTGGTGGAATGATGCCACCACTCGTACAACTCAATTTTTGCACATTTATGGGCACTAGTTGGCCATTTTTCATCGGTGATCTTATGAAGCAACCATTGTTGACCTGTGTTCAGCTACGGAAGCTGTGGTGGCCAACCCTTTTCCCTGTCACTTCAAGTCAGGGTGATGAATTTAAGGCACAAAAAGCAAGTGGTTGATAATTATGCTACCAGAGGAGCGCAAATCAAAGTTCAGCTGCATTGGCTTAAGATCGGTGATCATGCCTCCAAAGAATTATTTTTGGCACTTCATGCTAGGCACTCATCCCTGGGCATCAAAAAAATTAAGGACAACATTCAGGTGCTCTCTGAGCTCCCTAACATTCTTCAGGCCTTTGTGTGCCATTATGAGCAAGTTTTCACTGCACAAGAATTTGCACTTGTGCAACAACAAGCCCTTCAGGATTGCCTTGTTGTCGTACCACATAGGCTTTCTTCAGCCCAGAGAATTTTTTGTGATCAATTGGTGACAATTGATGATCTCAAGGAAGTTTTTTATTCTATGGACGATGACAAGGCCCCTGGGATCAATGGTTTCCCTTGTGAATTTTACAAAGCCCTTTGGGACTGTGTTGGGAAATATTTGCATCATGTTTACCTTGAGGCTTTTCATACCAATTATCTAGGTAATCTAATTAATAAAGGCAATATACATTCATACCTAAGCCTGTGGATCCAAAGGACATCTACAATTGGAGGCCCATCATGCTTCTCAATGTCTCCTACAAAATCATTGCTAAGGCTCTGGCTCTTAAAATTCACCATCTCTTGCCTCAGATTGTGTGTCGAGAGAAAATTGAATTCATCAACTCCAAGTTCATTATGGATAATATTATTGTTGTCTAGGAAGGTATGGAATGGGCTTGACACTCAAATTAGAAAGCATTGTTCCTCAAAATTGATTTTTCCAAAGCCTATGACTGCATTGAATGGCCTTTTATTCTTGCGATGTTGTAAGCTTGGGGGTTTGGGTCCAATTTCATTCAGTTTGTTCCTATGCTTTTTGTAGATGCCTAAGCTTTTATCACCATTAATGGCTACCGATCTTCTGCTTTTGGTCTTTTTCGCTCAATCCGGCAGGGGTGCCCTCTTGCCCCCTCATTGTATGTGTTTGTGGCTGAGGGTTTTGGATACCTTCTGGCCCATGCATTTTCTCAGTAGCTTGTCAAAGGGATATCTCTCCCTAACTCTCAGGCATAGCTTGTTAATGGCCACTTTGTGGATGATTCCTTTCTCACTCTCTTGGAGGAAGAAGAATTGATTATTGTTGCCCTTGATTCTCTCAACACTTTTGTTTTAGCTTTCGACTCTTCCATCCAATGGCACAAGACCTTATGTTACAGGAAATTGATGTAACCCACTCCTGCATGGCTTCAAAATTACAATTGGAAGTGGATAGGGTAGGGAGAGATATTTCATTTCTTGGGCATTCCTTTTTCTTTCCAGGCCTCTCCTATGAAGCTTTGGTAAGCTGCGCTCTCTAGGGTCGAGCATAAGCTTTCTTACTGGATTACCAAGCCTCTTTCTCTGGCTGGAAAATTCTAGGTGTGCTCTAAAGTGTTGATCTGATTTAATAGATCTATGACAGATGCTTAGAATGCTTACGTTAACAATTACAATCCAAAAGTGCTTAATTAAAACTTTACGCTCAACGTAATTAAATTAATGAAATTACAAAGAGATTAAAGAAATAACAAAATGAGAGAGAGAAAGAGAGTGCAAATGGAATTGATAACGGAGTTCATCATTTAAAATGACTATCTCTGGGCCCCTCTCCAATGAGTGGATTGATCCAATTATTCCTCTAGAAATTCGGTTACATTCGTCAGCATAACCTCCCCTTGGTTTACAAAGAAATTTGAAAATTGCACTTCCAAAGTGCATGGAAACAAGCTGCTCCAAAAGCATGGAAATACAATAATCTCTCCAAGGAAAACAAACTCTCACTCCTACAGAATTCTTCCAAAATCACTTACTTCACACCCCCCATTCTACCCCTTTTTATATTACAGTTTTTTGCCAAAATTGGTGTAAAACCAATTAACTACCCAATCTCCCTTAGATAGAGAAAATTTCAATAATATCCTCCTTTAATGATTTTTGAAAGGATAATATCCCCTCAACATAATTTCCATTCCATTTGAATGGTTACGAAGGGACTTATTCCCTATTATTTTGGGGATATTTTTATGTAAGGTTTTATTTGGCTCCTTAATTTAGGAATAATATTCCTAATATTTATGTGTAAAGGGAAATATTTTAGGCCTCTTAAATATGGGATATAGCCTTATTTTAAGGCTTTAATTAGCAATTTAAAACCACCTTTAGAAGAGATGGTGGGTGGTGGTCCCACCACACTCCTTTCCTCTTTCCACATTAGGTGGGCTACCCCCCTATACCATGGGTGGTGCCCCACTTTATATGGGTCACCCCCCATAGCATGGCTGGTATGCCACTTAATGTGGGCTACCCCCCATACCTTGGGTGGTGCCCACTTAATGTGGGTTGCCCCCCTTGGATGGGTGGGGCCCATTAATAGTATTTTGCATGTATTTTTTTTTGCTTTTTTTTTGTTTTATTTATTAAAACAATATTATTACCATTTGGAGGGTTGAGGTGGTGCCATGTGTCAAGGGCTGATTGGTCATTGAGCTGACTGGGCATTGACGTCATCAATGCAATTTTGACCCAATCTTTGACCTTCCATAATTTCATCATACAAACTCTGTTTTCTATGAAACGAACTTTGTCGGAATCGTGATGATGAGCACTATGCAATGGTGTTGATTTTGACAGATTTTGATGACTTTGATTTTTCCCTTTTTCTGGCTTAGGTATGGGAGTAGACCAGAAGTTTGACCATATATATCTTGAGCTTCAAGACTCTGATTGACTCCATTCAAGTTGCGTTGGAATCAAGATATTGAGCGCTTTTTAATGATACTGAAATTGGAGAAAAATGGAGAATCTCAAAATTTGACAAAAATCCTCTGGATCAGTCCTCCCCACTTGAGAGCTTTTAGACCTCTGAAATTTGGTTACTTGGAAAGTAAGTGAGGGTAAAGTTCCCTCAGTTTACCAATATCCATCCACTTTGCCTTGCTTGGATGCATCCCTTTTAGCCCCACTTGAAGGTATTCAACTACTCCTCTTTGTGAGGTCCTGGTGTTCCTGTTAAGGATGACGTCTTCAGGAAACTCTGACATGTACTTTGGTGAAAGGTCATCAACTGATGGAACTTGCACTTCAACCTCCTCATCTAGTATCATCAGAGGTTCATACAACTTCAAGTTCTCAATGTTGACTACCGAGTAAATTTGCATGTATGGAGGAAGATTAAGGCGAAAGGCATTGGTGCCAATCTTTTCCAGAATCTCGAATGGACCGTATCTGATTGGATTGAGCTTCCTTCCTTCACCTTGCATTATTTCCTTACTTATGTGTAAGCAAACTCTATCTCCAACTTGGAAATGATGATTGTTGCGATGCTTGTCATGGTGAGCCTTGTACTTTGCTTGACTCTTTTCCAATTGTGCTTCTACTGCCTAATGAACTGCTTGGACCTTTTGGATGAACTTTAAAGCCATTTCTACATCAAGGCATCCATCTTCAACATCATTTGTTCCAAAAGTGAAGTCCTTTGGTGTCTTTGGAAATTATCTGAAGCAAGTCTCAAAAGGAGACCTCTTTGTAGAAGAATGGGTTGCATGGTTGTAGGCATGTTGCACATAATGAAGACTTTCATCCTACAACTTAGGATGTTTGCTACAATATCCTCTAAGAAGATGCACAACTGTCTTGTTGACTACCTCTATCTTTCCATCAGTCTACGGATGGAAGGTTGTACTCTTTTTTAGTTTAGTATCCATAAGTCCCCATAAGACTGACCAAAGCTCCCCAGGGAATCAAGAATCTCAATCCGATACAATGGAAGTGGGTAACCCAAAGTGAACCCATACAAACTGAAAATAAATATGAGTTTTCAGTTCAATAGTGACCTGATTTTTACATGGCATAAGAATACACATCTTGTTGAACCGATCAACTACTACATACAAATAGTCATGCCCTTTCCTATACATAGGTAACCCCTTGACAAAATCCATCTAAACACTTTCCCATGGACGAGACGGTACAGGTAAAGGTGTGTACAACCCCAATTTCCTATTACTTGGTTTTCTAGTTGCACACATCACACACCCGTTAATATATTTTGTTACAATTGCCTACATTTGAGGCCAGTAGCAATATTTATGAAGTTGTTCCAAAGTTTTACTAACCCCAAAATGTCCTGCAATTAGTGATGTGTGTGCCTCTCTGATTACATGTGCTTGTTCGTTCTTTGGAATGCATAATTTCCCTAAGTGATACAAGAGTTTATCATGCACATAGTAATCCTTTTCTTCTACTTGTTTTCCTTGGATTAGAGTTGCATAGATATCCTTAAATTTTTATCAGTAGCATATTGTTCTTTAAAACTTTCATGAATCATAGAACTATTTTTAAGGATTATCAAAGCATTAGAAACTGGAGGTCTAGAAAGCATGTCTGCTACTTTGTCATGGGCTCCTTTCTTATACTTAATGACTAAGTGAAACTGTTGTAAAAATCCCATCCACCAAAAATGCTTACTTTGTTGCAATTTAGTTTGTGAATGCAGATATTGCAATGGTTGATGATCGATATGGATTAATGTTTCCTTACCCATTATATAATGTTTCCATTTCTTAACACTCTGTACTAATACACAAAGTTCTTTATTGTAAGTTGGAGAATTACTTACTACGCCAAAAAATGTTTCAGAGTGGTAATAGATCGACTTACCTCCTTGTGTCAATATTGCTCTCATGGCGAATCCACTCGCATCTGTTTTTGATCTCAAATGATTGGTGTAAATCTAGTAGACCTAGGACTAGTGTTGTGCTTAACTTTTCCTTCAATGTGTCAAAGGCCTTCTGTTGTGGTCCTCCCCATTGAAAAATTATCTTTTTACTTGTTAATCATTCAACGACGATATGATAAAGGAGAAGTTTGCAATAAATTTCCTCCAATATTGAACATGTCCCAAAAAACTCTTGACTTCAGTTACAGTAATTGGCTTAGGCCGGTTTACAATTGCCTCAACCTTCGCAGGGTCAACTTTCAATTGACCATTCCCTATCATATAACCTAAGTACACAAGGGATGTCTTTGCAAACTCACATATAGACATCTTTACATAGAATTTTTCTTTTCTTAGTACATCAAAAACTTTTTTAACATGACTTACATTGTCTTCCCAAGACTTTCTAAAAACTAGGATATCATCAAGATATACAATAACAAAATCATCAATTTAAGGATGGAAGATGTCATTCATGAATCACATGAATGTGGCAAGTGCATTGGTAAGCCCAAAGGGCATAACCAAACATTCATAAAGTCCATGTTTTGTCTTGAAAGCAGTTTTCCAAATATCATTCTTTGCAATTATAATATGATGATAAGCACTTTGCAAATCTAATTTAGAGAAATAAATTGCATGCTTAAGCTGATCAAGCAAGTCATCAATTCTAGGAAGCGGATACCTATTTTTTATGATAATCTTGTTTAATGCCCTGAAGTCGATGCACATACTCCATGTTCCATATTTGTTTCGAACCAAAATGATCAGAAAGCCACAAGGTGATGTGCTTGGACGAATCACTCCTCTATCGATGAGCTCTTGAACTTGCTTTTTGATTTCTTCATTTTGTATGTTAGACAAATGGTATATGCCAATATTAGGTAGTGGCACATCTTGCTGTAATTGAATCTCATTTTGAATATCTCTTTTAGGAGGCAATCCTTTTGGTTCCTGAAACAAGTCATCGTAAGCGGAAACAACTTTGACCAATTCAGCCTTATGTTTAGGATCACTTCCTTTAAATGCATTAGATGTTTCATCTTCTTTGGCCTTAACAAGCATTAACACAAAGTTTTTACTAGAGTTCACTAATATTTTCATCTGTCCAACATTAACTAATGCAAGATTAGTTTTTACTTTGTGTGCATGTACAATATATTCAATCCCATCCTTAAATAGGTGATACTTGTTTTCCTCCCTAAAGAAGATAGCTTTACAGTCATACAAATATGGAATTCCTTACACAAGTTCACAAATATCTAAAGGTACAACATCCATTAAAACCTCATCTTTAAAGTTTGTAGTGAGTGCAAAGCTAAGCTTACATTGTTTAGTGACTTGTAACTGTGCATTATTACAAACCCATCCCGAAGGGTATGGCTTTAGATGAGGAGTTTTAGTTAGATTTAGTTTTTTAACAACTTCTTCAGATATGAGATTAACTTGTGAATCCGTTTCAAATAAAGTATCAACCGTAGTGTGTTTAGTTATCACATGGATATGAAAAAGTTCATTCCTTTGCTTATCTACTTTAGGTTGTTTACTTGTACTTGCAAAAATACTTGATTTAGATGCAAGAGATATACCTTTGTTTTTACCTTGAATCCCGACGACAGTTATCTTTGTCTCATCCCTAGAATAAGATCCAAGATCATCTTGTGTTATAGCAGTTGTCTTTTGCTTCCCTTTGTTTCCACCGTACCTCTTTGGCCTAAGTTCTAGATGTAGTTTCCAGCACTTAGAGTCTTTTTGTCCTTTCTTACAGTGAGGACAGGTGGGTTTTTCACCCTCTTTCTTTATCATGGTTGTTTTTTTCCCTTTTCCTTTATCTTTACCCTAAGGTTTCCCCTCAAACTCAAATGGTTTTTTATCAAATTTATCAACGAATGATCCCTTACCTCTAGACTCTAAGTGGGTAGCTTGGACACAAACTTCGTCAAGATTACTGGGATTCAAAACCAAAATTGAATGTCTAAGATATAAATGAAGTCCTCCTATGTACTTCAAAAAAGTATCCTGGGTGTATAAAGGAACATCTAATGCAATAACCCTTTTACGAAATTCATGAGTGTACTCCTAAACGGACTGACCTTTCCCTTGTCTAAACATTTTCCAGTTTGTCATTAACTATTGCATGTAGCCTAAGGGATAGAATTTTTTTTAAGATCACTTACAAATTTTGTCTAGGACAGGTTGACTTTACCATGTTGGGAGACTTCTTCCCTAGTCCTACTCTCCCACCAGGTTAGAGTTGTACCCCCTAATTGAAGAGTAGTGAGTTGGATCCTATCAGCATCATCTAAGAGGTTTTGAACTCTACAATAGACTTCAATTTGCCGAGTCCAGTCATCTAGTTTTTCAACATTTAATTCACCATAATATTTTGGTAAGTCCAATTTTACATCCAGTTTAATTTTGGGGTTATGTGCACCCTTAAAAGGATTAAAATTCATAGAATGAGTAGAAGAAGGAGAAGACGGAGAAGAGAGAGGTTTCTTTGGAGGCTCGGGATCATCTCTTGATTTGTTCTTTGCCTGCACGAGCTTCATGTCTCTATATATTTTCTTGCCTCTCCTGGAATAAGAATTCAACCTGGTTTTCATCTCGAGAAAATCCTTCTGAAAACCCTTCTCATCAAGCTTCGTGTTGGGTCTCAAAAGTGCAGGTTTGAACCATGAGAGGTTGCCAAGCTCTCACAACGCTATTGGCCAACTAACAAGGCCAACCAATATAGTTGAACCTTCTACTCTTAAGGCTCTGCTAAACCTAGGTGGGTGTACCTATGTGAATGATGCAAATTTTGAATTATGTCTCCTACTTGACCAATCTGTCCACAATGGCAATTTTGATAGTGGAGAGATGTGATCCAAATTTGTTATAAATTGTATAAGCAATATCAAAGTGAAATTTGATATGTTCAGTTAATAGATGTCAAATGAAATGGATAAAACTAAATAATGAAAATAAGGGAGACCAGTGCCTTGTTGGGTAGAACGGAGTCAAATGAATGTCTTAGATGAATGGATTCTTTCTAGAAAATTCTCTAATTGTTTGGCATATGAATATGAGTTTATAACTGGTATAAACATACAAGAATGTGATTAATAAACCCTACTAGAGGTAGAATATCAATACTAATTATCTGATTTTTCTTACTGATCCAAATACATTCCCAAATTATTGTAATTGACTGAAAGGAATTTAATTCTTCCTTGAAGGACTCAATTAATCATATCACACAGATACAACAAATGTGCACTGATAAATTGAACATATACTTTATATTTCAACTTAAATAATCAAGAAACATCAAGTTGGAGACAATCAAATAATTGCATAAATTCAACAAACAACTGATACTAGAGTGGAACCATCGAATCAATAGTCTTTCATTGTCTTCCTCAAATATTATACATGCAACATGGTCTTTTTGGATATATATAGTCTGAAATATTTCTTTCTATTTGTTTTATTCTAACTCCTTCCTTTCTCTTATCTGATTTCATTAAGTACATATAGATTATATTTTTAAGAGTTGTGACCTTTCGTATGCATGTTCGTTGTAGTTCTTCATATCCATTTTAATTAATTACCTTTGGCAAATCAAAATGTTTTAATCTTCACCAAGTTTTTTGGCCTGACATGTATCATTAGGAAGACTTTATTTTTCTATCTTGAAAGTGTATGTCTCACTGATGAAGTTCATTACTTAGCTGTCGATAGGATTCTCCCCGAAACTTTTCATTGGTGTATCCAACACTATTGAAGGCACCTGAGAAACTTGTACCAACAGTATATGTCTCACCGATGAGTCTTGCTAGGTATTTTCTACTGTGTATCATCAAATAGGTTTATTGTAAGCACTTATACAACAGATTGGGGCATCACCATTGTTCATAGAGGAGACATGGAAATCAAAGAGATTTTTATGTCTTCAATCGATGACATATGTCTTGTCGATGACTTCATCTTACAATAGATCCTTTCTTTTCCATCGGGAAGACCACATGCATCATTGGGACATCTTGTTTTCTTTTTGATGGTGGATATCTTGTTGATGACATCCCTAGGCTTCCCCTTCTAGCTTATCGGCATGAATCTTAGTGTCATTAAGATACTTTTCTTCTTAGTCCAACGATGGGGCTCATACTGACAAAGTCTTTCAAACTGACCTTTTGACCTTTTCGGGGTATCGAGGAGACTTAACTCTATCTTTTGTAGAAGTTCACTTATTTCTCCGACGTTTTTCAGACATCTGCTATGACCTCCTATAGCTTCCCCGACACCTTAAGTCTCCCCGATAGTCACCCTTACGGTCATAAGTACATAGCACAACTCCCACCGAAGCATCCTATCATTGTGACATTCGCAAGTTGGGCAGATAATTTTCATCTTACTCCGGAGATGTGTATCTCGCCGAAATGTTCCCTTTGTAAATTCTGATTGCTGAGACATAATGATTATCCTGCCGATGGAACCATACTCATCATGACCTTCCTATCTCTCCCCATTGAGGTTTATCTCATTGATATATTTATTTCATTGATGAGACCATAAACATTGTCTCACCAACCAAATCCTCTCCCTCCATGTTAGCAATACTGGTGAGTATCTCAGGCTATCTTTAGGAACCTTACCCTGATGACCTTTGTCTAGCCGATATATTCCTTTGTACTTCGAGTGGTAAGACACAGGTGAGCTCGATATGACTTCATATCAACACGCCAATAGGATTTATTTGCCTTATGAAAACTGCAAACTGACATATGTCCTCAAACGAAGTTTTATCGATATGACAGTCTTGACCTCTTGCCGATATGCTGAAAAAATGAGTTAGTACAAAATGAAATATGGATCAGTGAGACCCAGGTCACCTTATGCCGATATGATTTACATATACAAATTCTCAAGGATGGGTGAGTTATATGGGACCATGTGATAGAATGAACATTGGTGAATATGCTATATGAAGGAAATTTTATACTTGTAGTATGGGTTCTTTGGGAGATTTATGAGTGTAAATAGCTATAAATTTTTCAAAATTTCATAGTTCTAACACTTTGAATTTTTTCCATCGTTTGGATGTGCCATCAGTGTTCGTGGATGAGCTCTTCGTCTTCCAATCTCGAGGTTAAATTCTTCAAGCTCACCTTCTCCTTTCTGAAGCTTGGAGTGCATTAGCATTCAAACTTGCAATCTTAGCCAAATATGACTCTGATACCAAATTTGATCTAATTTAATGGATCTATGACAAATGCTTAGAATTCTTACCTTAACAATTACAATCCAAAAGTGCTTAATTAAAACTTAACACTCAACGTAATTAAATTAATGAAATTACAAAGAGATTAAAGAAAGAAAAAAATGAGAGAGAAAGAGAGTGCAAATGAAATCGATAACAAAGTTTATCGTTTAAAATGACTATCTCTGGGTCCCTCTCCAATGAGTGGACCGATCCAATTATTCCTCTAGAAATTTGGTTGCATTCATCACCAGAACCTCCCCTTGTTTTACAAATAAATCTATAAATTGCACTTCCAAAGTGCATGGAATCAAGCTTCTCCAAAAGCACGGAAATACAATAATTTCTCCAAGGAAAACAAACTCTCACTCCTTCAAAATTCTTCCAAAATCACTTACTTCACACCCCCCATTCTACCCCTTTTTATATTACATTTTTTTCCAAAATTGGTGTAAAACCAATTAACTACCCAATCTCCCTTACATAGAGAAAATTTTAATAATATCCTCCTTTAATGATTTCTGGAAGGATAATATCCCCTCAACATAATTTCCATTCCATTTGAATGGTTACAAAGGGACTTATTCCCTATTATTTTGGGGATATTTTTATGTAAGGTTTTATTTGGGCCCTGAATTTAGGAATAATATTCCTAATATTTCCGTGTAAAGGGAAATATTTTAGGCCTCTTAAAATATGGGATATAGCCAAGGCTTGAATTAGCAATTTAAAACCACCTTTAGAGGAGATGGTGGGTGGTGGTACCACCACACTCCTTTCTTCCTTATCTATTCCCTGATGGTAAGGGAGGCTTTCCACATTAGGTGGGCCACCCCCTATACCATGGGTGGACCCCACTTTACGTGGGTCACCCCCCATAGCATGGGTGGCACCCCACTTAAAGTGGGTCACCCCCCATACCATGGGTGGTTCCCACTTAATGTGGGCCACCCCCCTTGGATGGGTGGTTCCCACTTAATGTGGGCCGCCCCCTTAGATGGGTGGGGCCCATTAATATTATTTTGCATGTATATTTTTTTCGCCTTTTTTTGTTTTATTTATTAAAACAATATTATTGCCATTTGGAGGGTTGAGGTGGTGCCATGTGTCAAGGGATGATTGGTCATTGAGCTGATTGGGCATTGACATCATCGACACAATTTTGACCCGATCTTTGACCTTCCATAACTTTGCCATATGGACCTTTTTTTTTGTGAAATGAACTCCGCCAGAATCATGACGATGAGCACTATGCGATGGTGTTGATTTTGACCAGTTTTGATGACTTTGATTTTTTCCCTTTTTTCAGCCTGGGTCTAGGAGTTGACCAAAAGTTTGACCATATATATATTGAGCTTCGGGACTCTGATTGACTTCATTCAAGTTGCGTTGGAGTCAAGATCCCGAGCACTTTTTAATGATACCAAAATTGGAGAAAAATAGAGAATTTCAAAATTTGACAAAAAATCCTCTGGATCAAGTGTTGGTAGCCACTCACGTTTATTATTCCTCTTGTTGGGCTCCCTCCAAAGTTGCCTATGGAAGGTTTGAAAAATTAATTCGAGATTTTCTCTGGGCCTCCTATGAAACCCAAAAGGGTTTTCATTGTGTTACTTAGAAGTTTTGTTTCCTCCCCAAAGATTCTGGAGGACTTGGGCTACTCTCCACTGAATGGAAAGGGACTGCTCTATGTGTCAAGTGGATTATCCAGGCCCTCATTGGAGATGAAGCCTGAAAGATTTTTCTCAAGAATTGTATTCTTTCCAAATTTCCTATTCACAGACCCACCTGGAAAGGGATTGACTTTCAAACCCTTATGGTTATGAAGGAGCTTGTTCAAATTGTTGGAACTTTTGTGGCCAAAAGCATTTGGTGTGCCTGAGAGGCTATTAAGACTTGGCTCCGATGGGACGGTTATGGATTTCATGATGGGCTTTCACTCAATCAACAAAATATTTGGTGGTCTCCTCTTTTTGAGCATAATGGTCAACCTTTGGCTAAATCGCCTTGGCTTAAAGCGCTTAGATTTCACAAAAAGGGCATTCAGACCCTGCAACAGGTGTTTCATCGACCCACTATGTGTATTATGCAATGGGAAACTTTTAGGGCTCGGTACAAACTTCAAAACTAGGATTGTGCTACTTACGACAATCTGGTGAGTGCCATTCTAGTAGAAATGCTTCATAAAATTGGCATTCATGGGAACAAACCTTGGTGGAAAGACTGGAAATGGTTTCCAAACACTCCTTTTAGGAACCACAAGTCGTGACTTGGTTACAGGTGGCTTTCATCCCATTTTCCTATGATCCACAATTTGAACTAGAGGTGGCTGCTCCACTGTTCTGCTCATGTTTGGCATAAAATATTTGCTACCACTTGGTCTGCAAGTGTTAATTCAAAGTTGACCCACTTCGCTTGGTGTATTCTTTTCCAAGGCTTATATGTGGGCTCTCGACTTGTGCACTTGGGAGTCCAGGACCCTCATTGCCCTTTTCGTGGGCAACCTGAAAGCTTTAAGCATCTTTTCTGGTTTTGTCTCAGAGCTCAGCAACTTTGGACTTGGATTCATGAATTCTTTTGGCCCTTTCAGTCAAAACCTTTTTTTGGCATATGGTTCTATTGGGGGATCTGCCTAGGATCCCTACTAAGTTCACCTAGTTTTGGCACACTTTTAGGGTGGAAATCCTCTTCAATATCTGGAAAGATAGAAATACCTAGATATTTTCTCATTCTAAAATGGATATTAATGTTTCTTTCTATGCTAAAGAGGTTATTTGTTCTAATGTGCTTTTATAGATTCAAGTGCAAGCAAATAAGGTTACACTAGAGGTTTCTCACCTCCAAGTTTTGTTGGACCACTGGGGCAATGCCTCGTGCACTATGGCTCAAGTCCCCGACTCACCTTTCTCCTCTCATGGTCAGTTACCTTCTCGGGGCCAACAATGTAGTGGCTTCGTGCGTCCCTGCTCTTAGCCTCCTTCTCGGTCGGACTCTCGCCCTCCTTGGCGTGCTTGCTCTCCTTTGTCACGGGTTGGTCAGGGATGGCCTTTTGGTGGTACTTCGTGGAGCGATAGAGGTGGTTCTAGGCAGCCCTTTGATAATCCACCTGCCTCTGGTTCTGGGTGGCCAGATAGTGGTAAATGCTTTCCACGTCTGACACTTGCAATCTCGCCCCGTGAAAGAATATGGATGACAGAGGCCTTCCCAGCTATGCTAACACTACTTTGGCTGCATAATGGCCTGTTTATTGTTTTTATGTTTTATGCTCTTGGACTTCTGGGCTAAGCCCATGTGACTTGTTAAATTTTGGTAATTTTTGGGCATTCCCCATGTGACTTTTGGGGTGTGCCTTTCTACCACCCACCCTTTTTTGTGAATATGTACTCTTATCTTTAAATTAATATAGATAGCTACCTATTCATCAAAAAAAAATATCATAAGGAAACTTAGTGATCCATACAATTCCATGTTCCACATCCCTTATAAAGAAATGATCCTTTTTTACCATAAAATTTATTTCCTTTTCATATTTCTGGACCAAACTAGATGATATCATGTATCTACCTTGCATCTAAATTTATAGATTCTTGAAAAATCTCCAAGAGAAAGCGGTGTAATCCTGCTCAGTTTGAAAAATTTTCATATGTTATTTAATTCGATTTGCTATTAGAGAGAATTTGTCCCATATTTTACCTTTAAACCCAAGAAACTCATTCAGAAAGAAGAAAGTAAGGAAAATGATTAGGGAAACTATGGAGAAGGGGAACCGACTGCTTCAGAACTCCAAGTCATGGGAGAGTCCTAAATAATAGGCTGCCCTAAACTACCTAGAGATTTGCTAAATGAATTGAAAAGGTTAATATGTTAGGGCTAAAATGGAAGAGCAATCTGGGTGCTACTATCCTTCTACTAAATTGAATGTTTCACGGGGTTAAGAGAGCTAATTTTGAGGGATCGATTTGTTGCCTAGACAACTCACTGTTTGAGGATGACAATGCAAACTTCTAACTCCAACACAACATGCTGAAATCTTAAATGAGTGGTGGCGTTCGTACAGACATAGGGTCTTAGGAATAGACTAAACACCAGTAAATCAACTAACAACCTGATTACTAGGTATTTTATGCTACAAAAAAATATTTATAAAGCACATAACTGAAGTACAACAAGAAGAATACTACTTCTAAGCTAAGCTATAATTGACAAAGAGAAGGTGAGAAAAGTGGACCTTTCTACTCGAGAGTCGAATACTCGAAGAGATCCACACAAGATCACCTACACACACAAGACCAATGAAAATGTTGTGGCTATTTTTAGAGGATTGCCTCAATCGGTCACCCACTTTGGTGTTTTGATATCCACAAAGAACCAGATAGCAGTAGTATAGGAAACGATAAAGAGATATATGGAAATAGAGGTGCCAAGCAAGAACACAAACAACAATATGCTACTACGTAAATAAAATGATGCAAAAGCAAGTGACAATGGAAGATATCAACTTCACCGCTGCATGCTCTCAAGGAAAGTAGAGGAAGGAGTGAGCTTGCAAGTTCTCCAACAACAATGTTGTCGCAATAACTGGAGTATAGGAGCCAATAAAGTGATAGCTTGCAGGTACAATGGAGTGATGGTGAAGCTTGAAGTGTGAGAGTTGATCAAGAGAGCATGAAGAATTCAGTTGAGAATCCAGAAGGAATGAGAGATAATGTGATTTTAATGACAAAATGAGGCAAAATACTCATTTCTTGGTAATCAAGGGAGGTAGAGACGTTATAATTCATCGCTAATGAAGAAACATAATGCCTCTGCAAATTCGAAAGGCAAGAATTATGTCAGGATGGCAGTGCGACGCATTCATCGTGCAGCCTACAAAGATTCTTCCACCAATGTGGAAATGAGCTTCCAAGTGAATGGAGAAGGGTGACAAATGTGGATTTGCATCATCGATTTTTAATTTTCTAAAGTAGAGGTGATGTAAATGGGGAATTTTCCTTAGGGTGTAGATTCTATCCATTACATTTTCCCCCCACTTTAGCGAGCATGAGTGTTGGTGCGAATGTAAGTTAAATTAGAAAATAAAGTTGAAGAGAATATAACTAAACTATCAAGGAAGTAGATCTTTGATCTAGTACATCCAGACATGCAAGAGGTAGCCCTACAAGTTTTCAATCTCATAGGGAAACCTTGATGCAAAAGAGAGAGAGAGAGATGGCTCTACAAGTACTCAATCCTACATAAAGTGAACGAAGGATCTGCAGGTGCTCAATCCTATAGAATTGGCTCCATGGATGCTCGGTCTCGTAGAAGTGAAACAACAGTTCTACAGATGCTCGGTCCTACAGAAGGTGAACAAAGGTTCTATAGGTACTCGGTCCTATAGAAAGAAAGCACTTTGCAGGTGCTCGATCCTATAGAGGGGTCACCATAGGTTCTCAGTCCTAGGGGGCCAAAAATGAAAGGCTCCACTAAGTCTAATTGGTCCTTATAGGTGCTTAGTCCTAAAAGGAAATCTTGACGAGGTCCTCCAAGATTGATTATGAAAGTAGCTTTACAAGTGCTCAGTACTACAAAGCAACATGTTAAACTATAGACAAAACATGTTAGGCAAACAAAAGTCACACACACAAATAGTCCTATCCCATAGAAAGCAATTGAAGGAGAAGCTTTCAAAGGGGTCCCTCGAGAACCCTTCAAGATAGCAAGGGGCCTATTTAAAGGGACACTCCAATTGAAAAGCATATTTTTTTTTGCAAATGATCCCATCATCAAGGAATCCTTTTGAAATATATCTTTCATCAAGGAATTCATTTTTGAAAGAAAAAATTTCATCGAGGGATCCTTGTTGGAGGATGCAATTTTTGAAAAAAGAAAAAATTTCAGTAAGGTATTTGTTGGCCACCAAATTCACCTTATTGAAAATTAGAGAAGTAATAGCCCCCCCCTTAGGATGGTGTGTGTGACTCAAAAGAGAACATAACATCTTAAGAAAATAAAGAAAAGGGAGTGATGTTGTGGGCCATGAGACATAACGAGATGTAAACATAGAAATTTTGTCACATATGTGAGGGACAACACGTAAATACCACAATATAACAAAGCAAGTGGAAAGAGAAACAACCAGAAACAAAGAAAACAAGGAACAAGCAGAGACGAAGAAATCAAGAGACAGGGGGATCTAGGAGTTTGAGGTCAAATGAGTTCTTATAGATAACCCGTAATATATGTGTGAATGAAAGATCATCAATCCCCAAAGTTCTTAGATCTAAAGAATAACACATGAAAACAAAATGAAAATAAAAAATTGGGTCAACATGAAAGGAAGGCCTAAATTCCCCCAACACTTTGCATCATCCCTAATTGTCGAAAAACAAGATACACCATATAGAAGAATGATTGAACATATAGAGGAAGTTTATGACACAATTTCACTCCTGTATCCAAGCACCTACAAGGGTAGTGAGGGTCCTCTAGGAACACATAAAAACAAGCACAGGGGAAACAAAACACACACAAATCTAATCTACAAATAAAGAAGAGGTACTCTCCTAGTCCTCATTAACCAAGAGGTCTTCGTTCTCCTAATCTAGATCATTATATGAAGAGGACAGATGAGCATGTAAGGGCAGGACAATGAGGGGAGCACCCTTCGACTCTCCTACAACAAGAGATAAGGAAGAAGGCCCCTTAAGGTCTGCTTCACTCAACTCCTATGAGGTAAAATTTATCGATCTCGCAAAGATCATTGATAGATCTGGGACATCATCCATCAAGTTAAACATGCACTCAACATGAGTGCCATGTGTTAACTAAGTAGGAGATGAAGGAGGAACTCGAGATCCACCATTGACCTTGTCAATAAGGATAGTGACAAACATAGGGGACATCGGGGCTACCTCCATCACAAGGATGGTGCAAGCCAAAGAAGACCCCTCCTCTAAAGAAGGTGATCCCTTCTTCTAACCTCCATTGGGAGAAAGGTCATCCTCTGACTTATGCTTTAGTGGGGATGCAAAATGCCCATAAAAGAAGTGAAAGGCATGGAGGAAGAGGATAAATCTACAACAGACACCACTGTGGTGTTTGACATGTCCATGAGCAAAGAAAATAGAGGGATATCAAGAAGGTACATCAAATGAGGGGGCTCCATTGAGGGAGTGATGAACACCTGCACCCTTTTAGGGTGAGGGTCATTAGCATTCGCGAGGGGAGAAAAAAACAAAAAAAAGGTGAGGGGAACCGAAGCAAAAGGAGCAAAAGAGGGAGACACAATAGAAGATGTCAAAAAAAGAGTTGTTGGCTCCCCTTCTTCCTTCTGCAAGGTAGCTTGTTCAACATCCAAAGTCTTTCTTTGGTGCTTATGCTCACATGCAAGCTAGTTTTGTTGGCTTCGGGAACTAGAAGTCACTACTTGAGAAGGAATGAGAGGCTCTTGAACTATCATAGGAATGTCTTCCACAACCATTTCCAATGGAAGGGTAGCCTCCTAGATGGGAGCAGGAGAAGGAAACACAAGAGAAAAAAATGACGATAGGTGGAGAAGCAAACATAGGCACCTCAACAACGGACCTCTTCCCATTCATTTCTTGAGGAGTTGGAGCAGTGGGAGGCCACGAAGGTCGAGACATAGGGTAAAATCCATGAGGGCCCTTCCCCTTACCATAGACAATGGACCTAGGCACCATGGGAAAGACAAGAAGTTTAAATACTTGATGCTTGGTCTTCCACCAAGCGGGCACCATCGAACTCCCCATGTGAGGTATGGGAGTAGAGGTCGAAGATACCATAGTAGGGTGAGGGGAAAAAGTGTAAAAGGAGATGAAGGCTCTTGGGCACGATCAAGCTTCCCTTTCGCCTTTGTTGAGAGGAGGAGGTAGCTTGTTGTTGCATGATCATACAACCCTTGGTAGAGATAACTTATGGGATACAAGGTAGGTCACCTTTGGTGTTGTGCCCCCAGTCTTATATTTGACATAGGTACAATACATGTCCGTTCTCGGGGGGAAGTGGACCGACTGGGGCAGGCCAAAAGTAATCTAGCGAGTAGCCCCCACATGACACTAGTGGTTTGTATCTGGTGTCATGCACAACATGCACAAAGCCCTCATGAGAAAAGTTAAGAAAATTATGAATAACCAAAATGATCCCATTCATGGAAACGATCCACAAAATTCCTAGTTTCACCTTGAATAGATTTGACTTTGGGATGATATCAAAAGGGGTATCTACGTCCCTAGGCCCTACCAAGACTGAGTGGGTGATAGAACCAGGGGGAGGGACTAAGAGTCTATCATGCATACGTATGGTGGTATTCGACTTCTCATTTTCCTCCCTATGCAAAAAGTTTATTAACAGAGCCTCCTCTAGACAAATGGGCAATTATGACCTCTTCCAAAGATGAGATGCTTAATCATAGGGGCATTTGGTTTATTACACTTCTAGGGTGGCTACCAAATCGAACAATTATAAGATGGATCTTTCTTGTTGAGAACCACCAACTTGACATAATAAGGATGAGTAATGGTTGCAATAGACAAGAGACAAGGGCCACTTTGAGTATGGTCCCCAATTATAAATCTGTTTCCCTTAGCATTTCTAGCACTTCTTGCATTTTCCTTGCAACTAAATAAGATTTTTCAGTCACATGGTGAGGGAGTTTACAACCCATTACCATAGTTGTGATGTTTACAATTAGTACAAGGTGATTTCCAACCATTACATTTTTGGTTGTGAGTAAAAACATGCAATGTTATAGTCAAGGCATGTGGAAAATATCTATTCATTTACTATTGAGTGTAGGAGGTATTACATGTAGAGATCCCAAAGTGCAAACATCCTAGCATTTTTAGTATAGTTGGGGAAAAGATTTGGAACAATCTAAAGCAACCAATACCTCATACCCAAATTCATTCCAAGGAATCTGAGCCTCCTAATCAACACAAGAAGATTTATCCTATTCCAAGAAAGGCTAATAATAGCCAATAAAAAATTAGAAGAGAAATGTGTGCTTCCTACGCAAGGAATCTTAGGAGCCAAGGCATGAGTGTCAAAACAAAGAAGTGATGACATCAAAAAAGGAGTTGAGAAAGTATGATGTACAATAAAAAAATAAGGTGGAATACGAGGAAGTAAAAACATCAAGGCCACAAGTTGAAAATGTTTTAATAGTTATTATTGTTGATAAGCAAGTTGGAAAATTGACATTGACTAAGAATTAGAAATGATGAATTTAGAAGATATTGTTCACCAGTAGGCCAATATGAATGGTCTAAACACAAAATTAATTTCACATCTAATAGTAGGAATTAATTTTAAATTTTCCACTAGGTTGCAAATAACCCACTTTTTGAAATGGGTGCAAAAAGATTTGTCCACTGGGATAACCCACTTTTTGAATTGAAGGTAAAAAAAATCTTTGTTAAAGTTCTGTAACTTGTGATAATATTGAAGTAGTGTAGCAAAAGTTGAATTGTGAAAAGGTTCTTCATAAAGAACAACCCCCAAAAATGTTAGAAGTTGTAGGGAGAGAACAATTATTAGAATCGGGTATGACTCAAGGGGTTTTTCAAGGCAATATGAATAGTTAAACAAAGTTGTTGGAGGACAAGAAAGATATAGTTGTTAATGAACCACATCAACCATAATTAGCAACCAATAGATAGTTAATGAAATACACTATATCATTAGAAACATTCATAATATTTCCAATATTGATTTGTGATCCTAGTAACTCAAAAATAAAAGAGATTCAATCAAGTGGAGAATAAATTCTTTAGCATACTAGTTGTGATTGCTTGAGGACAAACAATCTTGGTAAGGGCGGACTGCAATGCCCCCTCCTTAAATATATTTTGTATTTGTTGCAGTAGTTAGTTTCTTTCTTCTACAATTCCCTTAAGGATAATAAAGGGAGTGCTTAAGGGAGAATGCTTAATATTATTAAAAACTAAATAAAGTTTAATTTTAATGAAAAGCCAAGAGACATATGAAGGCTTATGACTATTGAAGCCAAAAGGTGTATATGAGAAAGAAAAATCAAGGAAATGCAAGAAATTTTGAGCTGAGATAATTATTTATTTTTCCTTCATGGAATATGAATCAATGATTCAACAATCTTGAGGACGAAACCCCTCCCAAATTAGAAATTCAAGGATGAAAACTCTTAATTTCTTCATCAAGTTAGTGGACGAAAACCCCTAACTTTAGGAAGAATATTTCAATACATTTATACAAATAAAATAACTACAAATTAAAAGATGATTACAATAGATATTCAAAAAAAGTTTGTATTTTTCATAAATTAAATTATTAAATTTTAAATCTGAATATATATAAAAAATTATAATTTAAATATAAATTAAGAGTTGTAATTAATTATGCGCATCTTATTGTGAGCTTGGAATATTTATTGAAAGAAAAAATAGGGAAATATTAGAATGGGACATCATATTGCCGCAATCTTTGATCTCCAATATAAGTGAGATGAGATTTTGATCTCAATTTGTCGTGTCTTCTTCCAGCAAAGTACGTTTCTCATTAGAAGTCAGCATATGAGCTGAATATGACAGACACCCTTACATCTATCTTTATAAGTTTAATATTAACATGCTAACCCTAAATATATTTCTTACTACATATAGAGCTATAAAAATGTTCAAATTGTTAGATTTTTTTTGAAGTATAATTTAGGTATTTGTTCACGAGAGAAGGAAGGTTAAGAGAAGATATTTCAGGGTTTTGTTCTACTCTATTAACCACATGAAGATGGAGATGATGCGCAACTTTAAATGGATACACCCCGTCTTTAAACAGGTAACTTCTCCTCTTTCTACCAAACAATACAAATCCTCATCTCACCACACACACAAACATGAGAAATCCCCTCCTCACATCACGAACAAATTTAATGTTTTGCACTTCACTCAGTACATTAATGCCCTCTGTAAATCGGGAAACACTAGCAAGGCCTGGGACCTTTTACATTCAGCCATAACTGAACGTCTTCCTCTCAATGTCGTAACCTTCACCGCGCTTTTAGGTGGCCTTGCAAACTCTGGTGATCTCCGTAGAATCAACTCCCTTCTTGCCAAAATGAAAGAGATCGAAATACATCCAAATGTTATTACTTATACCACTCTCATAACGTTCTTGTGTAAAAGGGGTCAAGTTGAGGAAGCGCTTGGAATTTTGCACAGAATGAGGCACACTCATTGTTTTCCTGATATTGTTACATACAACACCCTAATTGATGGGATCTGCAAAAGAGGTAGAGTAGATGAAACTCTTGTTGTATTTTCTGATATGATACAAGCTGGCATTTCTCCTGATATTATTTCGTACAGTACCCTAATTAATGGTCTCTGCAAGGTGGGCAGGGAAGATGAAGCTCTAAGGTTAGTAGCTGGAATGAAACATAGTTACTGCTCTCCAGATATTGTTACATATACCACCCTGATTGATGGTCTTTGCAAAGTAGAAAGAGTAGATGAAGCTCTAGGATTTGTAGCTAAAATGTTGCAAGAAGGCCATTTTCTTAACAGCTACACTTATACTAGCCTGATAGATGGCTTTTGCAAGGCTGGAAAAATAAACGAAGCTTACAATCTGTTTGTACAAATGATGGAGTACGGTCCTTTGCCCGATAAAGTGACATTTAATGCAGTTATTGATGGACTGTGCAAAGATGGTAGGATGGACAAAGCTTGGGATTGTTTCCATGACATGTCCAAAAAGGGTTTACAGCCAAATGTAATTACTTATAATTCTTTGATATGTCACTTATGTGAATTGCATGAGGTGGAAAAGGCTCAAGAGTTGTTTAAAGAGATGCTAGGAGAAGGCTGCTCCCCAGATGTTGTTACCTACAACATTCTAATTGGTGGTTTACGTCAAAGTAACAGGGAGAAGGAAGCATTTGCCCTTCTTTCTGAGATGGAAAACAAGGGACATCTCCCTGATGTCATTACATATAATAGATTGCTATCTGCATTCTGTAGAATAGGAGACATGAACATGGTAGGAAAGATGTTAGAGGAGATGGCAACAAGGGATTTGAAGCCTGATGAAGTGACATACAACACAGTCATTGATGGTCTGTGTAAGGCAGGAGATCTTTCTAGAGCACATTCACTCATGAATAAGATGCTAGATGAAGGCTTGACTCCTAATGCAGTCACTTATAGCTATTTGATTGATGCCCATTGCAAAATTGGTAAAATAGATAAGGCCTTGAAGTATTTTTATAACCTGAAAGTGGTTGGTATTACCCCAAATGTTGTAACCTATAGTACATTGATTGACTTTTTTTGCAAAGAAAACAAACTTGATAGAGCTTTCTCAATGCTGAAGGAGATGAGAACAAAGGATTTGGTTCCAAATGTTGTCACATACCATATATTATTCCGCACTTTCCGGAAAAGACAAGACCTTGCAAACACTCTTTTGTTGATGGATCAAATGAAGAAAGAAGGTTGTGCCCCATCTGATGCAATTGTCCGGACACTTGGTTGGCTGGTTGAAGTTGGTCAAAGGAAAAAATTAAGAGATTTTGTAAAATGATGATTCTTTTATTATTTCTAAGACAGCATAGTTCTCATTCCTTGGTGAGTACTAGTCATATCAAAATCGCTCTTGGATATATATTTTCCCAAGTCTAGAAATTGATATTATGCATTCATTTCAGTGTTATGTATAGAACCATATTTTTGTGTAATGACAGGAAAGTTACTTTGATAGTTTGGATTGAATCATTACTGCATGGTTCCTTTCTATTATTGAAAATTACTTTTTGTCAACACATTACTTTAGTAAGCAATTTCAGAATTAGACTTCAATTATCAGATCATGACCGAAAATTTTATATTTCCTGCCAAGGTTGGATTATCTTCGTGCTCTTATTCACCTAGAATGTGATTGACAGATCTAAGTGATTTTGGTATTTTTATCTCATTCTTCTAAAATTGAAACCTACTACATATTCATAATCCAAGTAGTCTAGTCTAGGGGATCATAATTTAACAAACAATTTTATCTCTTGTATTATGAAGATTCTATTTTCTTATTATCTGAAATACACTAGTTAAATTAGGGATGTTTGAGCTATTACAATGCGAAATTTCTGAATATGGTTTCTTGATTGGTAACTATTGAGCAGCTTTCTCATAAATATTTTGTGTTCCCTATATTTTTTTATTCTTTTCATTGATAAATGAATCAGGGATATAAGATAAATTTCTGTTAATTGCTTTGCATTTTCTGTCTCTAAAATTTTTAGTATCAATGTTTTCTACAAATGAAAAATCTTAATATTAAAGGAGAAAGATAAATGTCTAGACTCTAGAGAATTATTCACATTTAAGTTTATTTAGCCATTGATAATTATTTTTCTGATTCTTCTCAAACATTTTCAGGCTTACATGTAGATGATTTGATGCAATTTGACTTTCTTTCATTAAAAGTTTTCAAAGGAAGAAGTTTATTTCAACGTTGAGATTTGTGTGCTAGCCAATTTAGAGAAAATCATAAAACTCCATTCTATAAAAGTTTTCTTATGAGTGTCAAAACAATTATTTGATGCCAATTGATTTAGGGAAAAATAGCAAAACATCATTGCATAAAAGTTTTATTATGAGTGTCAAAATGATTATTGAGGCTCTATAGTTAGGTGAAAGCCTGCTTGTGTGTGATTGTTGGCCAATGAATTATAGCTTATGGTAGGCTAATAAACCATGGCTTGCCTAGTCTAGTGAAAGTTCACTTGTATGCAATTGTTGGCAAATGGATTTAGAGGTTGTGGTAGGTTGCTAAACTGTGGGATGCCTATGAGACATTCTTGCTTATATCAAAGAGCAAGAGGAAATATACAACACGATTGAGAAATTGAGATCAAGAGATTGATCTTTTGGAGAATAAAGGATCTTGTAGGTCACTTATAAGGGAGATCAAAGATTGTGATAGGCTAATAAAGAATCAATTTCCAAAGAGACATTCTTTCTTGTATCAAAGAGCAAGAGGAAGTAGGCAATGTTGGTGTGAATAAGACATTTTACCTATATAGTCCACTAGTAGGTCATATTCACATGTGAAGTTTACTTAGGCCTTAGGGAATCTTTCTAGAAGTCTTAGGTGTCAAGTGATCTTATCTTATCTTAACATTTAATTATAGTGTTCTTGGTCATTTAATAATTGTTGAGGTAATTGTCTCATTGTACAAGATTAAGATGCATGTCATGATCTTGTCTAATCCTATCTCTCAACCTTGTATTTATAAGCAAGGTATCTCATATACATTTCATATTCAATTAATCAATCTTGCATCCATAATCAAGCAAGCTATTCTTGTAATTTCTCTCTTGTGGAAGATATTTTGGTTTGACAGTTGATCCTAGGAGTTTGAGTGACTCTAAAAAGCAATGTGGTCGAGAAATTGAGATCAAAGTATTATCCTTTGGCCAAGAAAGGATATTCTAGGCCACTTATAGGGCCATCATCAAGTATCTAGTAGTGGTTGTCACTTATCAATCTTTTGTGACACTATATTTAGAATAAGTCACGAGCCCTTTTTCTTGTTAAAGAACCAAGGATTTGGGCTCATTAAAAATAGAATTTTAGAATGAAGTGAGAAAGAATGTTGATGAGCACATTGCATATTGTATTTACACCATTTAATTAAATAATCTTAATTATTTAATTAAATTCATCATTTTCCCCTATTAATCAAATAATCAGCATTATTAGGCTAATTCATCCCTTTCATACTAATTTTGATCCTATTTAATTAGATAATGCGAATTATTTAATTGAATTCCTTAAGTCCTCTCATTTGATTAAATGATCTTAATTATTTGATTAAATGTCATTAATTCCCTTTTTTAATTAAATAAGTTAATTGTTTAGTTAAATCTTTAAATTCATCCATCATGCACAATTAAATAGTGTTTAAATTATTTAATTAACTAATTTCTTTCATTCTCCCACTTGTAAAGGAATATTCCCTCCTAAATGGAAATATCTTGCAACAACCTACTAAATTTTAAGATTTGTGCTTCTTCAAATCAATTTGAGCCATTGATTAAATTGGTCAATCCATGTCAACTTATAATCTCATCCATGGATTAAATTCTTGATCCATGCCAACTCCTCTCCTTGATTTTCATCCATTGATTAAACAAATTCAATCTTGACCATTGATTCCACTATTTTTTCTTATAAATAGTCCTCATTTCTATTTCTTTCAGACCTATATAGTTCAAAAACTCTGAGCATTTATAACAAGGGCAGTTGGGTAAAAGTGCTAATAACTCCTCCAAACGAACTATAAACAACCTCAAATCAATTGCAATGGAAACAACTGCACTAGGCACCTCCCTTAGTGATAAAACTCCACCAAAACTTAGGTGATTCAAGCTGGGAGCTCACAGTTCCCACTTCCAAGTGCTTTTCACCATGGTACAACTTGCCTTGAAATGTCATGTCCCCGAAATAGTAGAACTATAAAGACCAAGTGTTAAAATACAAATAAATTAATAAATAAAATAACTAGCAATATTAATATTAAAATATAAAATAAATGTGTATCATATCAATATAAAAATATATAAATATGAAATAACAAATATAATAATAATATATACACAAATTATTGTTATTACATTCTATTATTAAATAACTTAATATCAAAAATAATAATAATAAATAAATATTATAATCATTACACATCAAAAATTGTAATACATTAGAATAAAATAATAATAAGATATTAGCAAATTGTTTTATTATTATACTTTAATGTTAAAATATGTTCAATAAAACATCAAAATAAAATAATAAAATAAATAGAAATATGAAATATCACAATTATAGTAATAATATATTATTTTAAAAATAGATATTATTGTGATAATAAAGGCAGCAATTAAATCTAACAAAGGGATGTATTTTATGAAAAGTCACCTCTTTCACCAAACAATACATTCCCCCCATGAGTCACCTACCTTGAATGGTATAAATAGAAGGAAGGAAAATAAGGAAGGGAGGGAAAACATTGAGAAATACAATTTGCAATTTAGAACAGCAGCAACAATGATTGTTATGCATTGGAATATAGTCATTTAATATATATATATATATATATATATATTTAATAGGCATACAAGTATATATGCATAGATATAAATAAATTTTCTA
Organism: Sequoiadendron giganteum; assembly: GCA_007115665.2. NCBI lineage: Eukaryota > Viridiplantae > Streptophyta > Pinopsida > Cupressales > Cupressaceae > Sequoiadendron > Sequoiadendron giganteum. The sequence goes on along the minus strand of CM021103.1, from coordinate 114,990,412 downwards.
ATGAATAATATTCAATAATAAAGAATATATATGAATAAGGAAGGTATAATTATATAAACACACATATATATATATATATATGAATACGAATGGATATAAGTAAAAGAATAATTATATATATATAAAGTATATATATATATATATATATAAATACATATACATGATTATGCAATAATGATACTTATAAGTAATGATGACTCTTTAATATAAACATAAGTAGATTATGTATATTTATGAATTGTCCTCATCCTATGATCAATTTAGTATAAGATTGAAGGAGGCGAGTAAGGAAACATGGAGAGATATAGCAACTCAGGTGATGTACTCACTTCGCAATAATATTTAGCATATTTTGAATATAAGAAATAAATATAGCTAGTTTGATTATTGGAGTAATGCTTTCTTTAATATTATCATGATGATAATGATGTTGATATTGACTTCAAGAATCAGTAATAAAAGCAAATGTATTTTATTGCTAAAAGATTGTCTTCCTTGTGTTTGCAAGCTTATTGGGAGGAAGGGTGTGAGGGAAGTGGTGCCTAAAAACCCCACTTAAGTCCACCCCGGAACCCAAGGCAGGGATGGGCCCTGGAGGGGTGGAAATTCTACTCATAGTCCGCCCAATCCCAAGGCTTGGGTGGGCCATGGAGGGATGGGGGTTCCACTCATAGTCCGCTACGGCCCTGGAGGGGTGGTAGGCTCGGGCCACTTATCAGTTCCCCCGACTATCCCCAATAAGTCAAGTGTCTTCTGAGGTGCTGAAATGGGTAGAGAAAGCAAGTACCAGTGTTTCCACTAAGCACGCCACTCCAAGTATGAAATGGTCTTAGTTTGGATGTTCAACTCGGAGCCAAGGGGTGGGTTGTCCTGAGGGGATGCTTGTGCCCTTGGGCTTAGATGGATACTTCAGGAGGATCTACCCATGCCACTCCTCTTATGTCTTCATTATTACTTTTTGATTATGCTTATATTTTGATATCTAGATATTAATGCTAACAGATTTGTTGTTAATATGGTGAATATAGGATTCTTATCTAGGGTTATTTCATTAAGACAACATTCATTTGGAAAAGAAGAATTCTTAAACCTAATCTACAGATGAACTCTAGGGCAAATCAGGTAAGGGACAATACATGAAATATGTGCCTTGTTCAAACAACCTAGGAAATACTCTAACCAGGTTTTCTATCTCCAATGGTAGCCTTTAGGTCCGAGTTGATGGAAACTAGGATGCCTAGCACCTTGAAATGCATAGATAAAGGGGTACAACTAGCTAGGAAAAGCTTCCAAACTCAAGAGGTATGGTTGGGAGAATTCCACTTGAAAGTCACCACAAACTTGTACACAAATACATCAAAATGACCATCCAAAATAAATGATCTCACATCATAGCAAATCCTTGTGTTTGCAACTCAAACTAAGATCTCAATATGCATAATGGTGATCATTGAAATAAGACCACACACTCTAGCTAGGGATTTTCTCTCAAATCCAAAACTAGAAACCTAAATAGGGTTTTTATCCTCTAAAGATTTGGAGAACTAGAGTCAATCCGACAATATAATGATATTATTCTTCAACATACACAAAATGAGAGCTCAAGTACATTTAAATAGGAAATTTTAATTTTCCCTTTTCCCTCCAAATGGGATGCCCCCCTTTTGATAAAATATAATATTTTATTTTATTTTCACGTATCCCTCCATTTGGGTGTCCAACTAAGGAAATATAGCTTCCCCTTTTTAAAACAACTTTAAGTTGTTAAGTCTAGGCATGGGGTACAAAAGGGGTCAAATAATAACTTTATAACTTAAGTCATAATATTACCTTTTTCGAAGACTTAAGTCATGGAGGATGAATAATATGCTAGAAATATTATAGCTCACCAAATTGAAAACTGCCAAAACTAGAAACCCTACTAGAACTAGAAACCTTGCACTGAACTACTACCAGAGCCTACAACCAAACATAATACTTACTAAAATAACAAACTGCTAAAAATAGTGTGTCCAAACTTCGTATAAGCCCAAACTGAGATGCACTAAAACTTACTAAAAATAGTAAGTGCTAAAAGTAAACATTGCTAAAAATAGCAATTACTACCCACCAAGGATCTCATTAAACCCATAAAAACCCAAAAAACATTCTAGCAAACTTCTACAATTACCCCTTGAAAATGCTGGCAAAAATTCTCTAAGAATCTTGGAATCCCCTACAACACCTCTAAATAGCCTTTGGGACTTCGGAAATAGGCTAACAATCAGTTGAAAGCTTAGGACTGAAAAAAGGACATTAAAATCCTCCCTCCCCAAGATTATTTGTCCCCAAACAATTATCACAAGTCATGCACTAGTTAATTCCGAGTTAAACTTGCTAACTCCAAGATCCCAAATAAGTTTGGGGAATTTGTAGCTTCCCCTACTTGGAACACTATTTTGTTGGGTACCTACCAATGTAATCTCCTGAAGTTCCCTTGTTAAAAGAGCAATCAATCTCATCATGAACTTAATCAACTTCTTGAGGAATCACTCTCCACAATCATAAACATGTGGCATCATATATGTAAACTTGAGAAAGTTAATTCTAACTTCGTCATTTTCAACTCCATGTACTCCAACATGATGGTTATAACTAAAAAATAATCCGCTATCCAAAACATAAGTGCAAGTAAATGTATTAGAGTAACAACTAATTGGTACTTGCACACTCCTCCAACACAACACGGATTGCTCAAACTCAGCATCTGCCTCATTTGAAGCCACAAGTCAATCTTGCTAAGGGGTTGAACGAAATGAAAAAGGTGTAAACTTGCAGCTTCCCAAGTCTGCAATGGTCAACTTGTGGTCTAGTTTATGAAAAATCAACACCCAAGAAGAAAAATAGCTGCTACCAAACTAAAAATCCTTAGCCAAAATGACATCTCTCATTGTGCTCTTGGCTGGAAATGTCCTCTCAAGTGTCACCAACCCAATAATGTGCCAAATTTCGTTCAATATCTCTCTTCAATCCACTTGTATGAACACAAATGGTTATCAAACTTAAGTTAAGGGGTTTCTATTTATATGGTCATAGCATGACATTCTTTGCCTTGTATATATTAAAAGAGGAGGTCGTCCATTTCATATAAAAAAAGCCTTCAAATTAACTAAAGTAAATAAAATAACTTTAAATTAATATTATTTGATAAATATTTTAAAAACATTTATACTACTTTAATATCTTTAAAATTACTTCCTTTCTTATAATTATTTATACAAAATATATTAATATAAATTTATTAAGTCTAGACGTCTTACACTACCATTTTCTATGTTCAGAACAGCTCTACCTTAAATCAAGGAGGGTTCTTAAAATCATCACCCTTCATTTTTTTTATGTATACCATGTATAATAAAATAATAATAAAAAGTGCTATATGTAACCGCCTCTATTTTGAAAATCCGTTTCTTAAAGGTGAATAAAGACATCTCAAAGCCATCGGGTAAATTTTGGAACGAATTTGTAACTGATTTGAAAATTGCTTTTAATATTAATTGTATCATGCCGTGAATAAATATGGGAAAGTGGAAGACGGTTAAGAGGACAAGCACCTACCCGTTCAAGAATGAAATCTCAGTTTCTTCAGACTTACCCTAGCGAGAAATTCTAACTGTCATCACATTTCAGCATCGTTGGGTAAAGGGAGCAACAAGAAAGAAGATGATGGCCTTGAACAACAGGGCGCTTACAGTGGGAACTTCTGCAACCTATTTCCTGGTTTTTTGTTTCCATATGAAATTGGTGTGAATACTAAGCACCCCTTTTTTTTCACAGGTGGATATACATATTTTAAAGAGAAACACATTGAAGTTCTTCTGAAGATGGCAGGGCATAGAGAGGAGGCCATCCATATTGCAAATGAAGAGTCTAAGGAGGTTGAGGAGAAGGAGGAAGACACAGGAGCTCAGATTGGGGAGGGTGTGTCTTCTGCTCAGCGAAAATGCCCAACAAGAAGCAGATTCCCTGCAATTTAATGTTTGTTATCTTTCTCTTCATAGGTGCTGTAAGATATGCAAGCGTACATGCACATTTGGGGAGAACAAGAATTAGAAGAGATGACCTTGAGTCATTGACATACACTTTGATATTCCTTCTCCATGGCAGGTTGCCTTGGAAAAGTTACCAGGTATGTATACTGATCATATGTCCTGTATGTTGTTTTGCGGTGTTTTTCTTCAAATGTTTTGTCTTTTTGAACACTCCAATGTATATCCCACATTGTTTGTCTTGCAGGGTGATAACAAGAGATTTCTTGCTTGTAAAAGGAAGATGGAAACTTCGCCTAAAATGCTTTGTTCCTTCTATCCAGTTCCATTCTGATAATTTCTTGAGGGTGTCACAAATATGAAATTTGACGAAGAACCAAATTATTTGAAGCTTATTTCTCTTTCTAAGGCATTCTTGGACCAAATGTATTTACAAGACCAATAGATACAGATGGAGCTCATAAGGGAGCCAATCTTTCACTGGCCCAAGTTTCTAAGTTCTGGAATTGTTTGCAATGTGGATTAGACTGAATGCTTCTGAAGTTCTAAAATTGATAGGAATAAAATTTTGGTTCGGGATCTCTAGGAATATTAGGAGTTTTAAGTAGTTTTGAAATTTTGCAGTAAATTCTTGAAGTCATTGGAATACTGGTTGCACAGTCATTCAATGTTCGCTTAATATTTTTCTCTTCAAAAAAAAAACTTGGCCATATCACTATAATGTGGCTAACACACTTCACTAGCATGTTGAGAAAGGAAATGAAGATAGATTATACATTAGTTGTGTGCTAAGTTATCGGGTTCGGCTCTTGGCTCAGGGTCCTGTTCCGGGTTCGCTGCTCCGGGTACTGGTCTTGGTTCGGTCGCTTTGTGGGTTCAACCAAGGTTCGATATTTGGAGTCCTGGTTCGCCAGTGAAGAACCCGGGCGAACCCGAGAAGAACCCGGGAGAACCCAATAACCCACGTGTTTGGACGCCTAAAAAACACTTTTGTTGTTGCATTTTTTAATTTATTTCTGCAGTTTGACTTTGACCCACGCCCAAGGGAACCCTAAAAGTGACCTCTAAAACACTTTAATGCTTCCATTTCCCACCATGTTGCATATGAGGAGTCCGATATCCAACAGGATCATAGGCACAATACTAGTGCTAGTGACAGTGCCATTGGCACTACTTGTGATTCATCTAGTCTTCCTACTTCATCTAATGTCAATGTTGACAATGACTTTGATATAGATGATTTAGAGGATCCATTTGATGATTAAAACTTTAATAGTGTTGTAATATTGAACTTGAAGTTTGAAGTTTGAACGATGAATATTTATATTTATCATGCATGTTTAAAATTTTTTATGTTTTAAATTTTAAATGATATTCAAGTTTATGGTTGTTTTGTTGTTTATATGATGTTATGTGATGTTCTAATCTTAATTCATGCTTCTAGGCTGCATATATATATATATATATATATATATTTACATGTTTTTCAGTTTTTGTACTAACGAACCCAAAACGAACCGAACGCACCCCCCAAAAATTTAGCCGAACCGGCGAACCGAACCCCCGAACCCAAACCCGAATCCAAACCGGCTACTTAGGTTGTGTGGCTTCCTATACAAACCTTTGGGCTCTGATTATGGATGCAGGGATGCGGCTCAGTTCTCAAGTTTATGATCTTTCTACTATTTTTTTACATAAGGTTTATGATCTCTGTCACCTTTTATATGAATTAATATGATCCTATTATAAATAAATTTGGTCAACTGAGTGAGCTGCTTTTCCACTATGAAGAAATTATTCTACGAATCCAATTGACATTTCTATCTTGCTTTTGTAACAGGATTGGATTATGGAACAATGGGAAAAAATTAACTGGTGCAACAAATGGCAATTTGTTGGTTGTCATGTCCAAAGGAATGCTAAGAATTTTTCAATTGGATTTTATGGTCATTATTATTCAATTATTTTAAAAGTTTGCGAACATTGGTTCGTTTAGTTTTTTGTCATGTGTCTATAATTGGCCTCTATTTCTTCAAGAAACCCTTCAGACTTCTGCTTTTCCCGGTACACATGTTAAGGTCAAATCTATGGCAATGAATGGTGTACCTAAGAGAAAATTAAATATATGAATATCTTTAGAAACAAATGAATATTGGTCTTGTTTTTCAGGAGAAATAGGCCAAGAATCTTTATATTGCTTCAGTATATTTTGGGCACACAGTATCATGAACTTGTCTCCTAATATGTGTGCTATATGTGATCAGTAAAGCAATACACTGATTAGTCTGAGTATATGGCATTGGCATATGTTGCGGTTTAATGGACATGGTGCTAATAAAATAGATTTAAGTGGCCAAATGAGAACCTATTCTATGCAATAGCCTTTAGGTTTTATGGCTGATATTATTTCATTATGAATTGGCGTGAAAAGTCATTTTTCATGTTATCTACTAGATTGAAGGGCCACTCGCTAGGACATTCCTCTTCCACTCGTTTCCAAAAAACTAGGATATTTTCTTCTACGATATATCTTATCCTCCCTACACAATACTTTCAATGCGAAAAGTTGCCATCAACTATTCACCATTCTTCCAATATTTGTATGTCTATGTCTAAGAAGTCTTGCATCAAATTCAAGGGTCCTGCTTCAAATTGAGGGCTTGAAAGATTGTTTATTTTTATGACACTGTTGAAGAGCAAATGGCATAGCTTTAAATGAAGGGGAGTTTTCGAGAAGGAAGAATAGATCATCTTCTCTATCGTTCTTCAATGAAATGTTTGCATTTGAAATTTTAAAAATCAAATATGTTGCCACCTCACTTGCTACCAACTCCTGCTTCACATACCATCTGACAATATATAATCAAGACATTAGAGTTATGTTAAAAATTAAGGTTAAGGTTAGGGTTAAATTAGCTTAGTTTTGAAGTTAGGATTAGATTTAGAATTAGGGTTATATTTATGATTAAGGTTAGAATTATGGTTAAAATTAGGGTTGAAACTAGGGTTAGGATTAGAATTAGATTAGGATTACAATTTGTTTTACCTTAGGATTATCCTACCTCATGTGGTGTTAATTAATCATAAGAAACTCATTGGAAGAGATTGTCAATTTGTAATAGTTATAGCAGAAGTCCTTATCAGAAACATAAATCATTAAATCGTTTAGGATGCATTGAATTCACACAAATAAATCTAATTTACAGAGGACACAGACCCTTCTGTAATTCATTTACCATAAAATAATTGAACATTGTACAATGTAGTTGTAAATAATTAATAATTAAAGAGACATGCATTCATCCTTTACAATTATGTATACATTGATTAGTTAGGAACCATGCAAATTTCTTGCTATAATTGAACTCTTCAATGTTATGTTTCACTGTAACATATTTTAGGTGGTGTACATAGCTACAATGAAGATAGCGATGAAGCTAGGATAAGAGGCACAAGGAAGCAATTTTGGGAGAAGTCCTTAGACATCAAAGATCTCTGTGGCTAAGGGGATGCCTGGTGGGGTGTAAGAGGACACACGAGAGACAACTTCAATCATAGCTTTGAGATAATCTCTCATGCAGAGTATGTTGAGAATAGCAAGTTTGTTGAATCTATGTTGGACCTCTACTAGGAGCTTCCAACTGTTGTTGGACCATCCCTCACCCACCAAATTAGATATGACCCTACTCATTCCTTTGAATCTATTGTTCCAGATGATCAAAGATATTTGTTTGGAAAAATTGGACTGAGCAGTCTGAGTAACAGTGTGTTCAATGGATACACACAAATGGTTTATGTTCAAATATCAGAAAAATCCAAGTAGCAAGGAAGCAAAATCAAGTCAATATTTTTTGTCTGGCATGATAGTTGTGCTAGATGTATTTTTTATCAATAATTTGGGGGAATAACCATTATGAACATGCATTTATATATAACCCTGTTTGCCAAAGCCTTCAATACAAAATGCAGTCAACTATAAACAAGTTACTTGCCAAAGCAGGAATCCAAGTTCTGAAAGTTTTGTAGAAATTAGTTGTTGTTGAAGCATAAAAGCAGTAGTTCAGAACATAGTTTGCAGACTCTTGTGGACTTGCCGCGGACTTGGGAGTCTATTGGCCAGCCAAGTCAACTCACCACGGACTTGGGAGTCGAGTCCAGGAGAGTCTTTGGTCGGGACTCTCGAGTCCGACCTCAGGACTCAGCCGAATCCTGAGGTCAGACTCAGGAGTCCCAACCCAGGACTCTCCTGCGTGGCTGGAAGTTAAAATGGGTTAAAAACCTATGTTTTTTTTCACTTTTTCTTTCATTTTAACATTCAACTTTGTGAATTTCAGGTTGAAAGAGGAAAGAGGAAGATGTAGATTACATGTGGTTGTTAATGTTTTCCTCTTTTTGACATGATTATATGTAAACATTTATAAACTTATGATGTTGTTATACATTGAAACTATTAGTATTTGATGACTATGAATGATTAAATTTCAATTATTGAGTGTTTGATGACCATATGACATGTGTAATCTTTAAATTATGAGTGTTTGATAATCAAATTAGGCTATTATGTTCTCTAAATGTAATAATTTGTTCTTGTTTTTTTGTAAAACTACGATTGTTTTTTTCTGAGTCCTAGCTGAATCTTTTTCCCGAGTCCATCTCGAGTCCTGAGTCCAAGTCATATTTTTGGGCTGCTGAGCCCACGGCGAGTCCGAGTTTGCAAACTATGGTTCAAAAATTGAAATGAAAATAGCAGCTATCATGCTCCTATGGCTGTTTAATTTTTCATTTGTGATTAAAATATCTTTTGGTGGAAGGAAGATGTTACCAACATCTCATTACGCTCATTGAATTCACTTCATAATGGTTCTTATTCATTGGAAAATTAAAATTGACTTGGGCACATCTAGATACGCATCTCTATTTGTTCCTTTGATCTTTTTTGTGATACCATTATATTGTTTTTGTAATAGCGTATCTTATAAGGTATCCATACAATCCTTTATACCTAGAACAAGAATGAAAGTTTGGGTTTAGCCTTTACATGCATAGATTTTTATTTAGCAATTCAGTTATCTTTACATCTTGGCATCTAGCCGGTGTCTACTAACTAAACTATCAATTTAATAATTTACCATTCTCTCATCATAACATTTTTGTAATCTCCTAGCAGTTGATTTCATAAGAGATTCATTATAAAGGTTAAAAACTAGGGGTATAAAATTTTACTCGGTAAGGGGATTCCCATATACCAAATTGGTATCTGGCTTGGTCAGGACCTAAAAAACAACATTTACATTTTAGTTTTTTATACCCAGTTTATAGGGTTAAGATTTATTGTTATATGTTACACTATTGATTGGATGAATTCACTGAATTTTGCATTAGCAGTGAACTAATAGATCCATTACGCTGCAGCATTCTTGTATGATTTTAGTAGTCATGAATTTTTAGTAGTTTGTTAGCTTTTCTTGTTTGCTCTAGGCATAACTTGAAAAACCCCCGCCAGTGGTCATAAATTTTCTTTGGCCTTCTTCATGCCTCTAATTCTGGGACTAATATAAACATACTACAGTGCCTTGGCATTCACAATGTCACAAATTGTTAGGGGATTCATGTAAAAAAAAACTATCATATGTATTTTTGGAGTTGTTTTCTTTCTTGCAAATCATGTAAGGCAAAAATTTTCAAGAGTTGACCATAAAGGCCATGGAACAAACTGAAACAAAAAAACCACACATTAAAGAAAATTGATAGTTATTGAAAGGTGTTATGTCAAATTTTGAATCCCATGATTTGAGTTCCTATCAGACCTATGATGTGAATATGACCCGAATTTCCTCTCATAAAATAACCTGACTTGAAAATTTTCTACTCTATTAGAAATGGCTTAGACATCACCAAGTCTATATATACTAAAACTATACATATAATCAAATACAAAAACCATAAGATAGTTCTGATTAAATTAACTTTTGATTCTAACTAAAATCTAAAAATGTAGAAAGTATTAAAACGATGCATAATATCAAGGACTGCGAGCATGGCTAAATAAGTTAATGAAAGGAAAAATCAAGGGATTTGAGCACAAATATATTCAATATAGTAAAAGATAAGAGTGTCAAAGAGAATTATAGATAAGAGATAAGGACAAAGCGATTCTCTACTAATAAACATAAATTTTCAAGTTAAAAGAGATCTCTACAATTATTTTTAATAAATTGTAGCATATAAACATATGGTGGATTGTCATTTAAGTCTTATATTTTTTCTACCAAGGGATTGGAGCACAAATATGTTCAATGTAGTAAAAGATAAGTGTGCCAAAAAGAATGGTAGAGAAGAGGATGACATATATTCTCAACATATAAACATAAATTTTTAAGTTAAAAAAGATCTCTACAATTTATTCTTAAAAAAATGTAGTATATAAACATTTGATGGATTGTCGTTTAAGTCTTTTTGTATTTTGTATTTTTTCTTTTTAATCTCTATGTATATAAAATTTTAATGTTTACAAATGTAATAATTGTATATTTTCTTTTAAGACCTAAGTATTATCTTACAAATAGAGTTTGAATTTTACATTGTGATAACTAAATTATTTTGAAACTCATTGTGTAAATATTGAAAATTTATCCTATCACATAGTCTATATAGAAAACGTTGAGATATTGATTGTGGGAATCCAAAATGACAATAATATTAATATTAATAATAATTTGAGCATGGACTGCTACAACAACACTTAGTTAAGAGATGTTAGCAATTTGATTGAGTTTACACAAGATTTAAGGATGGTCATCAATTACTTGGTAGTGTCCCACAATAAGGGCTTATTCAAGGTTGTGAGTGGTCTTACACTTCTAATTTTAAAAAATGACACTCATTAGAGGGTGTTGATTTAAGGTAGCTTCGGTCAGATATAAATGATGATTGCATTTATGCATCATCATCATTTATATCATAATCGCCTAAACCCAAGTACTTCGATCTGCATTTAAGAGTATACAAATTATATATATGCAAATCGATCTGAATGATGTATAAACTCTTTATTAGAGACTAATCTTCAGTTGTTACGGCTAGATGAAGGGACATAGAATTAAGACACGTCCCATGAGTGGATGTGTGTCCATTTTGTGGAGACACGTCCGCTCATGAGATGTGTCTCTCATGAGACGCTTCTCCCTTAGTTGCATCTCCCTTTTTCATGGGTCGTGTCTTCTTGTCATGAATCATGCATCCCTATCCATATTTATGAGAGATCAGAGCCTCCAGAAGTGCATTGAAATTAATAAATGTTCTACTCTTGAGGATCGTATAAATACAACAAAAATTTAGACTTAGTATTCTTACATACAACCAGATTTAAACTTGACTACCAATTCATATTTTTAGTTTATAATCTAATAGGTTTGATCAAATTTAACATGGTATTAGAGCGAGGTTAGGAAGATCCATTAAACTTAAATATCGGATTATTTAAAATCACATTTTCTCTTGAAATCGCAAACACATTCCATTCTTCATAATGTCGAGTGTAATCAGATTCGAGGATCGTCTTGAAGGTGCAAATAACTTTACATCATGGAAATTCAGAATCGTGATGATTCTGAAAGAAAATAAGTTAGACTCATTTGTGAAAGAAAACAAGATAGAACCAAAAGATAATCTACAGAAAACTCAATGGATTGAGAACAATGAGAAAACCATGAAAATCATAGTAGATGCAGTTAGGGACCATAAAGTACCCATTCTGTCTAAACATGAGACTGCATACCTAATGTTTAAATCTTTTGAAAGCACTTTTGAAATAAACAACACAAGTAGGACCCTTGCTCTAAAAGGGCAACTTAATCATGTTCAAATAAACAAGGGAGAATCTATTAGTGCATATTTCATAAGAATCAATGAACTAAGAAATCAATTGTCAACAGTCGGATATCAAATTGATAGCAAAGAGTTAACTCTAATAGCTCTAGGTGGCCTACCAAACTCATGGGAGTCATTTGTTCAAGGAATACGTGCAAGATCAAAACTCCCTAAATTTGATAGGCTAAGAACAGACTGCTTACAAGAAGAAACAAGACTAATGACAAAAGAAAACAATCAGAAAACCATAGATGAGGATATCCATGTGTTAAACACAAATTCTCATAAGAAAGGTAAGAAGAAAAACTTCAAAAGAAAGAAGAATTCTTATGGAAAGGGACCATTCAAGAAAAGGAAAAACATTTCCCAAATTCATTGTTTTAGATGTGATCAATATGGACACTATGCAATGAAGTGCCCTGATAGAACAAAACAACAAGCATCTTTTGCTAAAATTGGAAAGACAAATAAAGAATATGACTCTGAGAAATTTGTCTTCTACTCAGCATTATCAAATCAAGTATCAAACAATGTCAACAACTGGGTAATTGATAGTGGTTCATCAAGGCACATCACAGGGTTCAAAGAACACCCAAATACTATGATAGAAGAAACTGATGAAGAAGTAATTATTGGGGATGATTCTGCACATCCAGTAAGGGGGGTTGGAACTTGCACCATCAAATTGAAATCTGGCCTCTCCCTACAACTTACTGGAGTCTTGTTTGTACCAGGAATAAAGAGGAATCTAATATCCATCTCTGCTCTTGAAGACAATGGATATAGGGTTACCTTTATGGATGGAAAAGTTCTGGCATGGCCAAAGAACTCCACTACAAAGAAAGCACAAACTATAGAAGACAAGGATATCTTTACAAATTGTGCATTGACATTGTTAACACTTGAAATTGCACCCTATCAAATTCCTAGAAACTTGACACTTCAAGGTAACATGGAATCACTCCTAAGCTGTGGGTCACTTAAAATTTGGAGTGAATCTCTGGATAAGGCCGGTTCCTAGTTGGTTCACACTTCTAAACTAAAGAATCTTCCAAGAAAAGGGAGAGAGAAACTTAAATTTAAAAGACTGATAACTGGAAATAAAATCAAAGCTTAAAGCTTTGAACTGTACTTAACTAAGGAATATCAACCTGAATGAAGATGAACACTTGCGAATGGTACTTAATCTCAAATACAAAGAGAAAAAGAATATCACTGCCTATTATGGGCCCCAATGCATAAATATTTCATTAACTGGTTTAAATGATACAACCACTAAAAGGAAAGATGAATTTCACAAAATAGTAATTGAACACTTGCATAACGCAGCTAACAACCTGCACTAGAAACTACTCACAGAAAGGTGAAAAATTGTGAGACAAAGGCTATAAGACAAAATGCTCTAACAACACTTCATATTTGCCTTATCAATCGCATAACACATTGAATTGTAACAATAAGTAGGATAGAAACCTCTGCAAAATAAGATAAGACCTGCAATGTATTCAACCTTCCAATAAAATCGAGTTACAAAAATGAGAAAAAAAGAGACCAAGATCTGCAAAAATACTGAGTCTCTCCAATTCCCTAATCAAAACTAACTGAGAAAATGAGTCCCAAACTCACTTAATACATCTCCCAACCCTCCAAGGGTCGGAAACAGAAAGATAGCCCCAAAAATAGCTATCCCACTCTCCCAAAAATAAAGCCAATGCATGAAAAAGTCCTCTCAAGTGCTTAACCACCCAATGACTCATCCAAACAATCCCAAAAATACTCCAACTAGTCATAAAAGCATCCAAACTGCTTGAGAGAAGACAAATCCGAACCCTGAATCCTCTCTAACAATTCCTAGATACCCTCCCAATGTCTCAAAACTGGGTCAACATGCTTATATCCCCTCCTCATGTTTGCAAAAGCATAAATTCAAAGATATCTCTCCCTAACCGTATACAAGACATGCTTCATCATTTTGCATTTAAAAAATAGAAAATTGAATTAAGTGCCTTATAATAATGACACTTAAGTCAAATGCTTTACAATTTGACTAAAAATGCAAAAATACATGACCTAGTCAAAGGTGGAATATAAAAAAGACCAAGTCTTGAGGGATTATGAATTTTACCATGGTGTAGTTACATTGCAAATTTTTGAAAATAAAATAAAGGTATAGAACCTTTATTCTATCGACACCCTTAACTATTTCATAAGGCATAAATCAAAAAGTCTTAAAATGATTCGAAGACTTTGAAGAAAATAGAACAAAGGCACAAAAATGCCACGACCTTTTGAGAGTTTCCATGAAATAACCATAAGGCTAAAAGCCTTTGACATTTTTAGGGTTGAATAAAACCTAAAAATGATTCCATTCGCATACTTGTTGTTTCATTTATCTCCTTCAGCTATGCCGCCACCATGAGAACCCTAGTGGCGCCATCATGAGGGAAGACTATTGGATGTGGACGCCATTAGAAACTTGTTGAAGCTTTGGAGCATGGTGAGTTAACTTTGTGCATCGAATCAGATTTTCGTTTTTTCCAAAAGATTTTTAATAACCTCCCACAGGCCATGATTTGTCTTTGCTGATATCCTTTATGATTTTGTTTTTTCCTTTGGTGCTGGGCGCCATGAGACTCTTTTGGTCGAGTGCTTTTCCCTTGGCTGCATTTGGACACGACCTTATGTGCTCTTCTACAACTGGGAAAGGTAAGGTTTTAAGTGTTTACCTCTCTGTTCTGAAATAAAAAGCTTTAGAAGCTTGTCTGCACTGAACAATGGCTTCTATTCACAGACCTAAGTGCCGACTGTGCCATGTTTGTATATTTTGATGTATCTCACTTAGAAAGTCGCTAACCATTGCTTTTCCAGATCTGTATGTCGCGCCATTACTTGCTCTGATAATGCTTTCTTCATTATTCTTCAGGAAATGGAACATAAAACTTATGCTGGCCGCTATTGATGAACCTTTAGGCATTTTTACTTATCACTCACAAAACCCCAAAATGGGTAAACCAAAAAATGGCCGAAACTGTATTTTACCAAAACCCATATGGGTAATTTTTTGAAAGCCATTGACATTTTCTGCATTCTGTAAAGAGATTCACATCTGGGTATCTAAAGTCTCATGAAAGAATTTTCTAATAAAATTGAGTGTTTGACAAAAAAAAACCTAATGCGGGTATCATGAAAAATAATAAAACTGAGTAAAATCGGCCCTGGGCATTATGGTTTTTTCATTCATATTTTCTGAGAAAAGTATTATGTGAGCTTTGTTTTACGTTATTTCACTTTCATAGAGCATACTTCTGACTATCTTACAGGACATAGGACTTGTCCATACCTGAAGCTTCTAAAAAAAATGTGACAGTGATTCCTCCTCTCATGCACATTACTGAATAATCTTTGTGCTACGAAAAATGAAGTTCTTATTTTAAAACTTAAAGTCTGAAGCTCTGAATTGATGAATCTGACTTCAATTTTGATGCTCCTGTATTCCTCATTCTGCATAACACATCCACATACTGCTGTCCTTATGCTCTTAATATCATTGCTTTAATAAAGTAAAAGGTTTCATATGGCAAGATATGTCCCTTTAATACTGTATTTACTTCTTTTTTTAATCTAAAATCTGTCGATCAATGATACGCTAGGCTCAAACCCTTGTGGGAGGCACATATTACTTCCACGTGACATTGATAAAAGGCAACATAGATATGGAGTAATTTTGATATAACTAGCCATTGCTTAGATCCATATTGGAATCTAACACCATTATTTTCAATTTTATAGGATTCAGGAGCTTGCTGGGAAACTTACAAACCCAGAACGGACTCAGGACCAACAACCACTCATGACCAGTCAAAGCAATAGGCAATGGTTGGTTATCCTTGACCTATCTCTCTCTCCTATTCTATCTTTTAACTTCGTTTTAAGTTTGTATGAGAAGTAATAGGCTATACTCACGGCTTGTGTGAGGCATTTAATTTGAATTGATCTTAAATACATGTATTTATATTTTCAAATGAGTGAACTCAAAAAATGTAATTTATCATTGTTCAATACAAATGAAATGATTTCTTTTCAGAATTTCATTATTGGGTTGATGCAAGAAGTTGGGTCCACAAAAAGTGGAAGTGTTTTTGTTGTTTTTCATAATTTGTCACACTTGGACTGAAAATTTGAAGCACTTACACAATGAATTTTTAAAAAAATCAATAATATGAAATTTTGAATTTTGAATCTAGTTTCTAAATATGTAAATTATTCAAATACCCAAATTGTAGAAATTAAATTTTGATAGGGATCTATAAAAACCACTTTTTAAAAGTCCCTGGTTTTTTACCATACCATGCACGTGTACGAACACCACTTTTTGACCCAAATAAAAGTATTTTGCTAATTCCTTTTGAGGAAAGAGAGCTAACAACATGAAGATTGATGAGGAATTTTTTTTGTAATTTTTTGTTGAATATTTTTTTTTTATTAAATTTTTATTGGCCTTAATTGTTGTTTTTAAAAATCAACGTGTACGGACAACATAATTTGACCTAAACTAAACATTTTTTGAAACTTTTTTTTTTCATTCTGTAAAGAATTGTCTAAAGATTGATGTCATATAATTTTTTTACAAGAAACTTCACCAAAAAAAAGTTATTAAAAAACAAAAAAAGTTTGATATTTCATGTTTAAGGACTAGTTTGCTTTGAAATTAATTTAAAAATATCAAATATAATCCAATATTAATAAAAATTATATATTTGGAAACTAGAAATCGTGTTTTGTAATGGGTTTTAATTTTATAGATTGATTTAGAAAAAAAGTCCATCAACCATATTGTCAAATATGGACATTCTTCTTCAATCTGCCTTAGTTTTTTAGTTGCAGGTCAAAGGCTAAGGCTCGGATTGCCAAGCCTTTCCCGAGCCTAAAACCAAGGCTGCAAGTGGGTTGGAGATTCAAGTTTTTAATAACGCGTATGCATTACAAAACGCATATGCGCTCTTTATTTGTTTGATTATTTTTTTAAAAAAATGCTTTTTAGAAACGCGTATGCGTTTCTAAAAAGAAAAATGCATACTTGTTTTAAACGCGTACGCTTTTCTAAAAAGCATTTTTTTAAAAATAAATGATTTGTATGCACTCAAAAACGTGTATGCGTTTTATAACGCATACGCATTTTTTTAGGCTCGGGTACCCAATGCATAACACATATGCGTTTTTTAATAACGCATACGTGTTTTCTGCAAGATTTTTTTTTTGGCCGAAAGTTCCCCTCTTCATGGACCCAACTTCTTGCACTTACCCTATTTTCAATTTTATAGGATTCAGGAGCTTGCTGGGAAACTTACAAACATAGAACGGACTTAGGACCAACAACCACTCATGACCAGTCAAAGCAACAGGCAATGACTAGTTATCCTTGACCTATCTCTCTCTCCTATTATGTCTTTTAACTCTGTTTTAAGTTTGTAGGAGAAGTAATAGGCTATACTCACGGCTTGTGTGAGGCATTTAATCTGAATTGATCTTAACTACATGTATTTATATTTTCAAATGAGTGAACTCAAAAAATGTAATTTATCATTGTTCAATACAAATGAAATGATTTCTTTTCAGAATTTCACAATGTATTTAATCTTTACTGTTTGCAAATCAATAAATGAGGTCAATTGATTAGAAAATGTATCCTTTGTAGCAAAACTGCTAGATTAGTAAAAATTAAAAGCATTTAGCAGTAAGAATTGATAACAGACATCAAACAAGCTCTTATCCTTGAGACTTCTGATTCAAATGAAATTTGGCACTGAAGGTTAGGACATATTCACTTCCGTGCCTTACCCTCTGTAGAGAAATTAGTAATAGGATTGCCTAAACTAAAACAAATTCATGAAGGAGCATGTAAAGGGTGGGGCCTAGGAAAGAATACAAAGGGAACCTTCCAAAATAGTTTGAGTAAAACCAAAAATGTGTTAGAACTAGTTCACACTGACTTATGTGGACCCATGTCTGTACCCTCCATGGCAGGCTTCCTATATTATGTAATATTTATAGATGACTTCTCTAGGAAGACCTGGATATATTTTCTAAAGTGTAAAGAGTCAATAGAAATCCTTAAATGGTTTAAGGAGTTCAAAGCACTTATTGAAAAATTCTCTGGGAAGAAAATCAAAATTCTAAGGACAGATAATGGGAAGGAATACACCTTTGAAATCTTTAAAGAATTTTGTATAAATGTTGGGATTAAGAGGGAGTTTACAGTAGCCTACAACCCTCAACAAAATGGTGTTGCTGAGAGAAAAAATAGAACTATTGTTGAAGTTGCTAAAGCAATATTGTTTGACCAAAACATAGAAACCTCATTTTGGGCAGAAGCCTCTTGAACTGTTGTCTACATCCAAAATAGATGTCCACACTCACCTCTAGATAACAAGACTCCTGAAGAAGCATTTACTGGTATAAAACGTGACATTAGTCACTTAAGGATCTTTGGTTGCCTTGTCTACATTCATGTTCCTAAAGATAAGAGATCCACATTAGAACCTTCTGGAAATAAAGGAATATTTGTGGGCTATAGTGAAACCTCAAAAGCCTATAGAATATACATATCTGGACAAAATCAAATTGAACTAAGTAGAGATGTCATATTTGAGGAAGGCATTGCCTTAAAAAGGGCAAAGAGTTCAAATGAGATAGAAATTCAAGATTCTCCTAAAGTCTTGGAAGAAGATCTTTCTCCTGAGATTCAGAGGGAGTACCCTAAAGAAATCATAAATGAAGACCAAACTACTCCAGAAGAAAATCCTGAGAACAACAGCAAGAGGAGACCTCTTTGGGCTAGAAAGATGATTAAGGAAGCTGAGAATTATACATCACCCAAAGGAACCTTTAGAGAAAGCAAGAGACCCAAAAGATTCTCAAGCTATGTTGCCTTAATGAATAATATCCTCAGTCAAGAACCTACTAGTGTTACAGAAGCTCTCAAACATCAAGTGTGGAAAGACGCAATGTTGGAAGAGTATCAGTCCATTTTAAAAAATGATGTATGGGATATAGTACCTAGACCAAAAGAGAAATTTGTTGTCTCTTCCAAATGGATTTTCAAAATCAAACATGTTGCTGATGGCAGTATAGAAAAACACAAGGCACGTTTTGTGGCCTGAGGTTTCTCACAAAAGGAAGGTATTGATTATAAAGAGACATTTTCACCTGTTGCTCGGTACACCTTTGTGAGAGCAGTAATAGCTATTGCAACAACTAAAGGCTGGAAGATCCATCAAATGGATGTGAAAACTGCCTTCCTGAATGAGACCATTGAAGAAGAAGTCTATCTAGAGCAACTTGAAGGTTTTGTGATACATAAACCTGACTCACATGTATGCAGATTAAAGAAAGCTCTATATGGACTTAAACAGGCTCCCAGGGCCTAGTATGAAAGAATTGACAACTATCTTTTGAGACTAGGATTTTCCAAGAATGATGCGGATCCAAATCTCTATTTTAAGGTAATTAAAGGTGATATGCTAATAATAATTTTATATGTTGATGGCCTGCTAATAACAGGAGAAGATCACCTTATTGCTCAAGGTAAAAAGGACCTGACTTCAGAATTTGACATGAAAGACTTGGGCATTTTACATTACTTCCTAGGGTTAGAAGTTTGGTAGAAATCAGATGGCATTATCCTAAATCAAGGAAAGTACACTATTGATATTTTGTAGAGATTTGGGATGTTAGACTGTAGACTCGTGTCTACACCTATGGAAACTGACTTACACAAATTGAAAGAAGTAGCCGTAGACTCAAAATTTGCGGATCTTACTCTCTATAGATAGATAATTGGATAATTAATGAACTTGGTTAACACTAGACTAAATATTTGCTATGCAGTGAATTCCCTAAGCCAGATCATGTGTGAGCCAAAGGAAATTCACCTTGTTGTTGTGAAGCATATATTGAGATACCTTCAAGGTACTATTGGATATGGTCTTAAATACAAGAATGTCCAACTAGATTTACATGGATACTCTGATTCATTTTGGGTTGGAAGTGTAACCGATCGAAAAGCACACCAAGATGTTGCTTTAGTTTAGGATCGGCTATGACCTCTTGGATCAACAGGAAACAGTCTTCAGTGGCACAAAGCTCAACAAAAGTTGAATACATTGCAGCCTCTATGGGAGCAAGAGAAGCAGTATGGCTCCGGAAATTGCTTGTGGGATTATTTGGTGAGCCCCTAAATCCTATGATTATCCACTGTGATAATTAGAGTTGCATTAAGCTTTCTATAGATCCAGTATTCCATGATAGATCTAAGCATATAGAGATCCCTTACCACTATGTGAGAGACATGGTAGAAAGGAATGTGATCCAATTGGAGTATATTAGTACAAATGATCAAACAACAAACATTCTCACCAAGCCTCTCTCCAAAGTTAAAGTTGAACACTTCAGGAAGAAACTTGGTATGGTTGAAATGTAAATTGTTATTAAGATTGAGATTCAAATTGTTTTCTACTAATGTATTTAAAAGATGTTTAATGTGTAAACTCTTTTGTCATGTGTGTGACTTCATGACTTTATGGGCCCTCTCTCCCCCCGTGTACATTATTGAAAGGTGAGGATCTTTCTAATAATGAACACTTGTATTTGACATTGTAAAGTGACGAATCTACAATTATTAGTTGCACTATCATGATAGATATCATGTGACTTGATATCTATGGATATGTCATGATAGTATCTTGTGGACATTTTGATAGATATCATGAGACTTGATATCAATTTGAAGATCATTATGATTCTTATTCATGGTGGATATATATATATATATCTGTGGATATGCCATGATTTATTATGGTAGACATCATGAGACTTGATGTCAGTGCACATACCATAATGAAGATGTGTTATGAAGAATGTCATGTGACTTGACACTTTTTAGAAACATACCATATCTTCTGATATCACGTGTAAGGTGATATCACTACTTACTTGGTTTGAAGTTATCTTCCCTAGCTAAGAGGGAGTGTTGATTTAAGGTAGCTTCGGTCAGATATAAATAATGATTGCATTTATGCATCATCATTTATATCATAATCACCTAAACCCAAGTACTTCGATCTGCATTTAAGAGTATACAAATTATATATATGCAAATTGATCTGAATGATGTATAAACTCTTTATTAGAGACTAATCTTTAGTTGTTACGGTTAGATGAAGGGATT
The DNA here is from genome assembly GCA_007115665.2 of Sequoiadendron giganteum. Taxonomy (NCBI): domain Eukaryota; kingdom Viridiplantae; phylum Streptophyta; class Pinopsida; order Cupressales; family Cupressaceae; genus Sequoiadendron; species Sequoiadendron giganteum. The sequence continues at coordinate 114,969,289 of CM021103.1, read as the reverse complement.
CGAAATTAAGACACGTCCCATGAGCGGATGTGTCTCCATTTTGTGGAGACATGTCTGCTCATGAGATGTGTCTCTCATGAAGACGTGTCTCCCTTAGTTGCATCTCCCTTTTTCATGGGTCGTGTCTTCTTGTCATGAATCGTGCCTCCCTATCCGTATTTATGAGAGATTAGATCCTCTAGAAGTGCATCGAAATTAATAAATGTTCTACTCTTGAGGATCGTATAAATACAACATAAATTCAGACTTAGTATTTTTACATACAACCAAATTTAAATTTGACTACCAATTCATATTTTTAGTTTATAATCTGATAGGTTTGATCAAATTTAACATGATCAAATGCAATAGGCATAGATTATAATGGTGCCCAATTTAAAGGTTTGGATGAGATGCCAAGGCAAGTGTGTTGCAAGGTGTGCGCCCTTGGTCTCCTTGTGTTGTGCAGTGTAGCACTCAGGTTCGTGACATGGCTTAACCGCCTCCTGTGCCTTCATTAACTTCGGCGGTTGTATTGGGCATTAATAGGTTGATCTTTTGGTGCAACGACAATTGTCTATGCAACAAAGTGAAGGTTCTCTCCATGGCTATGGTTAGGAAAGGGGTGCTATATCATGCTTATGATAGATGGTATTCACTCCTATGGGGAGTGGGTATTATTAGTTAGGAAGTGTTTGTGAATATATGAATTGTAGGTTTTTGGTTCTATGGATTATTTAATTGATTTTTTTTTATGTAGTTCAGTGTTGGCATTGATTGCTATTAATTTATATTATGCCTAGCTTCACTTGTGATGGTTGTTTAGGGTTAGGGTTACAACCTTAGAAGTATGATTAGGGATTGAATTAGAATTATGTTAAAAATTAAGGTTAAGGTTAGGGTTAAATAAGCATAGTTTTAAAGTTAGGGTTAGATTTAAAATTAGGATTATATTTATGATTAGGGTTAGGATTATGGTTAAAATTAGGGTTGAAACTAGGGTTAGGATTAGAATTAGATTAGGATTACAATTTGTTTTACCTTAGGATTAAAATTAGGTTTAGGGTTAGAGTTAGAATTAGGCTTGGGCTTAGGGTTAGGATTTATGGTTAGAATTACAATTAGAATTAGTGTTAGGGTTAGAGTTTGAATTAGGATTGGGATTAGGGTTAGAGTGATGATTATAATTAGAGTTACAAAATGCAATTGTATTATACTCTTGAAGATGGAATGAAATGAAGTTGATATGTTCTCACAAGTTGTAGATTAAGCTGTCAGCCTACACAATTTGGTCTATTTCCATCCGTTTGTGATTTGGGATATTTTACTTACCCAAACTTATGTGTATCTTTTCACAAAATACAGTGAATAATGATGACACTCTTATTGTAGATGATAATATAATTCAATGATATTAAATTATGATGCAACTAATGAAAATATTATTACAAACACACAATATTAATATTATTGTCATTTTGGATTCCTACAATTGATATCTCTGAATGTTTTCTACATAGACTATGTAATAGGATAGATATACTAGTATTAAAGACATTATAATAATTTATCAATATAAAGTCCTAACCAAGAAACATAGGCGCTTTTATTTCCTCATAAGCAGAATTGTATTTGTATTTATGTTTATTTGTTAACGAGAGAAGAGAAGATATTTCAGAGTTTTGTTCTACTCTGCTCTGTTAACCACATGAAGATGGAGATGATATGATGCACAACTTTAAATGAATACGCCCCCTCTTTAAACACCTAACTTCTCCTTATTCTACAAAACAATACAAAACCTCATCTCACCACACACACAAACAGGAGAAATCCTCTCCTCACATGACTCACAAATTTAATGTTTTGCACTTCAATCAGTCCATTAGCGCCCTCTGTAAATCGGGAAACACAAACAAGGCCCGCGACCTTTTACATTCAGCCATAACTAAACGCCTTCCTCTCGATGTCACATCCTTCACCGCGCTTTTAAATGGCCTTGGAAACTCTGTTGATATGCGTAGAATCAACTCCCTTCTTGCAGAAATGAAAGAGATGGAAATACCTCCAGATGTTATCACCTATACTACCCTCATAAAGACTTTGTGTAAAGGGGATCATATTGAGGAAGCACTTGGGATTTTGCACAGAGTGAGGCACGCTCACTGTTTTCCTAATATTGTTACGTACATCACCCTGATTGATGGGATCTGCAAAAGAGTTAAAGTAGATGAAGCTCTTGTTTTATTTGCTGAGATGATACAAGCTGGTATTTCTCCTAATATTATTGTGTAGTACCCTAATTAATGGTCTCTGCAAGGTGGGCAGTGAAGATGAAGCCTTAAGGTTAGTAACTAGAATGAAACATAGTTACTGCTCTCCAAATATTGTTATAGCTCTCCAGATATCGTTACGTATAACACCCTGATTGATAGCCTCTGCAAAGTAGAAAGAGTAGATGAAGCTCTAGGATTAGTAGCTAAAATGTTACAAGACGGCCATTTTCTTAACAGCTACATTTATACTAGACTGATAGATGGTTTTTGCAAGGCTGGAAAAATGGACAAAGCCTACAATCTGTTTGTACAAATGATGGAGTTTGGTCCTTTTCCCAATGAAGTGACATATAGTGCAGTTATTGATGGACTGTGCAAAGATGGTAGGATGGACAAGGTTAGGGATTGTTTCCATGACATGTCCAAAAAGGGTTTACAGCCAAATGTAATTACTTATAGTTATTTTTTGATATGTGGCCTATGTGAATTACATGATGTGGAAAAAGCTTAAAAGTTGTTCAAAGAGATGCTAGGGAAAGGCTGCTCCCCAAATGTTGTTACCAATAGCATTCTAATTTGTCGTTTATGTCAGAGTAACAGGGAAAAGGAAGCATTTGCACTTCTTTCTGAGATGGAAAACAGGGGGCATCTTCCTGATGTAATTACATATAATACTTTGATATGTGCATCCTGTAGAACAGGAGACATGAACATGGTAGGAAAGATGTTAGAGGAAATGGAAACAAGGGATTTGAAACCTGATGAAGTGACATACACCAGTCATTGATGGTCTGTGCAAGGCAGGAGATCTTTCTAGAGCGCATTCACTTATGAATAAGATGCTAGATGAAGGCTTGACTCCTAATGCAGTCACTTATAGCTGTCTGATTGATGCCCATTGCAAAATTGGTGAAATAGATAAAGGCTTGAACTATTTTTTAAACATTAAAGTGGTTGGTATTACTCCAACTGTTGTAACCTATACTATATTGATTGATTGCTTTCTCAATGCTAAATGAGATGAGAGTGAAAGGTTTCATTCCAGATGTTGTCACATATAATATACTATTTCGCAACTTCCGTCAAAGATATGACCTTGAAAAAACATTTTTGGTGATGGATCAAATGAAGAAAGAAGGTTGTGCTCCAAGTGATGCAACTGTCCGGATACTTGACTGGCTGGTTGAAGTTGATCAAATGAAAAAATTAATAGACTTTGTAAATGATGATTCTTTTATTATTTCTAGGGCAGCATAGAGCTCATGCCTTGGTGAGAACCAGCAATTTCAAAATCGTTTTTGGATATATATTTTCCCAGTTTTAGAAATTGATATTTATGCATCCATTTCAGTGTTACTTATGTATAAAGCAATTCTTTTGTGCAAGGATGAAAAAGTTGCTTTATTGCTTTGATAATGTTTGTTATAATTTTAGTTATGATGGTTGGATCGAAGCAGAACTGGATGGTTCGTTCCTAATACTGAAGATTAATTTCCGGCAATTTTAAAATTATACTTAAAATATTATGAAAAATTTAAAACATTTTTTTAGTTTTATAGATAGTATGAAATATTGTAGGGTTTTTATATAATAAATGTAAACCTATAAAGATAGTTGTAAGGGCGTTTGTCACATTCAGGTCACTATTTTGCTGGTATCAATTATCTATTAAACTTCTCTCAAGATTTATTTTGTGAATGGTACTCTGCTAAGTTTGTAATGACATGTCTTTAGGGACTAGTCTGACAATAGAAACCAGATCGTGACAGTCAGAATTTTATTCCTCTAAACTGTGATTTTCAAATCTGGATGATTTTGGTATTCCTCTAAACTGTAATTTTCAAATATGAGTGATTTTGGTATTGTGATCTCACTCTTCTAAAGCAGCAATCAAGTATGTCCTTTCATATTACTTAATATCCAACTAGTTTCATCCTCTTTGTTTGAGAAGAAAGATGTTAAATAAAAAAATTAATAGGCTTTGTAAATGATGATTCTTTTATTATTTCTAGGGCAGCATAGTTCCCATGTCTTGGTGAGTGCCAGCCATAATGGAAATTGATGTTTATGCATTCATTTGTGTTACTTATGTATAAAGCAATTCTTTTGTGTAAGGATGAATAAGTTACTTTGATAATGTTTGTTATAATTCTAGTTATGACGGCTTAGATTGAAGCATATCTGGACGGTTCCTTTCCAATATTGAAGATAAATTTTCAGCAATTTTAAAATCATACTTGAAATATTATGAAAATTTTAAAACATTTTTATAGTTTTATAAATAGTATGAAATATTATAGAGCTTTTATATAATAAATGTAAACCTATAAAGATAGTTGTAAAGGTGTTTGCCACATTCATATCATTATTTTGCTGATATCTGAGAATGAGTTTCGACAATCCATAACTGTCAATTCTATTAAACTTCTCTCAAGATTAATTTTGTAGATGGTACTCTATGCTAACTTTGTAATCACATGCCCATCTTAAGAGAACCAAATAGAAACCAGATCATGGTAGTCGGAATTTTATATTTCTGACTGATAAATCTGAGTGATTTTGGTATTTTTACGTCGAGAGGTGTATTTAGTTGTAGAGGGAAGAATGTTTTTCCGTAAACATTAACCGTTTTTCATTTAAATTGACATTCTCCTGCCTACATGAAACTTGGTGGTGGAATATTAATGGTTCTGGACAGTTGTAGACTCCATTAGTAACTAAAACATAAAGGCACATCGTTTTGTAATGATTTTTTGTGAGTTTTTAATCACTCAGTAAGAAGGAAGGCGGCCCACTATCCAGGCATATAATGGTGAATTACAATGGAAATGAAGTGACTACAATGTTGGCATTTTACTCATGAGTTGGCAGATGTGTTTTCTATATTAGTTGGGCGAGTGATTTAAATAAGTGTTATCACTCTGGCATGGTGGTCTGCTACAAGATCTTCATGAAGTTTTCCTACAAATAATGGCCAATAGGAGAAATAGGCACCGAGTCTTTCATGTATGAGTGAGGTATTGAAGATGCTAGAAGGGGATGCCGAGGCTCCCCCAATTCCAGATAGGCCTTTGCCTTTGGAAAATCTAGGGAATTTCATAGATATGTATGGTTCCTTCTTGCATTCAATTTCGCACCTCTCTTTCAGCTCAACTGTTATTCGGGCTGGGCTTAACCATCACACACTAAACGTTGACCAATTTGGTGGTTGATGTGGGGCCCTCTAAACTTTCTGTTGCACTCCTTTGACTCTTCACAGTTACATTCACTGCTGTGATTAAATTTGAATTCACTTTTGAATCTCTCCCGCTCGATCCATTAAAAGCAATGACAAGCAACTAAGTACTTCTGCCCGCCTAGGAAATCGAACGATGGTAATGTGGAGCTAGTTGCACACAATCCACGCATTGGTGAAGACCACACTATGCTGGAAGAGTTATATTCAATATATTTCTAATGTTGTTATTGTTGCAGTGTTCATCTACCCACGATTTAAACAATCCAATAAGTATTGAAGTTATTCTTCAGTAAAAATTAGTGGAATTAGTGGCCCATCTTCTAATTATTACTTTGTTAGTGTATATAGTGAATATGCATTAAAAATTCACATTCATATGTGATAAAAATTAGAAACAATTAAAATATGTATTTAAAGTAGATATAATTGTTGATGTATTTTAAATATTAATTACATTTTCTAGCTTCTTTGATCATGATGGTAAATGTTGAAGGTATTCTTCAAAGATGACAAATCATTTCTCATAAGATTGATATGTTCACAAATAATTATAATATTTCATCCATATATCTTGGTCACACATGCATTCGATGAAGCAATCAACCTTACATATAAAATGACAAATTAATGTATTAATATACAATTAAGGTTTAAGCACGAGTATTTAACAAGATAATAATTAAGGTAAGGGTGTGTGGTCTTCACCAATGCATGGGTTGTGTGGAACCAGCTCCACATTACCAGTCATTTGATTTCCTGGGCGGGCAGAAGTACTTAGTTGCTTGTCACTGCTTTCAATGGATTGGACGGGAGAGATTCAACAGTGAATTCAAACTCAACCGCAGCAGTGAATGTAACTGTGAAGAGTCAAAGGAGTGCAACGGAAAGTATTACGGAAACATAAATTTTAGAGGGCCCACATCAGCGACCAAGTTGATCAGCATTTAGTGTGTGATGATTAAGTCCAACCGTATTATTAATATCATTATCAGTTCTAAAAACATTCCAGAGAGCTTGTATTGCATGTACAGAGCATCCGTATAGCAGCTATTTTTCAGTCTCTTGAGGGAATTCTTTATTAAAGTCTCTCAATTTTAATTTTCAATGAGCACGCTGAAACACACTATAAGAGTCTATTTCGAATGGGGTTGAATATTTTCTTATTTATTTGGCATTCCACAAAATCTCTCTATCATTGGTCTGCCTCCAAATGCAAGCATACAAAACTTAAATATATTACAAATTTTGAAACTGCCATTCGCACAAATTCCCTATTTTCTTTTATTTCCACAATTTAGGTCTCAAGAGGATACCAAAATTCATTCTTGGTAACTCAGCTTCAGACTGTCAAGAAAATTCTATCTAATATCTTTGGAAAGATAGGTAAAGTTGGAATGGTTCCAGATTTTATATACCAATCATTTTAAAGTTTTATATATTGTTTTTTTAATTAATTGATATTGGAAGTATGAAAGAAAAGTTTATTAAGATTTTTTTTAAAATTAAGAATTAACAATCCAAAGGTATTATTCTGTCAAAATTATAAGAAATATGATTTCAGTTTTTATTTTCAAAATGTTACCAATACTTTAATCAACAAAATTTAAATTTTATTTTTAGTTTAATAATTTAAGAATGAAATCTAAATTATATATCAAATTTTAGTTTAATTTTAGAATGAATTTTACAATTTAAATTTATTTAGTTTAATTTTAGAATGATTTAGTTTAATAATTTTAGAATGAAATTTAAGTTATATATCAAATTTTTGTTTAATTTTACAATGAATTTTAGAAATTAGAATTTAGTTTAATTTTATTATAAATTTTAGAAACTAGAATTTATATATTAGAATTTAGCTTAATTTTATAATGAATTTTAATTTTAATTGATAGATAATTTATTTAGAATTTAGTTTAATTTTAGAAAGAATTTAGATTTTAATTGATATATAACTAATTCTTTTTTTAATGAATTTAGTTTAATAATATGATGATATAATATATATTAATATTATAAAATATAATAAATAAGGGTGTAAGGTGGAGGTTCTTACTTATTCTTTTTCAGATCATCATCTTATCAGAGCCAAATTCAGTTTGAAAACTGGAGTCCCTAAAGTAGGTGGACCTAATAGAATCTTCTGCCTCAACAAGAATCTTCTGCCTCAACACCTATCTCCTGAAGGATCTGGATTGCAGGAATGCCATTCTCTGTCTTAGACAAATAAACAAGCACTTCTACAAGTCCATGTCCACCATTGATAGGTGGACTCTGAATCTGGAAGGATGGAAAGCTCTGTTTCAAACTATTGGTAAAAAGAAAGCCAAGGATTGTCGTAGGAGGGAAGCCCTTCTTCAGGAGAAACATTTTTCAGTTAGAATTAGATCTTCAGTGCAACCCCACTAACAAATCCTTGGCTACTAGCCTTGCTGCAGACAAAGAGGCTCTTAGAAGGGTTCAAAATAGCAAGATCAAGGGGCTAAGGGTCAGAGCCAAAATGAACTGGTTGGAAAATGGGGATAAAGGGACTAAATTCTTCTTTAGGTTCATTAAAGAGAAGTAGGCCAGAGAATAGATTGACTTCATCTCGGTTGAAGGTTCACCTGTGGATAGTCAATAGGAGATAAGATCTCACTTCTTTTGGTTCTATAAGGACCTTTTTTCTTCAGATAAGATATAGGAAAGCAATTCTCAAGCAAGAAACCTCATTAAGAATCTCATCCCTAAGAAAATCAATAAGGTGATGGAAAAAGACTTAGGGAAAGAAATCTCAAAAGAGGAAATCCAAAAGGTTATTCTCACTTAAAAATGATAAGTCTCTAGGGTGGATGGGCTTTCGGCTGACTTCTATAAAACTTTTATAGACTGGATATCTGATGACCTTCTCCAGGTATTCAATGAGGCCTTTGAGAAAGGTTCTCTTGGTAGTAACATTAATAAAGAAATAATTAAATTGATTCCAAAGGAAGGTGACAAAGCTCTATTAAAGAATTGGAGGCCCATCACTCTCTTGAATGTCTCTTATAAGATTTTGGCCAAAATTCTTGTTGAAAGAGTGGCCCTTGTCCTCCCATCCATCATAAATGATACCTGAACATGCTTTATTAAAGGGAGGTTTATTCTAGAAAATTTAATTACTAGCTGGGAAGCTTTGAACTGGGCAAAGCTCTTTGATCAGAAAGCGGCTATGATGTTGATTGATTTTGAAAAGGCATATGACAGGATTAAATGGGACTTTGTTTTGTTAATGTTGTTGGCTTTTGGGTTTCCCAAGGCCTTTTTCCATATGATGAAAACTCTCTTTCGGGATGCATCTGCTTAGGTTGATGTTAATGGGGTTCTCACCTAGGAGATCCCCTTGGAAAGGTCTATAAGGCAAGGATGCCCTCTGGCTCCTGCTCTCTTTGTCATTTCCTTGGATGCACTTCGTTTCTTATTGAGAGAAGGCTCCTCATCTCCTAATGTTAGGGGTATTAGGCTTCCGGATGAAAATGAGCTCATCAACCTCCAATTTGCAAATGATACTGCCATTTTGTTTCGTCTAGAGGAATGGAACTTTAACAATCTCTTAAAAAAACTGGAGCTCTTTTGTTTAGCCTTAGGTGCTAAACTTGCTCCTTCTAAATCCTGGTTGTTAGGATGGGAGGATTCTCCCCCGGATTGGCTCAGTCCATCTAAATTCCAATGGGGTGGTCCTCACAAAATTGTAAGATACCTTGGGTTCCCTTTTGCAATTGAGCCAAATTTGAAGGAAATGTGGAATTGGATTCGTGAAAAGATTGACAAAAAACTTGCTAAGTGGAACATGCAATTTTTGTCTTTAGCTGGCTGTTTGTAAATCTATCAAAAGATTCTTTCTTCTTACAGTATTTATTTTGCTTCTATCTAGTTTTTCAACTCTTACCAAATTAATGATATTCAGAAAAGAATAAGGGCCTTTCTCTGGTCAAATGGCAAAGGAAATAAGAAAAGGCATGCAATTAAATGGGAGTGGTGCATTATTGCAAAGAAAAAGGTGGGTTGGGCTTGAAGAACCTAAAATCGCAAGGCATTGCCCTTGCTTCAAATTGGATCATTGGGGCTTTGGAAGGTAGAGAGCCCTAGAAGGTGTTGGTCCGACAGAACATTAGTAGTGTTGTCCCTAAGAGGGCAAAAGGTTGGGAAGCTCTGCCTCTCAGTGATATCCTTGGTAGTGTGGAAATTATGTCTCCTACAAGTTCTAATGTCTTCAAAACCATCTGGAAGGCCTAGGAAATGATGAAACCTTTTCTTGTTAATCACCATTTCACCAATGGGGATTGGGGGACCATCCATACCTTTAGATCTATTTGGTGGAACTTAAAACATAAAGGGAAAACTCTAGCTCTTCTTCAAGGTTGCTCGACAAGAGGATGGGTTGATAAAGGCATCAGATTCTTTAAGGATATTCTTGAAAATGGGAAACTAAAAGGCTGGAATGAATTAAATAATGAATTCAACATCCCCCCTCCAATTGGAGAACCTACTCAGTCCTTAGAGAGGCCTATGGTCAGTTAAAATTTCCTGTGTTAACTAAAGATGGAACATATCAATTCAGAGATTTTCAATGGGAAAATGGAACTGGTATAAGAAACAGTAAAGTTAAAGATTTATATACTCTCTTAACAAACCACATTGATCTAAGTGAACATTTAAATCAAATCTGGAACTTACAATGGGGAAAAATTCTAAAAAATAATTGGAATAGTCTGTTGGAGGCTAAACTTTCTTGCTTTAGATGGTTGCTAACATTACAGAGGCTTTCTTTCAAGGGTAAAAGTGATGAAACTTCAGTTTGTTCTCTCTGCAGGGTCCCAGAGTCAATTGTTCATATTTTCTTTGAATGCTCCTTTGCTAAAGAAATTTGGGAAATATTTTGCTCCCGTCAAGAACTTTGGGCTGTGAATGGAAAGTTGTTGCCTGAGAGAGTTCTGTTTAATCATAACATTAATTTTCTGAAGACTGCTAAATTATTCTAGTTCTCTTTGTCTTCTAGTATATTGTGGTCAATCTGGAAAGCAAGGAATGCAGATTTGTTTTGAAGGAAGGAAAACGTTGCATACGGAGTCTTTTTGAAGACTCATCTTTTTCAATATTTCCATGCAGGTTTACATTACTGTTGCTCTTTCAAAGGATAAATTCTAGAATTACTTACAAGACATAAGGGTTTCAATAGATATCATGGATGCAAGATATGGGAATATGTGGCCAGAAGGGCATCCAAGTGTTGAAGTGTTTCTCAGGGCACTATAGGCTTTCCGACAAGCTATGGCAGGGGTCCAAATTGCAGGGAATGCTCAAGATCAACACGTTCCCTCTCCCTCAGCAAAGGAGGTGACTACAGCGCAGGCTTTAGTTTCTCCGAGGGGGTGCCAAGAGGTTGTATAGCCAGCTAACCTTCTTCTTTTCTCCCTTTCTTGTTCCTTTGCTTTACCTTCTGTTATTTTTGTATATAACGAAGTTTATGGTATGTAACTAATCCACATGATATAGGCACTCTCAAACACTTCTTTGATGGCGTAGTATTTTTTTGTATCTACTCAGTAAAGTGAGGCCAGTTGATCTTCTTGTGCTGTTGCAATGAGGGCGATTATTCTTTTTGTTACAATGTTCTGGGGGCTTATATCTGTTATACCTTTTAACATAATTTTACATTGTATGGGGGATGATAAAATACTGATCATAGTCTGATGGTATAACCATCTTATGAACTATTTTGTATTTTCTGCTCCTTTTATGCTTAATATAAAAAAATATAATAAATAATATTTGTGTGATTAGTATTTTCTTATATAAATTTAATTTATTAAATTATTAATGCATTATTATAATTCTTAAACCATGCTTCATATTTATATGAAATTTAAAATTTTATTATATAAATTTGGTTTAAATACTCTAGAGGATATACATTTTAGAGAGGCAAATGGGAGCTAGATGCTCAAAAACTTATATCTTTACTATTTTGAATAAATTTTGATAGCAAATTTACCAATTCTAGAGATACAAGCTATGAGAAATGCATTAATCTAAAAGAGCTTCATTCAAAGATGTTTCTTTTTAATGTAAAATTAGGAAAGGTTATGAGAACATTATTTTTTATGACTCCAACACTGTCAAATTATAATTTTATTAAAGAAAAAATTCTATGGTAAAAGTAATGATAATCACAAGTCAACGGACTGGAATAAGGAAATATTCACATTAATAAAGAAAGCATATTTATTAGCACAATACTAGTAAGAAATTTGTAGATATTTGTTATTATACATGTTAATTTTTTATGGGGTATTTTCATATTCTTTCAGCAAAAGCGAAGTTGTATGCAAATATTCTTTCACAACTTTATATTTCAATACTGTTATTCATAAATCTTGAAAATTACTTGAAGTTATAAAAAATAAGCAAACACAAAATTTCATAGGTTGATTACTAAATTTTTCATTCCACAACATATCCATTATGATCATCCTCATTTTCACCTTCATAATTTGATCTTGAATAACTTCCCTCAAAATATGGCTCAAACTGTCATCTTTGTAACCTTAATATGTGCTTAATCATATCATTTAGGAAAGAGATGTCTCTTTTACTTTTATTGGCTTTCATCGCCTACTATCAATGAGAAAGATCAAACAAGTCTAAGCATTATATATTGCACATTAAAATGTATACAGAGTTGCAAACCATTTGAAATTATGCACTTCAAGACAATAGATTTACATGATCTTATAAACAAATACATACCACTAAAACAAATAAATAAATATCTCTTCGGCATCACAAGGAAATGTTATCAGATGATCAGCTACATGTGCCCATATTTTGATGGTTTCCTCAATTCCACTTGTGGCAAAAATAGTCATATGGGGATGAGGCTCCAAACAATTAACCACATCTTTGTCTCCTTACATTAGATGCACCAACTAACTACCTTTCTTCTTCCAAATAAATATATGACCATAGTCAAATCCTATGAATGGTGATCCTAGACCTGCACAATCATGAACAGACGACACAAAATTAGTTATTATCCAAGTCTAAATCAACATTCCCCATAGGATTCATTTGAAACATGAAGAACAAGAAATAAAAAGAAGAACACAAATGAAAGCAAACTAAATCTTATTCAAATGCTCAAACTCTCAATCCCATGGGGAATTGGTGCTATTTTGATGTGGAAAATAGCCCTTTCCCAATTCCTTGCAAGCTTTGATGATCTTTGATGAAGATTGATGATCTTTGATGAAAATCCTCCATAACCTAGCTATGAAAGATGAAATGTGGATGAAAATAGGTGAAAATGCCTAAGATTGTGGATCCAAATGAGCATGGTAATCTTACATGGATTGTGGATGATCCAATGCAATAGAGGAGACCTCTATTTATAACAAAGAAGGATGGAGGATTGAAGAATAGGATGAATGTGGGATTAAAGATGGACCAATGGCATTGTGCCACTTGTCAAGATGCTAATGGAAGGAGGTGGAACACATTTTAGTCAATGTGCATGATAAATGCTATTTAATTCAAATTTGAAATTTGAAAGTTGGCTTGTTGGAGGGAGAAATAAATGGAGTTAATGTCACTTGGCTCAAGGAAAAGGACATGTAAGAGACCTTTAATGCCTTGTTGGATGTACTCATCCCTTTTAGAGGGATTTTCAAATTTTGAAGAATATTCCCTTATTGATGCCAAGTTGAGAAAATAGAGGAATTTATAAATCAATTAAATTGATTTATTTGTGCAAGTTACAAAATCTAGAGGATTTGATGGATTAGGATTATGATTAATCAGGATTTGATTAATTTAGATGACGTTTAGTTGATTTGACAATTTTACTAAGATTTTTGGATTTAAATAAATCAAAATTGAGAGGAGTAATGGATTTAGATTTAATTAAATAAAGATTGATTTATTTAATTAAAGGGAATAGTGTTAGTTTTAAATCAAATAAAGATAAATTTATTTAATTTAAATGAGATGACTTTAGAGATTAATTAAATAAAGTGAATTATTTAATTAAAAGAGGGAGTATAAGATTAATTAAATAAAATGATTTATTTAATTAATAGGAGATGATGACTTAATTAGATAAATTTGATTTATTTAATTAAGAGATGAAATGTGATGAATTTAATCGAATAAAGATTATTCAATTAAATTGATTAGTAAAGGAGATGATTTAGGACAAACTGGTCTTAGTAAAATTAGGATCAGGAGCATGCATATTTTACGTGTCTATAGATCCACTCATTATATATAATGAGTATTAGGACCAAGTAGATTTATACCTTTAATAGTCTAGGGATTACGATGCCCCTCATAAACTCATGGTGCTTCTATTTATTTTGATGATTCAGATGAAGTAAAATTTGGGCATGGTCTGAAGCCCATCTCATTTTGAAATAAATAAAATCATCATTATATGACACAAGTAGCTTGCTTTGATTAGAGTGAGCCAGGCATGTGGATTTGGTCAATGCTAATCAGACGATGAGGTGAGAATGAGTTGATGAGATGATCTTTATTACTTGATGCATCCCATTGATAATTAAGAATGCCATGAACACGAGAATGCTCATCAGAACTGTCAGTAACAAAATAATTTGAAATGCATGGATATATTATAGATACATTGAGCTAAACAATAGGGGCTTGGTTTAGCTTTGATCCATTGGCATTGAAAGCATGGAAGGTAAATAGATTTGTTTTAGGGTGACTTCTTAAATCAAACTGCAAAAATAAGGAACAATGATGTTTTTCTAAAATTAAACTGCAAAAGTAAAGCATGATTCGATGAAGAATAGACTGCATACAGTGTTAGCAAGAATGCATTAATTATTTCATATATCAAACTAGATTGGATGTCATATATCACCAAAAATAGAAGAACTATCTGAGATTTAAAAAAAAAATTATGACTAAAAATTCCTTCAAATATAATCCATTATGTAACATGCAATACATACTCAATATTTTGTTGTGGTTCAAACTATAATCCCCTAATTATAATTTGATCGATTGAGAATTACTTCTAATGACCAAGGGAAAAATAAATCTTTTTACAATTTTGTTTGAACCATTCAATGCTTATGACTAAAAATCCCTCAAATACAATCCATTATGTAACATGCAATACATACTCAATATTTTGTTGTGTTCCAAACTATAATCCCCTAATTATACATAGTCAATATCTTCTCTTTATTTATCACATCGCCTTAAACATTTTTAATACATAACCTAGGTATATAATTTAATCATTTTAATATGTTAGAATTATGATTATGCTTAGATTAAGAGTTAGGGTTATAATTAGAGTAAATTAAAATTAAGGTTATATTTAGGGTTAGGGTTATATTGAGGGTTTAGGTTATGTTTAAAGTTAGGTTTATATTTAGGGTTAGCATTATATTTAGGGCTTAAGTTATATTTAGGGTTAGGGTTACGATTCATTTAGGGGTATTGTTCACTTAGGGTTAGGGTTAGAGTTTAATTAGGATTATTGTTCACATAGGGTTACATTTAGGATTCAATTAGGGTTATGATCGTATGGTAAAACTTTGGGTTAGAGTTAGGGTTTAGTTAGGATAAGGGTTAAAGTACAACTAGGGTAAGTGTTCATTTAGGGTTAGGGTTAGGGTTATCGTTAGTGTTAGAGTTAGTTTTAATATTGAAATAAGGTTATGATTAGGGTTCTATGATAAAGCATGAAGTTAGAGTTCGGGTTAGGGTTCTATAATAAAGCTTGGGGTTAGGGTTCGAGTTTTATAATAAAGATTGGGATTGCGTTTAGGGTTAGGGTTACGGGTTAGGGTTAAATTTGGGTTATGATTTTAAGGCTAGTGTTATGTTAGGATTAGGGTTTAATTAGGCTTATAGTCCAATAAGGGTTAGTCTTCAATACTGATTAAAGTTAGGGTTCAATTTAGGTTAGGGATAAGTAAGGGTTAGCGTTAGGTTTCTAGGATAAATCTTAGGGTTACATTGAAGGTTTAATTAGGGTTAGGTTAGGGTTGGGGTTGGGGTTTAATTAGGGTTAGTATAGAGGTTAGGTTTCCATCAAGTTTAGGGTTAGGTTAGGGTTGGGGTTGGGGTTTAATTAGGGTTAGTATAGAGGTTAGGTTTCCATCAAGTTTAGGGTTAGTGTTTGATTTGGGTTAGGGTTCTAGGATAAAGCTTAGGGTTATAGTTAGGGTTTAATTAGGGTTAGGTTAGTATTTAATCAAGGTTAAGGTTAAGATTTTATTTGGATTTAAGGTTTAGGATTTAGATTTAGGGTTTAGGTTTAATTTGGGTTAGGGTTTACAGTTTAGGGTTAGTGTTCATTTAAGTTACCTTTAAGCTTCAATTTAGCTTAGGGTTTAATAAGGGTCAAGGTTAGGATTAGGATTATGGTTAGGTTTTAGGATATGTTTTAATAATAGTTAGAGTTAGGGTTAGGATTCAATTAAGGTTCAATTTTCCTTATGGTTAGGGTTAGAGTTCAATTAGGGTTATTGTTCACTTATGATTAGGGTTACTATTTAATTAGGCTTAAGATTTAATTAGGATTATGTATTAGCATTCAATTAGGCTTAGTGCTCTTTTATAATTAAGTTTAGGATAGGGTTAGGGTCCAATTAGGGTTAGGGTTAGGTTCACTTGGGGTAAGGGCTTAACTAGGATTCAATTAGGGTTGTCATTAGGGTTAGAGTCAGGGTTATCATTAGGGTTGGGATTTAAGTAGGGTTAGGGTCAAGGTTATCGTTAGGGCTAGAGTTAGTTTTAATATTGAAATAGGGTTACGATTAGGGTTCTAGGATAAAGCATGAGGTTAGAGTTAGGGTTAGGGTTCTACAATAAAGCTTGGGGCTAGGCTTAGGGTTTTATAATAAAGCTTGGGGTTACGTTTAGGGTTAGGGTTAGGGTTAAATTTGGGTTAGGATTTTAAGGTTATTGTTATGTTAGGATTAGGGTTTAATTAGGCTTATAGTTCAATAAGGGGTAAGGTTATGGTTATGGTTCTATTAAATCTTGGGGTTAGTGCTAGGGTTATGGTAAGGGTTAATATTATAGTTAGATTAAGGTTAGAGTCCAATTAGGGTTAGGGTTAGGGTTAGAGTTAGAGTTAGGGTTAAGGTTAGAGTTTAATTATGGTTAGGTTTTTTTAGGGTTAGGATTTAACTAGGATTAGGAATATAATACAATAAGGTTTAGTGTTCAATTATGATTAGGGTTATGGTTCAATTTGGGTTAGGGTTTAGTACACGCCAAGGTTAGGGTAAGGGTTCAATTAGGGTTATAGTTTAATTAGGACTATGATTAGAATATAATTAGGGTTAGTCTTCAATAATGATTAAAGTTAGGGTTCAATTTGGGTTAAGGATAAGGGTTAGGGTTAGGTTTCTAGGATAAATCTTAGGGTTACATTGAAGGTTTAATTAGGGTTAGGTTAGGTTTAGGGTTGGGGTTTAATTGGGGTTAGTATAGAGGTTAGGGTTGGGTTTTAATTAGGGTTAGGATTTAATTAAGGTTAGATTAGGGTAAGGGTTCTAAGATAAAGCTTGGGGCTAGGGTTAGGGTTCATTTATGGTTAAGCTTAGGGTTTGATTCAATTAGGATTATAGTTTTAAGGTTAAGTTAGGGTTAGGGTTTTACGATAAAGCTTAGGGTCATAGTTAGGGTAAGGGTTAGGGTTAGGGTTCAATTAAGGTTAGGGTTAGGGTTTAACTCATGTTAGGGTTAAGGTTTTAAATTATTGTAGTTAATTGTTTTCAAATATTATAATTTAAATTAATATAAAATTATTTAGAATAAATTATTAAAAACATTACATTTTAAAATATTTAATATTATATAATATATTTATTATATAATTATAAATTATATACTTATAATATATAATATTATAAATTATATACTTATAATATATAATATTATAATTATATACATTACAATTTAAAAATACTATAATTATAATAATACATTAATAATTTTAATAAATTAAATTTGCATAAAAAATATGAATCACACAAATATTATTTATTATATTTTATAATATTAATATATATTATATCATCATATTTTCTCAGTGCAATAGCGCATCAATCATGATAACTCTCGACATATTTTATATATATTAATATTTAATATATGTATGCTAGTTATCTCTTCTAAAGCAACATTCAAGTGTGTCCTTTCATATTACTTAATATCATACTAATTTCTTCCTCTTAGTTTGAGAAGAAAGATGTAAAATTGAAACCTACTACATTTTCGTAATCCAAGTAGTCTAGTTTTTGGGGGATCATAAGTTGACAAACAATATCATCTCTTATATTATGAAGATTCTATATTATTAGTGTGAAATTCACTAGTTAAATAAGGGATGTTTAAGTTATTACAATGTCAACTTTCTGAATATGGTTGCACTTTTGACTTAAAAGAATTCAACCTAATGCTTCTCGGCTGGTAACTGTTGAGCAACTTTCTCATCGATATTCTGTTTGCCCCATATTTTTTTCTTCTTTTCATTGACAAATAAATAAATCGGGGATATAAGAATTTTATAAATGTCATCCCACTTATCCCGAGAAGAAACATGTGTTTGATCAATAGTATTTTCTATAACTCTAAACCTGTCAGTATCAATGTCTTCTACAACTTAAAAAGCTTAGCATTGAAGGAGATAGATAAATGTCTAGACCCTAGAGAATCAACCACATCTAAGTTGATTCAACCATTCATACCTCATTTTTTCTGATTCGTTGAAGTCATTTTGTATTTCTTATGGAGCATTAACTTGTAGGTCTAATTTCTAAAATTTTGTAAATTTCAAAATGACAAAGAATATTATTAGAATGTGTTTGTTCACTAGATTGTCCATCCAAAAGTGAAGAGAAGGTAGTTGCAACTCTATTTTGGGATTGTGGATATGGTTGTGAATCTAAATATGGAGTTATATCATGATGTAAAAAAGAGAATAGCCAAATAAGAAGAAAGAATAAGGAAAATATATAAACAAAACAAATAGAAGACTAGAAAAATGAATTGTAAAAAATAGAGTATGAGTTAGAGTTATGATGGATATTAGAGGAATATGAGACATGCAATAATTAAGAAGGCAAATAAAAATAAATCTATACTAAAGGAATTGAAGAGTTGTGAGAAGGTTAAAAATCAGTGTGGGATAAACATTCACCCTATGAACAAGAGTTATATTTATAGAGTAAATTGATAGAGTCAAGGATTAGACAAGGAATGTAATTGTTCAAATAGGGAATGATTAAATCTCTTGAAAAGTTTTAAAAATTATTAGTGGATGAAAGACCCTTAAATGTGATCTTCCAAGAGTTTTAGAGGGTAGAGATAGATGAATGGATTATGGGATGAAGATTTAGAATATAAGTGGGATGCAATTGTTGAGTTGTGTTACTCTAAAGAAGGGGAAGGTAGTGAATAGTACAATGCAAATGGGGAAGATTTAGAAGACTATAATGGAGAGGAATGCAACATATCACACATATTAGAGAAGAAGATAAAACAAAGATGGATATATTTGAGAGCCCCATTTATGATGAAGCCCTATTGGTTTTAGAGAACACAACCATTCAAAAGTAGCTAGAGGAACTTCTAGAGAATCTTATTATTAATGAAAAGGGAATGGCCATCTTTAGTTTTCTGGAAATGGAATGAGTAACTAAGGGAAGAAGAATAAATAAATACATTTTTTGTGTAGCAAAGGAGGATAATGCAAAAAAAGAGTTGTCTTATGAATGACATCATGTAGAGCTACAAAATGAAGACCTCCTCACAGAAGATGAATTGGAAAGCATGCCTAAATACCAAAATGTACAAAATAAGGAAACTCATACGAAAATTTGTGTTTTTAATGGTTTATGTGCAAGTGAAATTGAAAATGGTACAAGTGGTGTAGCAAGACATAATGATTTTTAGTGAAGGAGGGCCAATAATCTTTCAAGGAGCTAGGAACAAAGAAAGAGAACCAAGGGAAAAAGAGGAGGATCTCTAATTCAACAAGAGATTGGATGTGAAAGAATAAAAAATGTGATGGCATGCAAAGGTATCATTTTTGGTGGAAGGGAAAATTATAGATTGGTTCAAGTAAAAAGGATGGTTCTACCATATAACCCAAAATTTGAATTAGATGTTTGATGCAATACCATCCTGAAATAGAAACAAGCCTACATCACCAAAAAAATTGTAAAAGTTGAGTTCTTAAGTTTTTGGATGTGTTAACTTCCTCAAATTTTATTTTCAAATAAATTATCTTTGAAATAGGAGGTTCAAAATTTTGAAAGAACGAGAGAATGAGGTAAACTAATTCCTCAAAATAAAAAGGCATGTCAAACTACAATTGCTAATTTTAGAAGTGGTTTGTAATGGCTTAGTATTTTGGGGAAAAAATGTTATGTGCATGCTACATATGAAAAGTTAGAGTTATATCAAGGGATAATAGACTGTAAAAGTGGTTGTTAGATAAGTGAAAATAAACTTAGATGAAGGGAAGGCCATTTGGGATCTTAGAAAGAGTAGTTGTGTATGTGTAGACATGGAAAATTGACCAACACACTTGATCCTGATTACTAACATTGTTTCATCATAAATCATACTCTTAGCTTATCATCACTTTTCATCTCTTAATTAAATACATCATTATTTATTTATTAGGTCTTTCTCCTCTGTTGATTAAATTAATCAATTTATTTTAATTAACCCTCTATCTTTGTTCAATTAAATAATTCACTTTATTTAGTTAAAACTCTAAAGTCCTCTTATTTAATTAAATAAATTAAACCTTATTTGATTTAATCTAACATTGTCCCCTTTAGTTAAATAAATCAAAACATTTATTTATATTATTCAAGGGGTAAACGCTTTTGATCGGAGCTATGAACCAGAATACAACCATTCAACAATACCACCCCAATGGGGTTTGAACCTTGGTGGCAAGAAAACCAATGCCACCTATAAACCATCACACCATGCCAATACTAGTGTAAATCAAAACATTTATTTCATTAAACCTTTCCTCTCAATTTCTGATTTAAATCAATTCATAAATTTAAGTCTAAATTGTCACATTTTCTAATTCCTCATTACATTAATTAATCTTTGATTAGTTTAATCTTAAATCATATACCATCCTCTAGTTTTTACCACTTGCACATGAAAATAGATTTAATTCATTTATTAAATCTCTATTTTTTCTCAACATGGCATAAAAGGGGAATATTCCCTCAAATTTGAATTCAAATCCAAGTGGACTTAGTCTTTCCAACAAGGCATTTATTTCACCTTACAAGTCCTTTTTCCTTGAGCCAAGTGGCCATAACTCCATTTTATTCCCTCTCCAACAAGTCATTTTACTAATTTCAAATTCCACCTAATAATATTTATTGACACTTTCATCAAAATGTGCACAACCCTCACCCATTCACATCTTGACAAGTGACACTTGGCTTTTGGATGTTGAATGATCCCACATTGCTCAATCTCACTCATTCTTCCAAATTTGAAATCTATTAATGAGAGACTCTTCTTCTCATTCATCATCCACAATTTGAGTAAACTTATTATACTCAAATTCATCTTCAAGCATATCTATTTTCATCTATTTTTATCAAGTTCTTAGCTAGGTTATGCCGAAATTCAACCAAAGTGGATCAAATCTTCACCAAATCATAAAAGCTTACAAAGGAGTTGGGAAATGGCCAATTTCTATAGATAATTGACACCAATTCCCCCATGGGATTAAGTGTTTGCATTATTTGAATAGGATTTAACTTAGTTTCTTATTTGTTCTTCATTTTCATTTCCTATTTTGAGTATTGTAGATGAATTTCATGGGGAATTCTTATTCTTTCTTGTATTTCAATCTAATAATGTGCTTGTTTGCCATGTTCATGCAACTATAGGATTGGGATTTACAGTATGAATTTTTATTTTAAAACATTATTTATTTGTTATATTTGATGTATTTATATAGTTCTCTATTGTGTTTATACAATTATAGTTTTGTGTGTCTAATCCAGGATTAGGCCAGAACTAAGTAGTTCAAAGACCATTCTTTACGGGTGGTTATATGAGTTTGCATCACAAAGTTAAAGAAACAGTTTCAATAAATTGAGAGATGATTTTCAAAAAATATTTATGTCATATGTCTGAGAAAGAAAACCAAGTGGTAGATTAGCTTGCAAATGTGATAGTTGGTAAATAAGGCCAGTGAATTCAATGAAAATACATAGGATAGGAATGTTAATCTTCAGTCTATCATGAAAAGGGAGGAGTCAATTGAATCATAAAGTTATAATGAAAATGATGTGGCCATAAATTAAAATTAATATAAATTATATTGGAGGTCTTTTCACCACTAGAATGGTTGAAAAATCTTGCATCATCATCCTTGGATTTGATAACCACTATCATGACATAAGTATCCATGCATTGAAACAACACTATCATGTGTCAAATACTAAACAAAGGGTCCAACACCATTATCACTAAAGCTATCTTATTAGTTCCCTAATGTTTTTCTTAAAAACCATATATGTTTTTGCAACCTACTAGTTATGTGTATCTCATCTTTGACTTGTTTATCTCTAATCAGTTGTTTGATATAAAATTAAAAAATAATAATCAAATGGACAACTAAATTTCATTTTTTGATCCCTCTTGAATTGTGTATAGACGATTGAGCCTACATACAAGTAATAATATACACTCTTTCTTAGGGTAAAAAGGAGAAATGATACTTGTTCCAAAACTCATGTAACTATATTTATCCATTCCAATTCATTTTTGTTAAATTGTTTTTATTTCCTGTTTCTAGTCAAGTGGAGAGTACTCTCCAGGAGTAGTATTGATCCATTCCAATTCGTTTTTGTTTTGTTTTTATTTAATGTTTCTAGTCAAGTGTAAGGCACTCTCCAAGAGTAGTATAGAAAGAGTTCAACATAATGAATTGGTATCAAAAGGTTTTATTAGCTTATAATTATTATGTAATGAAGATCATGGTATCCATTTGATATAAGAAATCATAAATTTGTTGTCTTAATCATTGTTATAATTAGCGAAAAATAACTGTACTAATTTTCTATTAGCTATAAATATTCTACATTGAAATCATTTCAACAACACATGCAAGAAAAAATAACTGGTTGTGAGAAACTTTTAAGGGATGTGAAAATAGGTAAGAAATATTAATGGAAAAAAATGGTAGAGTTAGTACATCAATACTTCTTATCTGATCATTGTGATAAATAAGTATATATGAAAACTTAGAGTTGCTTGTATAGATACCTCTTTACAAGTATATGACATTGAGAATATCTTATAACAAAAGTTTTTAGTTCAAGTACAAATTTGGGGTTTGGTCTCACCATACAATGTTTTCTTCTTCTTGGGTTTGGTATGGTGGGGTAGGCCATAATATTTATTGGATATATATATATATATATATATATATTATAGTTGAAAAACATGGATTAAATAATAGTTTGGCTAGCTGAAAACTCTAAAACACTCATAACTCATATTTTATTTTGGGAAAACCTCAACAATGGGTATGAGTGGGAGATAGGAAAGGAATTTTTACTAGACACAAAGTGAAAGCATGTTTGACGCATATGAAGGTGGGGAAAAACATGGAGAGGAAAAACTCAACTTGGATGAGTAAATCCATTCTATATGAAGACAATGACGACGAGACCATTTTGATGATTTGGTTGGAGGCATGGTTATTAATGTTGTAGGCATGAGCATGTTTTGGACAAACATTCATTTGGTTAAAAGGTTGGTGACCTTTGGCATGCTTTCACGAGGGGCTTTCTACTTCCCTGTTGTAGAAAATATTTAAATTTGGTTATGAAATCTAAGAAACCAAGCCTTGCTATTGATTTAGAAGTAGTTTCTTATGTGTTGAAGGATCTTAAGTGGTGGGCTGATGCAAGAAGTTGGGTCCACAAAAAGCTCAAAAAGTGGAAGTGTTTTTGCTGTTTTTCAGAATTTGTCACACTTGAACTGAAAATTTGAGGCACTTACACAATGAATTTTTAAAAAAGTCAGTAATATGAAATTTAGAGATTTGAATCTAGTTTATAAATATGTAAATTATTCAAATACCCAGATTGTAGAAACTAAATTTTGATAAAGATCTATAAAAACCACTTTTTAAAAGTCCCTGTTTTTTTACCATACCATGCACGTGTACGGACAACACTTTTTGAATCAAATAAAAGTATTTTACTAATTCCTTTTGGGGAAAGAGAGCTAACAACATGAAGATTGATGAGGAATTTTTTTTGTAATTTTTTGTTGAATATTTTTTTTATTATTTAATTTTTATTGGCCTTAATTGTTGTTTTTAAAAATCAACGTGTACGGACAGCATAATTTGACCTAAACTAAACTTTTTTTGAATTTTTTTTTTTCATTGTGTAAAGAATTGTCTAAAGATTGATGTCATATAATTTTTTTTCTAAAAACTTTAACCAAAAAAAAGTTATTAAAAAACAAAAAAAGTCTGATATTTCAAGTTTAATGACTAGTTTGCTTTGAAATTAATTAAAAAATAGAAAATATAATCCAATCTTAATAAAAATTATATATTTAAAAACTAGACATCATGTTCTGTAATGGGTTTTAATTTTATAGATTGATTCAGAAAAAAAATTCATCAACCATATTGTCAAAGTTGAACATTCTTCTTCAATCTGCCTTAGTTTTTTAGTTGCAGGTCAAAGGCTAAGGCTCGGATTGCCAAAGCTTTCCTGAACCTAAAACCAAGTCTCCAAGCAGGTTGGGAAACAAATTTTTTAATAACGCATACACGTTATTGAAACAAAACGCGTACGCGTTTCATAATGCGTACGCGTTATGTTTTTACCCGTTGGGTAAAGGTAACGCGTACGTGCTATGGAACGCGTACACATTCCTTTTTAAGAACACGTACACATTTCTAATATATCCGTTTATCCTTATTTGACATTTTCTGATACAGTACGATTTTCCTGCAACATTCTTTTTCTGCAGTACGGCCCATAAGTTTGATTTACTGCATTTTTTATTACAAATTTGTCTTGTGCAGGGCATATTTTATTGCAAATTGGTTGAAAAGTCAAGTGCAGGTTGAATTTTCTAAAGTGGAATCAAGTACAAGAATAATTTACAAGAAGATTCAAAAAAAAGTTTTTGGATGTATTCATAATATTTTTGTGTACTTCAAAGTTCAAAGAAGAAAGGATCTTCATAGTACAAAGTGTTATTTGAATATTTGAAGGAGATAAAAATTTGAAAATTGGTTACAAGTAAATCATTTGTTTTTTCATCAAAAAGGGTTTTGTAACCATGGGATCAAAACAAAGACAAAGAAAAAATTGTAGAATGTCAATGACACCCGAAGAAATTCAAGCAAATAAAGATATGGAGGCAAAAAGACAAAAAGATAGAAGAGAAAGAATTCGTCAAATGAAAAATTTGGAAGCATCTACTTCAATGAATGTTGAAGAGAAAGTCATGAATGATGAAATGAATGTAGATGATGCAAATGTGGAGATGGTGAATATAGAAGAAAATACAATTATGGAGAGAAACTCAACTATGTCTTCAACTACAACTTTGAATGATATGGAAACAGTACATATGCAAACAGCTTCGGGTATGTCTTCAAATCCACCTCCCAATGATATGGAAAATGCACCTATTCAAACAATCTCTCCAGGTATTCTTTCAAACCCAAGTCTTGATAATATTGATTTTGCTTGTTTAGATGAAGCTGGATACACCATTGATGATATCAATAATTATAGGGTTGAAAGAATGCAAAAACAAAAAAATGATGAAAATATATCTTATGAGAATGCAAATGCTAATCAAATCCCTCATATTGATGAAAATGAGAATGAAATCGTTTTTACTTTTGAAAATGAAAATGAAACCCCTTGTATGGATGAAGATGAAAATGGTTTTTTTACAATTGAAAAAGATGTGTTAGATAACCTTCGTGGTAAAGTTTCTTGGAGACAAATTAAAACTTATGGAAATAAAATATATAAAATGTTTTTTTATAGAAAGAAATTAGGATTCCAATGTCAACTCATGGTGCAATTGATGAGAATGTGGAAAATGAGAAAAGTGATGAAAAAATTAGGTATTTTTGTAAAACCAAAAAAGAAAGATGATTCAGTAGAACAAGTCATTTCTAGTGTTGCTAATGCTATTGATTTTATAGGTAAGAAAAGTCGATCTAAAGATAAAAATGCGGCTCGTCGTGCAATAACAACTGCTTTAGTTGATAAAGCAACTTCAAATAAAAGAATGTTAAGTAGGATTAGTAAATGTATAAAAGTAAATCCCAAAACTTTGATTAGAGCTGCTAAAAGAAGAGAAAATATTGAAAATGATCCAATTAATCAATGTTGGAGTTTTAGTGGTAGACTCCCAAGATCAGACATGAAATTAACTAATGAAATTAAATCTTTAATCAATAAATTTTGGCATGATAATACAAGAGTATCACCTAACATTAGAGATGTCTTAAAATTAAGGGTGGGTTCCAAAATTCGTGTACCTCATCCAAAGCATCTCTTAGATATGACTCAAACTGAATTATATAAATTTTTTTTAGATGCTTCAATCTTACCATTGAATATTAAAATAAGTCAAAGATCATTCGAAAAGTGTAAACCTTGGTATGTTAGAATTAATAAGCAACAAATTTCTTGTTGTTGTAAGACTCATGTACAATTTCGTTATTATTATGATAGTTTTCGATATATACGATGCACTTTGCATGTTAACCAAATTATGCAGGACATTTGTGGTATTAATATGCCACCTAAAAGAATCAAAGATTTTATATCAGGTTTGTTTTGCGAACCCTCTAAAGGAAACTTATTTTATTTAAAATCATGTATTTCTAGAGAATGTGATAGATGTGCTAACTTTTCATTATTAGGTGAATGTATGCATGAAAGTAGTTTAAATGAATTTGGACAACAATTAGTAGATGTAAAAAGATTCAAAAATGTTGAGTATTCTTTAAAAGATGGAAAAACTGGAAAACGTTGTGAGCTAATTATGGAAAAAAATACTGTGCATGCATTTATTAAAGAATTTAAAGATAAGATTGTACCTAAATATGTTCAACACTCTCAGTATGCTCATTGGCTTGATAATCAATTTCGTTTATGTAAAAACACATTCCCAATTGGAACTATATTGTCGGTTGTTGATTTTGCTGAAAATTATACTCTTGCTCCACAAGAAGAAATTCAATCACAGTATTATAATTCAGTGCAAGTATCTATTTTTATTCATATTGTTTATAGACATGCAGATGATAGTAGAGAAGATAATCGAAATTTTTGAGAGAGTACCATTTTTATGTAAGTGATAATCGATTACATTCATCTGAGTTTGTTCAATATTGTTTTGATATATTTTACAAAAATTTAAAAGAAAGAGGAATTCAATTGCTAGAACATCTCATATGGTCAGATAATTGCACAAGTCAATTCAAAAATTCTAGGATGTTTTATTGGTTATGTAGAGTTCATAAGGAAAATAATATCCAACATATATGGAGTTTTTTTGAAGCCGGTCATGGTAACGGAGAACACGATGGAGTAGGTGCATGTGTGAAAAGAGCTCTTGCTAGAGAGCAACTAAAATTTGAGGATGCTACAAAATTTAGAGATGCACATGCAATTGTAGATTGGTGCAATACCAAATTATCTACAAGAGTAAGTGAGAGCTCAATAATTCACCGCTTCTTTTGGTTAGTTGAAGAAAATGATATTTGTTCTCGACAAGATTGTGAAACAATTAATGGATCTGCAAAATGGCATTCATTTAAGAGTTCGAATGCAAACACATGGACAATATGGACAA
This sequence comes from Sequoiadendron giganteum, assembly GCA_007115665.2. Lineage (NCBI taxonomy): Eukaryota > Viridiplantae > Streptophyta > Pinopsida > Cupressales > Cupressaceae > Sequoiadendron > Sequoiadendron giganteum. The sequence continues at coordinate 114,941,878 of CM021103.1, read as the reverse complement.
GGGAGTTGGCATGCTTTTGTCAATTTTGTATTGTAGGTGATTGGGAGGCTTGTGAAAATATGGAATGGGTTGAACAATGGCAACAAAGAGCCTTAACACCTACATCAACACATGTTCAACATGAAACAATAATTGAAGATAATCAAGCGTTCGCACCAGATGATTATGATCGTGTTTCTGATCTTGTACAAGAAGGTACATTATTTATTGAGATGAATTTTATATGTATGCATGTTTATATACATGAATTAAATATAAGTCGTGCTCTTTATTGAATTTTTTATCTATTTTTGTAGGACATGTGTATGCTGTTGTTGCACCCGAGGGGAATGAAGAGGAGACAGAGTACTGGTTGGCTAGATGTGTTGAGAGAAAATATAAGTTGGTACATCCTAGAGTGGATGATGATAACTTTGAGTATCCAATTGGTTCAGTCGTTGTTGTTGGCACCTGGCTTCGAAAATATTTGATAAGAAAGAATGGCTTGCCTGCATTTGAAGATTATGAAAGACACAAGAATATTATACATTATTCACATTTGATTTTGGCAACCAATATAAAACTAGTTAGATATCACGGGAGGCCTGATAATAAAGTTTTATGGACACTTTCAATGGATGATCATGAGACAATCATAGATGCATTACAAAAAAAAGAGGATGTGGATGGTACAACAAAGTAAATAAATATTGGTAAGTATATCTAGTTGTATGTATATATTTAATTGATATATATATTTGTCTTTAAATTCATTTCCTTATTAAAGTTTTATATCATTTTTTGTTTCAGGTCTCCCTTGATACAAAAAAGAGAGGAGATGCACTCTTATTACAATGGAATTCGAATCTACAGACAGGTAACTATATATAGTTGTAGATACATTTAGTTGAGAGTATAAATATAAAACTAAATTTAACTCATTGTCATTTTATAAAAATTTTATAATTTATTTCATATCCCCTTAAGCCATCCTCGTATGTGCCATTAATCCATCCGCTTGCATCCCCTTTAAGTCTCTCTATTAATTCCCCTTAATTCATTCTATTAGGACCCCTTAATCCATATCCTTGCATATCTATCCTTAATCCATCCTCTTGCATCCCCTTAAGTCACTCTCTCAACACCCCTTAAGACATCCCCTTAAGCCATCCCCTTAGGTCACATGGTTTAGAGTTTAGGGTTTCTAGGGTTCATGAGATGCTTAGAATAACAAATTTATATGAATTAATGGTTTAGGGTTGATCTCCTAGGATTTAGGTCATGTGGTTTAGGGTTTAGGGTTTCTAGGGTTCATGTGATGCTTAGAATAACAAATTTATATGGATTAATGGTTTAGCGTTGATCTCCTAGGATTTAGGTCATGTGGTTTAGGGTTTAGGGTTTCTAGGGTTCATGTGATGCTTAGAATAACAAATTTATATGGATTAATGGTTTAGGGTTGATCTCCTAGGATTTAGGTCATGTGGTTTAGGGTTTAGGGTTTCTAGGGTTCATGTGATGCTTAGAATAACAAATTTATATGGATTAATGGTTTAGGGTTGATCTCCTAGGATTTAGGTCACGTGGTTTAGGGTTTAGGGTTTCTAGGGTTCATGTGATGCTTAGAATAACAAATTTATATGGATTAATGGTTTAGCGTTGATCTCCTAGGATTTAGGTCACGTGGTTTAGGGTTTAGGGTTAAGGGTTTAGGGTTAAGGGTTTAGGACCCTTAAGTCATATCCTCTTACATGTACCCTTATTCCACAATCTTGCATCCCTTAAGTCACTCGCATAATTCCCCTTAAGCCATTCTCATAGGACCCATTAAGCCATACCTTAGGGTTCATGACATGCATCCCATTCATCCATCCTATGGAAAACATCATTTGAATTTTTATGAAATTTATAAGATCCAATTTTGTAACTTTTACTATATATTTACTTAAATGAATCAAAAAAATTATAGAACTACTTACAGTTTACATTAATTATTTTTGCAGGTTCTCATCAAGTCGGTCTACCATGCGATTGTCACTGAAAAATTATTTTATCAAGAGACTATGTAAATATCAATTTTTGGTCTTCACGTAAAAATTGATAAGCTAAATAATTGGATATACATGTGCACAGATATATGTTTCATTATGTTGTATAGTTGTATGATTTTCAATTAACTTATCAGTAGCATTTTAAAAATCTCATTCCAATTTTATAGATTATACATTTCATATAATTGTTCAAATATTTTCTAGAATTGGTAAATAGTTAAAATTACACGAGCTCTTAATTTATTATGAATATAATCTAAACTATTTAAGGAATATTTAAATTTATCACCTTTAACCATGTGATAAATTATATATTTATGAAATTTGATTGTAGAGATAAGAATTTATATCTAGTGCATGTATTACTTGAAAATTAGATAAAATATCTAGATCTACATATACATATGAGTGCATATAATCATCAAAATGAACATAACATGATCATAATTGACTGCATATATATAATCATCACATTAAAGTCATCTGATATAAATAAACAAAAATATGTATATGTCAAGTCCAACACATAAAAGTTTAAATAAAACTAGAGATGTCTGGTCTATTTAAAATTTAAAACCATTTAACTATCAGGCTGATCAGTCAAATCAAGTCTCCTCTTTGTTCCAGGTCGATTAGATGTACCTACATCATGCTGTAAAAGAGTACAAGTAACTTGAAATTAGATTTAAATTTATTTATAAATTTTGATATAATTAAACATATTTAAACCTGACAAAATATAAACTTTTGGATAAAAAAAATAAATTAATTAAATATCTAGTAAATACAATAAAAATGATTTTTAAGACATGAATAATTTACCATATGATCATGTGGATCTACTGGAACATTTTGTTCAACGGGTAGCATAACTATCACTTGAGAAGATTCAAATGCCTGATCTACTATATCCTGCATATTCATATAAAGCAATCAATATATTAAAACCTCGAATATATATATATTTAAAAGATCCATAAAAATTGTTTAGGATATTTAGTAAAGTTTACAACCTTGAATGATATGACCTCAAGATCACGCACCTGAGATTGCCCATGCATAAATGCTGACGATGTCTCAGGTGCACCTGCAATGGGTGTCTCATGAAATGCCTACATATATATGTACAACAATTTGTATAGATCATTCACGCATGTGTATGTAAATGTAAAAATTAAATTAGATCTATGATGTGTATTTAATTCAAACTTAACAAACTTTTTGAAAGAACTACACTGAGCTGATGATGACTCAGGAGCGCTCACCACAACTTGTGCTTGGTCAGCACTAGGCATGCTCATCTGACCTCCTTGCATCTAGATATAATATATATCAATCACACATCATGTGTAAACATTCAAAATAAATTAGATATATATATCCACACAAACTAAATTTAATATATATTGGTTTAAGTACCTGACCAAAAGGTGAGCCCATATCTACAACACTCGACATATAGACATGATCATTTTGAGTTTCAGGCATTGTCTGATCATGCGTCTACACCAAACACTTATTGAATTAATATTGTATTATATATATAATTTGATGTTATTATTTAAACATGAATTTTGCACATTCCAAAAAAATATATTAAGTTCAAAAGATGAACATACCTGTGTAAGATGATGCTCAGAATATAGTAAATCCATAAATGACTCTGTCTCAGACGCAGGTGGGTCACTTGAAGTGGATGCCTGAGTATTCCTATTGCTGGAGCCTCCATGCTCTCTATTGACCACTTCAGCCGCCGCGTGTGAAGTCTAATGAGTGAGATGTCCTGAAAGTGAACTCAATGCTCCTAATGTCGATAGCATGGTTTGTTGTTGAAATGCAGCAAGAACACCAGGAGAAGCAGGAGGAACAATAGGAGCAATTGGAGCACGTCGTTGAGGATCAACACGTGCTCCTAATCTATGTTGGGGCATGCCACGCCCAGCTCCCTGAAATGACCTCATATCAAAATAGTTGGGTTTTAAACCCAACTCAAACTCTACCCATAACTTTCTCAAAAAGTATAGGGGCACCTCAAAATTTCCATGTGGTGGAGTATCAAACACCATCCACCATCTATCCCAAAAATGTGCAGCTATCAAGGGGTGCCTATACCATAAAATTGAAATTCGTTTTTTGGTGGGTGGAATTGGTTGGCTAGTTTGGGGGTTAAAAAAATATTGGCATAGGGCTTCTTTGGTAATTTTAAGGTCATTAATTTCTTTATAAGACAATCCATCTACATAGAATTGTCTCCTCTCATCTCTCCATTGATGGAACTTATCTAGGTCGACATCAATAGATTGAACAGAATCGACAATAATTTGCATCGTAGATGCAAACCGTGAGAGATGGGGGGGAATTCTAGGCTCATTTTTTATCAGATCTATATTTTCTTGAATGACCATAAGATTTTCCCTAATGCTCTCTCTCAACTGATCCTGGTCTACTATAGGGGGTGGGGGGTTAGGAGGTGGAGGGTTTGGAGGAATGGGGTTTTCTTGTGGTGATGGGTTAGGAGGAATGGGGTTTTCTAGTGGTGGTAGGTTAGGATCTATGGGATCTACAAGAATATGTGGTTCAAGCATAAAATCCTCAATGCTAAATAGTGGATCCATGTGAATGTACAACCAAATGGCAACTGCACATGTTAAACAATTAAAAAATATATATCAACAAACTAATTAAATAATGCAGACAATTTGAAAGAACTGTTTAAAAATCACATTGAATGTGCACAAATCCAAAATGCAATTCATTTGAAGACCATTCGATTTATCATTAAAAAATCCATAATGTTCATTAAAAATCCATAGCATGTACACATTAAAGTTTATAATTTAAGTTTGTACAAGTTTTGAAATTTTGAAATTTGTGGTTTACAATTTGAGTTTTGGGTAAGGGTTTGTGTTCATATTTTAGAATGTAGGGTTTAGTGTCTATGTATATTAGAATAATGTGATAACCATTAAGATCTAGAAATTAAAAAAATTGGTTATAAGGATACATTTAAACATATAATAATAGAAACATAGGAATCATGGTACATTTGAAAAGGGGAAATGATAATAGGAGTTACCATAGAACACAAAATATTGTTCATATGAGAGACATAAAAGGTATGAGAATTAAATATTATTTTAATAATAAATTATTAAACAATAGTATACTACATGAAACTTAAAGGATGCAAATAAATTAAAATTATAGTGATTAAAAGTAATAATTATGCAAAAAAATAAGGAATCCAAACTACCAATTTGGTAGGGTCAAATCCAAGAAAGTTTGCAACCCAATCCTTCACCAATTATAGAATTTAGAGTTATACATTTTAATTTCTTGATTTTTTAAAATTTTGAGTAATAATAATGAAGGAAAATCTATAAGTTGATGTTCTAGGACCCCCTTTGACAAAATGGTAACAATTGACCTAGATTATGTTGAATCAAGAGTGAAGGAAATGAAAATTCAATATGTTATGACTAAAAGTCTATGGTTGTTATAACAAATTGAGGGAAATGCATTGTCTTGTGATACCTCACAATTATCTCTACTAAAAATAAACTTTGTTGATCACACCTAAAGACCCCATTGTTATATAAGTTTGTAAATAAACTCTTTCAAAACTAAGATTGTGAGAAACAAAAATTGAAGAAATAAGACTAAAACCCTATGTGTTTTAAAAAGTTCCACTAGTATTCATGATTTTTAAATCCTTATGAAACCATCAAAAACCTTAGGTACCTAAGTACGGGGATTCAGTTCAAAAAGACATTGCTAATAGATTTATTTTTCAAGTTTAAGATAAAAAATTTAATCGATATAGATGAAGAATTTTTTAAAATACGATTTCATCTAGGGATATGTTGCCTTATATTAGAATTTTTATCACACTAATTCTAACTTGAACCATAGACCCTAATTATAACTTGAACCCTAATGTATTCTAACTTGAACTCTAACCCTAATTATAATTAAATCGGGTATCATAACCTTAGTTGAACACTAACCCTAAATGCATATAAAATTTTTAATCATAAACCTAATTAAATATTGATTGAATGTTTAACTCTCACCAAAATTACAACCATTTAACCCTAGACTCTTAATTTAATTTTTACCCCAACCCTAAAACCCTACACCAATTGACGAGGCTAATTCTAACTCCAACCCTAACCTGCATCTTAAATTTTAATTCATAATTTCATAATCCTAAACCTAACCCTAATAAAAATATAACCCTAACTCTAAACCTAGTTGAATACAAACCCTAACCTCAACCCTTACCCGAATATTTATCTTAGAACCCTAACCCTAGAATGAATTTTAACCCTAGAAGCAGGTAATTGAATTCTTTAATATTAAACAAGTAAACCTAATCATAACCCTAATTGTAATTTTGAAATCTAACTATACAATATATATTAAAGTTTAAGCCAAACCCTAATTGTACCCTAGATTTAACCTAATTTTAACCTACAAATAGGGTTTTAGTTTACGTTACGTTTTCTAGGGTTTTAGTTTACGTAAATTCTAGGGTTTTAGTTTACGTTACATTTTCTAGGGTTTTAGTTTATGTTTTCTAGGGTTTTAGTTTACATTTTCTAGGGTTTTAGTTTATGTTTTCTAGGGTTTTAGTTTACGTTTTCTAAGGTTTTAGTTTATGTTTTCTAGGGTTTTAGTTTACGTTTTCTAAGGTTTTAGTTTATGTTTTCTAGGGTTTTAGTCTATGTTACATTTTCTAGGGTTTTAGTTTACGTTTTCTAGGGTTTAGGTTCAAAGATTAACAGTCTGAGTAAATTAGTTTTTTAGAACCTATAGTTTAGGGTTTCAAATTTCAAAACTAAATGTGTCAAAATTTAGGTTTTCGATTTAAAATTTTATGTTGTTTGTTTCGTTGATGTTTTCGGTTAATTAAATGCAGTTTAAAAACTATTAAATATTAAATTAAAACAAACTAAACAAAAATAACTAAATAGCAATTATAAAACAAAAATAACTAAATAGCAATTATAATGCAAAAATATTATAGAATTCAACCAACCTGGAGGTCGCTGAGGTCAGGTGTGTCGACGGGAGGAGGTGAGAGTGAAAATTTGGCAGATTTCGGCCATCCAAAACGCGTATGCGATCTGCTGTTTCTTGTCCTGGGGCTCCAAACTTGACTGTGAAAATGACTTTCACAGTCGCTTATTTAAAAAAACAAATAGTCTTTAGAAACGCGTACGTGTTTCAAAACACGTACGCGTTGTGAAACGCCTACGCGTTTTGGAACACGTACGCATTATGAACGCGTACGCGTTTTGGAACGTGCACACTTTATTAACGCGTACGCGTTTCATAACGCGTATGCGTTTTAGGTTCGTATCCCGAATCGTAACGCGTACGCGTTACTAATTTAGGATCGCATATGCATTTTTCAAAAATGCGTATGCATTTTTGAAAAACGCGTATGCGTTTTGTGCGAGAATTTTTTTTTCGTCCGAAACTTCCCCTCTTCATGGACCCAACTTCTTGCACCAACCCTGGTGTCTCTATGCTCCAAAGGCTATCCAAGGCCATGAAAGCTGGGTTTTTGTAGGATTCTAAATCTTATGAGGAGGACATGTGTAGTGTTTTTGAGGGTCAATAACTTGCTATGGTTGGCCCTTTGGTATATGATGTCCCTACTATGAGTGGGCCTATGGCTCAAGCCATGATGGAGATATTTTTCTCTTTGGCTAAGGAGTTTCCTCTTGATAGATATCCAAAGGATTTACCTAGTGCTAATGCTATTCTTGCTAGGCCTTAGGGGAGGGGATGATTCACCAAATTTTCTTCCCTAACTCTCTCATTGAAAGATATTTTTCTTGGCTTAGGAGTTCTCTTGCTGGGAGGTTTTGTATTAACGTCCAAACATTGATGCAGTTAGAAGATGGGTGCTTCAAAAATAGAAACTCTATGGGATTGTGTTGAGGTGGTTGTCATGTTGATTTTTTTTCAGTTTTGAACTTGGATGATGGATCAAGGATACTTTTGGAAGGTCCTTGGTTTCTAGGGGAAAATGGTATTTGTTTAAAAAAGGTTCTTCCATTTTTAATCTTATGAAAGGTAGCATCACCGATCTTTTAGTCTAGGTTGGATTGTTGGGTTTTCTTTGGAATGCTAGGATGAATAGATATTTATGGGTATTGCCAATATATTTGGGTAGTACATTATGGTGGATGCATTAAAAAAATTTAGGGAACACTTGTTGTTTGAAAGATTTCATGTTCTTGTGGAGGATGATAGGGTGCTCAATTTTCAAGGATTACCTTATCATGAAAGTTGGGTAATTGGGTGTAGTAGATTGAACTCAATAAATCTTTGGTTGTATGTCATTGTTGCCTCAAAGTAGGCCATGCTGATTTTGCTTTCCAAGAAACAAGAAATACCATTCTATTTGGAAAAAAAATGAACGAGTGCTAGCTATTGATGATGCTTGAAATACCACCATTGAGGATGCACATAAGGACAAAAGTAGGGTGAGAACCCCTAAAGATCATGAAGCTTTGAAGGAGACCCCTTCAGTGGAGGTTTAAAGTGGGTTTTTGGGGTTGGGAGTTAGGACTGCATGTGACCCTTTAGATCTTCCCGATTCTTCCAAAGTATGATATTTGAGTGGAAGGATTTTGGCATTAATGATAAGATGGTTGAGGTTAATCAAAGATAGTCAAAACAATGTCTTGAAACAACCTTGACTTTGGGCAAGTTATTTTCAAGGTATTGTATTGCTTATTTTTTAGTGTTAGGAAATAATGCATTCAACCCACATTCTTAATCCATTTCCTACATAAAATAGTGTTCTTCATGAGGCTTTAAATGATCTAATGAAATGTGAATTGTTGTAAACTTGCATAGAATGGTATAGTTGAAAAGGAAAGTTGGAAAATGTAGACTCCCTGACTTGAAGTGTAGGAATTTTTACGATTGACTTGGTTTGATAGTCTCTGTTTCAGTGAAATGGTGTAATTCAATGCATGCAAATTTTTAGCAGACAACAGATTGTACATATAGCAATGGCAGAGCTAGATTCATCCAAAGTGTTATTGCAGCATAATCAAAAATATACTTAAGCATCAAAATAGAAAGGCCAGTTTCCTTCTCCAATGGCAAGACTATCAGTACATCAATGGCTCCACAAATGAACATTGATCAAGCACAACAGTGACTGATAAACACTTAAAACAGACCAAGAAGTGAATTTCTGAGTGAGAAATAAACTGGTAATATTAACAACAGTTCACATATGTGATACACCATAAACCCAACTATTACTAATGTCATTGGATAATCAACCCAGTTTGTTCATTCACAACAGTTCACTAAGACAATATTATCAGGAATCATAATTGATAGCAACCATTGAATGATAACCCTTTTTTCCCACTCCTATTGCAACAACTAACCAACACCCAGACCTTGTGTTTGAGCAGAAAAATACATTATAAAATACTGATTTTCGAGTTTACAATGTTCAGATTTATCTTTCCAACAATCCCATAAATTACCAGCAGCACAAAGACTTCTTACGTAGCAAACATGAGGATATTTCTAACACACAATCTACTAGATGTAGAGTATAAATAACTCAGACTTGATTGAAGTTCGTTTTCAGATTGGTAGACATAAGTCATCCTCATGTGCAGCCCAGAAATCACGACCAACAACTGTAGCAATCTCTATGAAGGTCGTTTCTCTAAGATAATGGCGTGCCTGGCCCCGAATACTCTAAACGCCTCCCTCAGACCCGCTACAAATGAAAATAAGGCATCATCACATTCAAAAACGCGTTCTTACTTCACTCGCCCAGATTCTTCAAGTTTCGATCTAAAAATGCTTCGAAATAGGTGCCTCCGTAACACCTAAGGAATCATGTTAAGTGGCGCCTTCATTTACTCCATATTTTCATCAAAAATCGACCAATAATGGTAGCCAAAACGCAGTGAATAGGTATCACGAAAATCTGAAACAAAGTCATATTTTTGCTTCGGTTCATCTCAAAATCCCACCTCATTATATGAAAACTGTAAGCACTTCGAAATCTTGCTAGGGCTGATGTCTCACAGCTGAAACAAGAGCTAGGGTTCCAACCCACGTCCAAGAAAGGTCGCTCTTTGCAGAGGAAAATATGTTCATTTCAAGTTGTCGATCAAAAGAGCCTTTCTTTCTTTTTGTAATTCCTCCATTAAAATTAAAGTGACTTTTTATATAGTTTCTTTAATGAAATATTTCAATTGGTCCCTTTTATAAAATTTCATAAAGTCATCTCACAAAATTGATTTAATTAATTACTCATATCACCCTTAAATATTTAAGTGAAGCTTTAGGCAATAGATGAATAATTAAATAAATGATTTCCTGTTTCAACACTTGTCTTTGGAAATTAAAAAGGTAAAATGATGTTTCATGTGTCTGGTGAGAAGGGGACATTACATAAAATTTTAGTCAAATGCAACTAGGAGGTATACAACCAATCTTCATAACATTTTCTAGCAACCTCCAAGTCTATGCAAAAATGACTATTTGTAATATGATATATACAACCATCAAATAATAATGAAAAGGGGTATTTTTATCTAACATAGTAGCTGCAAATACCCTAATACATATGTATCCAAACAAAATATGGATGACCTCCTATATCTTCAATAGGATATTGAACTCTTGGACGAAGCTCAACTCCAAGAATGAAATGCAATAAAAAAACATTTTGTTTGCATGAATATATAAATTTTAATCTTAAAATTCCAAGAACAACAAAATGCACCAAAGTTGTGGTAACAAAAAAAAATGGTTTTGAGTATGTCATGATTTACTTCTAATGTTTTTTAATGATATATGAATTTCATTTTCCCCTTTCATCTAATTAGTAATTTGATTTAAATCCACTTTTGTCAAAAACAAGGGAGTGTTTAATGTTGCATTCATTCTTTCAACCATCTTTCCTTATCTTGAAATTCTATTTATTTTTTATTTAGATGTAGAGTGAAAAAATGATCTTATTACTCATCATGAATTAATATATGAATGCAATTTGTTTGAAAATTATTTTTAACAAAATAATATACTTAATTTTTTTGTATAAAAATCAATCATGATTAGATATTATATAGAATATATATAATAAAATTTGTGTTCATATATTTCCTAAATAATTTTAAATAAAAAACTAGTATAGATTTTTTAAGTACACTTATTTAAAAACACTATGAGATATTTGTTGATCTTTTATTTTTTAAATAGATATATTTAATTTATAATTTTATCATATTATATATTTTTTATTTCTTAAAATATATATTTTTCTAGTTTTTTTCTTAACTGAAAAGCTATCTTCATATAATTTTAAAAAGTTAAAAGGAAAACAAAATAAATTATTTAATTATAATATTATTTTATTCATTATAATCTTTAATCTTTTTCTATTTTTAAACCTCAATGTATATTCTTTTTATTTTTAATTTTGTTATTTCATATATTTCTATAAATATTATTAAATATTAATGCTTTAACATATAAATAGACACCAAATTTAAATAAATAAATAATAAATTATTAATATTATTATATATCATTTATTATAAAATAGTTTTTATATAAAATAACTATAAATAGATAAAAAATTCAAATTTGATATATTTAGATATTTTTTACGCCGAAGGCGTATCTAATATGAGATGGACCAACCTAAACTATTAAATTGACGGCTGATTGCAATCCGTATGCCTTGGGAGACTCTTAAACTGATCCTGAACGTTGTTTTTTCCGCTGCTCTTTTATCTCGTTTTCCAAAAAAATGGATAGTGTATGGTTGTCGCTTGTCTTATACGCACTGTGTGGTTGTATTGCACGTGTGAAATGCAACTTGCATCTTAGGAAAGCTCTCGCAGCACGTTGGTGTTTAATACAACACAATTATGGCATGGGTAGTGTGATCAGAGCGCAGATTAAGGGAGTTGGTTCCGTGTTCAAATCCCACACACATCACAGAAAGGGCCCTGCGTGCTTTTGCAGTTTGGACTACGGCGAGCGAAATGGGTACCTGAAGGGCATTGTTAAAGAAGTCGTTCATGACCCGGGGCGTGGCGCCCCCCTCTGTCACGTCAACTTCAGGCATCCCTTCCGTTACAAGCTACAGAAGGAGTTGTTCATCGCCGCCGAGGGTATGTATACTGGCCAGTTTATTTACTGCGGTAAGAAGGCCAATCTGACTATGGGGAATGTCTTTCCTTTGTGATCTATTCTTGAGGGTGTTGTGGTTTGCAATGTGGAGCAGCATGTTGGCGATCGTGGCTCCTTTGCCAGGGCTTCTAGAGATTATGCCATCGTTATCAGTCACAACCCTGATAATGGCACTTCTAGGGTAAAACTTCCATCTGGAGCTAAGAAGATTGTGCCAAGTAGTTGCAGAGGCATGATTGGACAGGTAGCTGGTGGCGGAAGGACAAGCCTATGGTGAAAGCTGGAAATGTGTATCACAAATATTAATGCAAGACGATTAATCGAATCTCAACTGTTCATCATTTTTCGCCATTCTTTTGGCTATTTTTAGCCATTCCAAACTCTTCCTCGCTGGTATGGAGCTTTCACTTCTCCATATTGGTGAGCTACAACCTGAAAATAAGGTTTGGACGAAGATTTTATAGTATGTTTATTAAAATGGTTATTAAAATGGAAATTATGGCCGAGATCTTAATAATGAGCACATTTAGTTTTCAACATTAGGACATCCTTTATCCTACGTATTAAAGCATATATTAGCATAATTAATATATAATGTATATTTTATATAATAAAAAATAGATTATAAATAATATAATTATATATTATATTTTTTAGCAATACTATGAAATACATATATAAAATTATTAGAATTAATAATTAATATATGATAGTAATATCCATTAAATTATATATAATATATATATTAATATTATATAGGTTATATTATTATTATATATTATATTTTATAATAAAAATTATTACATATAAATATGAAATTATTATAATTAATTTACGTTGAAGGCGTATCCAATCTGAAATGAAGCAAGTTGATTATTTACATCTACGGCTAAAGGTATGCTGGAGATGATTCACACCACCCCATCTGTCCATCATTTTTTATTGTTTTTTTAAAAATTATTTACATCAGTTTATATCTCACTTCAAATATCTCTCTACCTTTTGACGAATACACCCAAAAATATCTCTACGACCATGCATTTATTAAGACACGAAGGGCAAGCTGGGAAAATAGTGGAGCTAGGGAAAATGACATATGAGAGAAGCATTCGCCTCGACAATGTGTGTAAATTGATTGGAAGGTTCAAAATTTTATTCTTGCATCCCCATCTCTATTAAACGACATTGGATTCAGCGTAAATAAGCATTCCTGTGTCCTCATGATCAGCAACACATAGGTTTCATTTGCTAGCGCACGGGGATCATTCATGTATTATTGTTCGAAATGCTCTGCTAGACATTTATGCAAAATGTGGAACGAATATTGTGAACTGTTTGATAGGATGCCTCAAATAAATGTGGTCTCATGGAATACTATGATTGTAGGATATACACAAAAATGCCTTTGGTGAAAAGGATTTAGAAAGTTTTAATCAAAATGTGATTTGCAGGTGTAAAGCTAGACTCCGTGATCTTTGGCAGAGTCCTCCCTACCTGTGCCATAATGGGAGCTTTGGAACGAGGTATGGATATCTATCACAAGATAAGGAAAGAGGAATTTTGTCGGATGTTGTGGCTACAACTGCCCTGGTAGAAATGTACGCAAAATTTGGAAGCATAGACAAGGCATGTGAATTGTTTGACAGAATGCCCCTAAGAAATGCATTCTCATGGAATGCTCTGATTGAAGGATATTCACAAAATGTATTTGTTGAAAATACTTTAAAAACTTTCAAGCAGATGCAGTTGGCACATGTAAAGCCAGATTCTACAACCTGTGCCTGCATCATCACAACCTGTGCCGAATGGGAGCTTTGGAACAAGGTATGGACATCCATCAAAGTATAAAGGATAGAGGAATTTTGTGAGATGTCATAGTTGCAACTGCTCTAGTGGAAATGTATGCAAAATATGCAAGCATAGACAAGGCACGCAAACTGTTTGACAATATGCTTCAAAAAAACTTGGTCTCATGCAATGCCATGATTGCAGGACACGAACAAAGTGGATTTGTTGACAAAGATTTAGAAACTTTTAGGCAAGGGATTTTGTCAATATTATATTTGGAAATTATCTAGTAGATATGTATGGAAAATGTGGAAGTAGACAGGGCACATGAACTGTTTAACAAAACACCTCAAAGAAATGTGGTCTCATGGAATGGGATGCTTGCAGGATGTGCACAAAATGGATTTTGCAAGGATGCTCTCAAAATGTTTGGATTAATGAAGCATTTTGGAACATATCCTAACATTATAAGCTTTTCTTGTGTTCTATCGACATGTAACCATTCAAGCTTAGTGGATAAGTGTTGTGCACACTTCAATCACACAAGTAAACCTTACTATATTACACCTACAATGAATCATTCTATGCATGGTTGAGCTTCTTGTCTGTATAGAGTTATTTGAGGACACCTTAAAATTTATCATTAAGATGCCAATTATAGTCGTAGTAGTTATATGGATGTGTTTTCTTGGTGCCTGTAGATCACATATGGATATAACTCTAGGAGTATTTACAATGACATTGCTTTTTTATTTGTATCCTAAAAAGGTTGTGACTTATGTTCTTCTCTCAAACATCTATGTAGACATGGGCAAGTGGTGAGAGGTTTAAATGGTAAGGAGATTGGTAAATGATACAGGAATTAAGATCCTTGGATGTATTGGATTGAAGACCATAAAATGTTGTGTTTATTTTGTGTAGGGGATAGATCACATCCACATACATAGGAGATCTATGCAAAGTTGGAGAGTTGGCTTAGGAGATGAAGGCAGCAACATATTCCCTAGATTCAAGATATTTACTTAGTGATGTGAAAAAGGAGGGAAAAAAATTGTTTTTTTTTGCTACCACAATGAAAAGTTGGCAATTGCTTTTGGTTTGTTAGATGCACCCTTAGAAAACTATTACAATTGTTAAGAACCTTCAATATGTGTTGATTGCCGCACTACAATGAAATTTATTCCCAAGATTATTGCAAGAGAAATTGTTGTGAGAGATGTGAATTGTTTCCATCATTTTAAATATGCATAATGTTCTTGTGGAGATTATTGGTTATGTTAAATGTAGTGATTTGAAAAATAGACTCACACTATAATAATGGGCACCATGTCACACCTGGACTAATAATGAATGAATAAGGTTTTATTTTCAATTTTTAGAAAGAAGAAATTGGTTTTGTTTTTGTTTTGAATATTTGGCAATCTAGGCTAGAATGTCGGCTTCTTAAAATTACATTGTTGGAGTATTTGCCAAAGACTATTTTATAAATAACATAGACATTTAACTGAATTTTTTTCATATTTACCAACATATGTTTGAAAAAAAAGGTTGGAGGCAGGGAAAGAGAAAAGCAAAAGGTGAGGAACACTTCAAGTAAATCTAGAGATGCTTGACTAAAAATAAATGGGAGAGGAGGGCTCACAATTACCCTTGTCATTTTGTATAGTTCTTTTGTTTGGATTAAGTGTCAAAATGGGACATAACAAATCAATTAAGGGGGCAATCAAGTGCATAAGACATGGGCATGTAATTGATTGACTCAGTAACTAGTAGCCTTTACAATTACTTTGTTTCATTAGTTGCCTTTTTAAATTATCTACACTATTTCATATTTCAACCAAACTATCTACACAAATTAAAATATTGCCATTCAATTATTCGGCGTACCTATTGCACACCTAAAGTGCAATAGGTAGTTATAAATATTTTTAAAATATATATACTGCATTCTTCTCATAACTATCAATATAGGCGCTTTTACTAATTTTTAATTTTATTCCACATGAGCGGAGTCGTATTTGCATTTATGTTTATTTGTGGACGAGGGAAGAGAAGATATTTCAGGGTTTTCTTCTGCTCTGTTAACCACACGAAGATGGATATGATGTGCAACTTTAAATGGATACGCCCTCTCTTTACACAGGTAACTTCTCCTCTTTCTACCAAATAATACAAAACCTCATCTCACCACACACGCAAGCAAGAGAAATCCCCTCCTCACATCACACACAAATTTAATGTTTTGCACTTCACTCAGTCCATTAGTGCCCTCTATAAACTGGGAAACACAAACAAGGCCTGGGACCTTTTGCATTCAGCCATAATTGAACGCCTTCCTCTCGATGTCGTATCCTTCAACGTGCTTTTAGGTGGCCTTGCAAACTCTGGTGATCGTCGTAGAATCAACTCCCTTCTTGTTGAAATGAAAGAGATGGAAATACATCCAAGTGTTATCACCTATACTACCCTCATAGAGACTTTGTGTAAAGGGAATCGTATTGAGGAAGCACTTGGGATTTTGCACAAAATGAGGCACGCTCATTGTTTTCCTGATATTGTTACATACAACACCCTAATTGATGGGATCTGCAAAAGAGGTAGAGTAGATGAAGCTCTTGTTTTTTTGCTGAGATGATACAAGCTGGCATTTCTCCTGATATTATTTCGTATAATACCTTAATTAATGGTCTTTGCAAGGTGGGTAGGGAAGATGAAGCTCTCAGGTTAGTAGCTAGAATGAAACATAGTTACTACTCTCCAAATATTGTTACATACGACACCCTACTTGATGGTCTTTGCAAAGTAGAAAGACTAGATGAAGCTCTAGGATTAGTAGCTAAAATGTTGCAAGACGGCCATGTTCTTAGCACCTACACTTATACTAGCCTGATAGATGGCTTTTGCAAGGCTGGAAAAATAGACAAAGCTTACAATCTGTTTGTACAAATGATGGAGTTTGGTCCTTTACCCAATGAAGTGACATTTAGTGTAGTTATTGATGGACTGTGCAAAGATGGTAGGATAGACAAGGCTTGGGATTGTTTCCATGACATGTTCAAAAAGGGTTTACAGCCAAATGTCATTACTTATAATTATTTGGTATGTGGCCTATGTGAATTACATGAGGTGGAAAAGGCTCAAAATTTGTTCAAAGAGATGCTAGGAAAAGGCTTCTCACTAGATGTTGTTAACTACAATAGTCTAATTGTTGGTTTATGTCAGAGTAACAGGGAAAGTGAAGCATCTACACTTCTCTCTCAGATGGAAAACAGGGGACATCTTCTTGATGTAATTACATATAGTACTTTGATATGTGCATTCTGTAGAACAGGACATATGAACATGGTAGTAAAGATGTTAGAGGAGATGGCAATAAGGGATGTGAAACCTAATGAAGTGACATACACCACAGTCATTGATGGTCTGTGCAAGGCAAGAGATCTTTCTAGAGCACATTCACTCATGAAGAAGATGCTAGATGAAGGCTTGTCTCCTGATGTAGTCACTTACAGCTGTCTGATTGATGCCCATTGCAAAATTGGTGAAATAGATAAGGCCTTGAAGTATTTTCTAAACATGAAAGTTGTTGGTATTGTCCCAAATGTTCAAACCTATAGTATATTGATTGACTTTTTTTGCAAAGAAAACAAACTTGATATAGCTTTCTCAATGCTGAAGGAGATGAGAAGAAAGGATTTGGTTCCAAACGTTCTCACATACCATACATTATTCTTCACTTTCCGGAAAAGACAGGACCTTGAAAACACTCTTTTGTTGATGGATCAAATGAAGAAAGAAGGTTGCGCCCCATGTGATGCAATTGTCCGGATACTTGACTGGCTGGTTGAAGTTGGTCAAATGAAAAAATTAAGGGACTTTGTAAATGATGATTCTTTTATTATTTCTAAGACAGCATAGTTCTCATTCCTGGGTGAGCACTAGCCATATCAAAATCGCTCTGAGATATATATTTTCCCAGGTCTAGAAGTTGATATTTATGCATTCATTTCAGTGTTATGTATAGAACCATTCTTTTGTGTAATGAGAGGAAAATTACTTTGATAGTCTGGATTGAAGCGTAATTGGATGGTTCCGTTCTATTATTGAAGATTTTTCTTTTCAACATATTACAGTAGTAAGCAATTTCAGAATTATCAACAATTTTAAACATTTATATAGTTTTCTACATAGTATGAAATGTTTTACGTTTAGCATATCAAATGTTAACTTGAAAAGATAGTTGTAAGGGTGTCTGTCACATTCAGGTCATCATTTTCTGATATCGTGAAATGAGGCATCTACAAGGTGCCCTAATAATTAAACCAGAAACCATATTGGAGCTAAATTGTGAGTTGTGGCAATTTTAGAATTATACTTCAATTATCAACAATTTTAAACATTTATATAGTTTTCTACATAATATGAAATGTTTTACGTTTAGCATAACAAATGTTAACTTGAAAAGATTGTTGTAAGGGTGTCTGTCACATCAGGTCATCATTTTCTGATATAGTGATAATCAACCCAGAAACCATATTTGAGCTAAAATATGAGTTGTGGCAATCCAGAACATTAAACTCTTTGCTGACTTTGTAATAACAAGTCTGCAAAACTAAAATGATTTCTAATAAGAAATGTACTCTGCTGGGGTAAATTTCAGTATCTATATGTCTATCTTTAGGGAACCAAATATAATATTTGTAGCTAACTCATCTAACAGTATAAACCAGATCATGACCGAAAATTTTATATTTCCTGCTAAGGATGGATTATCTTCGTGCTCTTATTCACCTAGACTGTGATTGACAGATCTGAGTGATTTTGGTATTTTTATCTCATTCTTCTAAAATTGAAACCTACTACATATTCATAATCCAAGTAGTCTAGTCTAGGGGATCATAATTTAACAAACAATTTTATCTCTTGTATTATGAAGATTCTATTTTCTTATTGTCTGAAATACACTAATTAAATTAGGGATGTTTGAGCTATTACAATGTGAACTTTCTGAATATGGTTTCTCGACTGGTAACTATTGAGAGGCTTTCTCATCAATATTTTGTGTGCCTTAGATTTTTTTTTCTTTTCATTGACAAATGAATTAGGGATATAAGATTTTTTTTGTAAATGCCCTTCCATTCTTCATCCCGAGATGAATTTCTGTTAATTTCTCTGCATTTTCCGTCTCTAGACTTGTTAGTATCAATGTCTTCTACAACTGAAATATCTTAATATTGAAGGAGAAATATAAATGTCTAGACTCTAGAGAATCATTCACATTTAAGTTTATTCAGCCATTGATAATTATTTTTCTGATTCTTTCCAAAAGTTTTGAGGCTTACATGTAGATGATTTGATGCAATTTGATTTTTGATGCAATTTGACTTTATTTCACTAAAAGTTTCCAAAGAAGTGAAGTTTATTTCAATGTTGAAATTTGTGTGCTAGCTGATTTAGAGAAAAATCATAAAACTCCATTTCATAAAATTTTTCTTATGAGTGTGAAAACAATTATTTAATGACAATTGATTAAGGGAAAAACCACCAAATAACATTTCATAAATTTTTTATTATGAGTGTCAAAATGATTATCAAAGCTCTATAGTTAGGTGAAAGCTCGCTTGTGTGTGATTGTTGGCCAATGAATTAGAGCTTGTGCTAGGCTAATAAACCATGGCTTTCCTAGTCTAGTGAAAGCCCACTTGTATGCAATTGTTGGCAAATGAATTTAGAGAGTATGGTAGGTTGTTAAACTATGGGATTCCAATGAAACATTCTTGCTTATATCAAAGAAAAAGAGGAAATATACAACATGATCAAGAAATTGAGATCAAGAGTTTAATCTTTTGGCCAATAAAGGATCTTGTAGGTTACTTATAAGGGAGATAAAAAATTGTGATAGGCTAATAAAGAATCAGTTTCCAAAGAGACATTCTTGCTTATATCAAAGAGAAAGAGGAAGTAGGAAATGTTGGTGTGAATAAGATATTTTACCTATCTAGTCCACTAGTAGGTCATATTCACATGTTAAGTTTAATTAGGCCCTAGGGAGTTTTTCTGGAAGTCTTAGGTGTCGGGTGATTTTATCTTATCTTAACATTTAATTCTTGCGTTCTAGATCATTTAATAATTGTTGAGGTAATTGTCTCATTGTACAAGGATTAAGACACATGTAATGATCTTGTCTAATCCTATCTCTCAACCTTGTATTTATAAGGAAGGCATCTCATGTACATTTCATATTCAATCAATCAATCTTGCATCCATAATCAAGCAATATATTCTTGTCATTTTTCTCTTGTGGAAGATACTTTGGTTTGGTAGTTGATCCTAGGAGCTTGAGTCTTTGAGTGACTCTAACAGGTAATGTGGTTGAGAAATTGAGATCAAAGTCTCATTCTTTGGCCAAGAAATGATCTTTTAGGCTACTTATAGGGCCACCACCAAGTACTCTAGTAGTGGTAGCCACTTATCGATATTTTGTGACACTATCTTTAGAATAAGAGACACACCCTTTTTCTTGTGAAAGAACCAAGGGTGGGCTCATTAAAAATAGAATTTTTGAATAAAGTGAGAAATAATGTTGATGAGTTCATTACATATTGTATTTACACGAATGGTCTTCCTTGCAACCATGTAAAATCATGATATTGATAGGAAATGGTGAGAGGATAAATGAGACACCTGCAAGTTATGGTTATGAAAAATTACCACTTTCTTGGCCAAGGAAAGAAGGTTTGTAGATATTTTATTATAACCTATTAAGGATTCATGGGCGAAAAAAAGGGCATCCATCATTTATGTGGATGGAAATATTGCAAAAGTATGCCCTTAATTAATGTATTGTAGTGCGCCCTAAAGATGCGATGTTTTAGGGGTGCTATGTGTGAGGGGAAAGTGAAGGATGCCAACTCTATTGCCAAAATTCTCATAGGGTACATTGAGGCAAAGGGGCCACAAAATGTTGTCCAAGTTATAGCAAACAATTTTCAAAATTGCAAAGTTGTAGGGTGGTTGTTCGAGGGGAGATATCGGCACATGTTTTAGACACCATGTGTCATTTACTCAATCAACTTGGTGATACGTAAACTGCACAAATAAATCAAGTGGATGAAACAACTCTATTCTAAGGTTGATTAAATTTATATATTTGTTACTAACCACCATATCTCACAATCCACTTTCACATCTTTCTCAAAGTTGGAGTCATCAAAGGTAATTTTATGAAATTTCAATATTTGATTTTATTTATGTATTTATGATGTAGAAGCATCTTTGTTAATAAGGCAATATTGCATTACCAAAAATAGTGACCAATAGTGACCAATAGTTCATAATTTCATTAGTTGAATAAACTTGGAACCACTAGCATTTTTTCTTTATCAATTTCTTGATTGAAGAGTACAAATCATTTCTTGTAATAATTTGTTAGAGTCGCTCAAATTCCTCTACCATCATATTCCATCACCTTATGTTATTAATTGGTTATAACAACTCTAGCATCATGAGAATTAGTCAAACCAAATGAAAAAGTTCAGTAACAACCATATAGTTGAATTCATGCTATGTTCTTGCAAAGTGATATGGTGACAAAGAGAGAAAATGAGATGCTTTGAAGTGGGGTTTGGGTAAAGAATATTAATCTAAAATTAAACTAAGAGAATCAATTCAATTTTTGGTTGTTTGCAATTGATTTCATTTCAAATGACATTTGGGGGAAATCAAAATTAGTTTTTTTTTGGTGGGTGCAAATGTTTTGATAATCATGAGATAAGTAGCTATAACTCATTGTTTTAGTTGAAATATAGAATAATAAGGATCTTCTTCAATTGATGTAGGGGCATTGTACATGGACCACAAGTAGCCCATTTTCTACCACAATTTGAGATCTTGAATTTTGCTTCATGTTTTAGCAATCATTCAACCATCTACTAATCACATAGAGTAAATGAGTTTAGATTCTACCTAGGCCACTCTTATTAATAAATGCATTCATTTTGGTGCTTAGATAAGGATTTGGGAACTATTTTGGAACGTATACATATCAGGGAAATAATCTAGAATGCCTCACTTGGATTTATATTTTATGTTCAGGAAGAGAAATTGAGAAGAGAGTGTCATGAGAAAAGAGAGGGTGAAGAAATAGCCACCGCTCTAGAAACATTTGAGTTTTTTTCCTTTTAGTAGGAACAAACAAATGTGGAAGAAGAAAGGAGAGAATTACACATAGGAATGGGAAGGGAAATACACTAGAGATAAAACAATAAGGGGAGGTGTGTAAAATAAAGAAGAAAGACAAGGATGAGATCATGAGAGTCATGTAGGAGAAAAAAGCAGAATTTATCTCAACAAGGTAGGCCTCTAATACAAAATGATGGGTTTTACTTTATGCTACATGAATTGATGAAAAGGAAATGTGAGGCGAGAGAAGTTTGCATACACAACAATAGAAGGGGGGTACGCCCATAGAAAAATATGGAAAGAGTAGAATGCACAAGATTGGAAGAAGCAACTACATTTCTGAGAGTTTGATTCTTTATGCATAAGTGAAGAGGGCATGAAGTAGAGGAAGCATCCAACAAGAGAATTTGGATGACAAGAGAGACATGAAAAGGTGAATATTCCAAAGTAGGCCACGAGTAGGAAATAAAACAAGTACTCATGTGTGTTTTGATGAAATACAAGAGATGTCTTCACTTGGAGTTAGTGAGGGCATATAACCTTAGTGCATGTAAAGTAGATCAAATGATGTCATCTCACATAAACATATCATTTCTACGTGCCAAAATGTCCAAGTAATTGACAAAAAATGTGAAATAAAAAAAACTTAATAAAATGTACCCAAAGAAGATTCTAGAAAAGGCGAATGAATGAATTTGAAGAGCTTTGAAACCTTTCCAATGCCACTAGATTCACAAAATCAGAGATACAGGTGAAAAGTTATGAGATCAAAAGAATAAAATGATTATCTAACTTTGACTAAGAAGAAAATAAACTAGGAGAAAAATCTAATGATGGGACCTACACCACTAGAAATTTCTCATAACTATCTTTTTGACAATATCTTGTTTGCCCAATTTCGACATCATATGCCTAATTTATGCTAAAAAAATTAAAAATGATCCTTTAGGGAAATTTAGGGCTTGGAGGGGTCAACCGTATGATTGAGGACATCATGATAATGTTAACATTATGTCATCAAACAAAATATTCAAGGAATTTTCCCTTCACTATGAAAAAGCATCACTTTTCCTGAAAAATGGATGTCATTGAAATATTCTATATTCACTCACTAAGAATATGCAAATCGATTTTTGAATTTACCAAAAAAAACTTTTCCATCATTGATGTTTATTTTTATGGCCACCTGAAACCTATTATTGGTGCTAGAGAAGTTTGGCAATTATTGGTTTAGCATTGGAAATCGTGTTGCGGTTGTTGGTGGGTGCCCATGATGACTTAAGGTGTCATCAACAAGATAAGGGCTACCGACTGGTGGCCTTGGCTACTGCTTAGTGACAAGGTAGGGTGGGGTTGTTGTCAACAACTTGTACCCCATAGCTCCTAGAAATCACTTGCAACCAAAACACCTATCACATCTGAAGACAAAAATCCATTGATATGCACATGTAACCTTGAGAAGAGATGATATAGAAAACTAATTGATTTTGTAATGAATTCATCTAAATGAATGAGAATCCTTATAAAAGGAAAATGCAAACCCTAGATGAGGGTTTGATTAGATTGTGAAAAGTGTCCTAATATCATGTAATTAGACAACTTAACCTATAAATAGCCCAATATAGTAATAAAAATTACTCCTAAGTTTAGCTTAAGTATTTAAAGTAATAAGGGACCTAATAATAAATTAATTATCAAGTGATTTCATAATTAAAACAATAGAGAATACCAAGATATATGATTACACTCAATTGCAATTAGAAAGAAGTTATAATAGTTTCAGAAGGTTAAATGATGCATTCACCGTGAGGATGGGTAGAGAGATTCAGGGTGATATGGGTCTAAGGATATCTCCAAAAGCTATTCAATGGATTAGCACTTATGGTGACCATTTTATACAATTTCAAAGATTCACCTATATCAGAGTTGGGAGATTTGATGGACTGCCCTATAAACTACCTAAATATGTTGAAAACAAATGTGTTGTCATTGAGGTATGCAGATAGATAACATAGGTGAACAAGAGATGCTAAGAGAGAAAAAAGGCAAGAATTCCTTTTCCTATTGGCCTTGGCCATTATTCATGTAAGTCCATGTCTAATGCTCTTAATATAGAAAAGAATTTAGAGAAATATACTATGCATTTTTATGAGAGAATATTTTCTTTCGATAGTAAAGAGTTTGTTAAAATAAATTTGGAATTGGGACCAAGTTTTTATCATCTCCCGACCCTAGAAGACTATTGGGAAAACTGCAATGATGAATATGAAGTTAGAAGGAGTTGGATGAGATTGTCACTATGACATTTCATCACTTTTAAATTAAAGTAGGATATTCATGATATTGAGGATGATGAATCCGATTTATTTGATCCCATCTTTGTTGATTGTAGACAAATGCAACCCATTTTTATCAATTGATTGGGGTATGAAAGAGATTGAAACTACTGAGGTGAAGTCTACCATAGTTCTCAAGAGTAGTGAATGGGTAATGAATAAGATTGCAAAAAATCTATAGTCACATCTCAAAAATCTAAGTAGAGCCCAAAGTGTGCCGAGAGTAGTTAGAGATAATCCCCTTCTACTCAACAAATGTCTCCTACTAAAAAAATAGCTCCCAATAGAGAAGCAGATGATAATGAGGAACCTTCAGAGAAAAATCTCCCAAAAAATACTTGTCCAAAGGCATCTAAAAAAAGGTTCAAAAGGAAAATACAAATTTTAAGAGTGGAGCTTGTGATAGAAGAATCAGATGAGGAAAACACTGTTGATATACCCTCTTCTCCATCTAAGACAAGCGATTCTTCTTCCTCTAGTTATCTTACAAATTCACCTCCATCAAATGAGCCTTCGAACCTTCACACTCCCACTGGACCAACCCTCCTTCCTCTCCAGAAGTGGAAATTTCTAATACTCCTCATCTTCAAAGATCTTTGCAATTTTCTTCTCCTAATACTAGGTCAACTTTCACCCCTTCCTCCACTTCTTGGTTAGAGTAAACTCTAAATAAGAAAATATAGTTCAAATGAACCTCTTTGATAAGGATATTGTTGGACAACTTCTTCAAAGAATCCCATAACTTAAGAAGCATAAAACTACTTCTAGGTTATTGGTAGATACCACCATGGGCAACATGTATGCAAAGGTTTCTCACCCTTTGCACATAAGGAGACCTATCAAATGACTGTGAAAGATTTTAATATCACTAGAATTAATTTGGGGCCTTCAAAAAGAGATGGTGATGTACATAAATTCCAAGTATCAAGTGCTAAGATGGTGGAGAGGATAGAAAAGGACAAACAAATGAAGGATCAACTAAAACAAA
This sequence comes from Sequoiadendron giganteum, assembly GCA_007115665.2. Taxonomy (NCBI): domain Eukaryota; kingdom Viridiplantae; phylum Streptophyta; class Pinopsida; order Cupressales; family Cupressaceae; genus Sequoiadendron; species Sequoiadendron giganteum. The sequence goes on along the minus strand of CM021103.1, from coordinate 114,916,355 downwards.
AAAGTTTTTTAATGAATTTTTTTAAGTTACTTATTGATCCTTAAACTCAACCAACAAGCCAAATAAATATTTCTTTTGATCTTAACCCAACCAATGGAAGGGAGACAATCAATCAAATTCACATGTATAGTTCTTATGGTAAGGCAACTAAAGATTGGGTTAAGGATATTATAACTAAAGGAATGAAATTTATTGAGGAGATGAGAAAAAATTATGATGATGCAAAGTCACTGAAGAAGGAAATTGACAATGAAATTGCAAGCACCAAAAATGAGTCAATGTGGCAACAAGCAAATAAATAATTGATCTTGGGATGGATAAGTTAGCAATAGAAAAAATCCTACTAAGTGTTGATGAGACTAGATGTTTCACGTGGAGAAAGAGCATCAAGTGGAATTTCTCGTTCTTAAAGCAAAATATTTTAGAACAAAATAAATTTCTAAAGAAATGCAATCAAATTAGGTCTGATATTTAGAAAGATTTGTTAGCTATCAATGTTTTTGAAAATATAAGCAACATTTATAGGGTATTGTACCCTTTACATGGAAAGCCCAAAGGGCCAAAGGAAATCATAGTTCAAAAAACTTTGAACTAGAAGAACAAACAAAAACAATTGTCCGACAACTGTAGAAAAATAAAAAAAAGATTAGACAAACCTCGAGACAGAGGATTCTAAACTGGCTCCTCAAACTTGAGGCCATGAGGAGGCAACGGCTTTGGGGAGACCCTTCTTTTTCTACAGCACAACCAACCAGGAAGGCTAAAAATCAAGAACCAACGAGCAAGGCAAGGGGAGTGGATCTGCATCAACCTCCCCGAGAGAGGATCCACCATGCAGCGATGGAGTCAACATCGAAGCAACAAAGATAGGAGCAATTAGAGGTCCAAAATAAACAAACAAAGAAAGACGTGCATGTTCTGACCAAACAACAACAACAGAGGGCTCTGATGGAACAAAGATAGCAGAAGGCTCTGCGGAAGGGAAAGCCGGAAGAGGGTCCTGTGAATTTGCGAGGGGATTAGTCACCAAAGAGGAACTAACCGAAGGAACTCCTGAAGGAGGAGAACCCATGGTGAGATGGTCCGAGAGAGCATCCTTGTTAGCTATCAATGTTGATATAAGAAAAAATGATAATTCCTAAGATGAAGATTTGGAGATATTAAAGAACAATTTCAAAGAGATGATGGAAGGGATTCTTAATTGATAATCATTTTGTGTGGACGATTTGAGGAAGATATGTGCCATTGATTCAACATTGACATAGTGTATCAGACATCTGACAAAATTCTTAGAAAATTTGGATTTGGTCAGAAGAAATAAAGCACTTTGGAAACTAAGAATCAAAAAAATCATTATTGGGTACGAAATTAGGAGGTGAATGAGCTCTGCTAGGGTTTTGTGTTTTTTGAGGTCATCCTTGGCCCCTCTTGCATCATACTGCGCGAGAAATTTTTTCCTTCACTAAGTATGGCCACAATTACTATGGTTTTAGGGGTTTATTATGCTTTCAACCAGTATTAACCCAACAATTCATGTTGGTGTTAGCAGTTCGTCGACGCAATTCAATGGCTCCCCCACCGAACAAACATCCTCAAAAATTTGTTCTAAAAGTCTTTCACGAGGTAAGTATTATGATGCCCTTTCTGATTTAGTTCTACCTTTACCTGATTTTGAGTCTGCTTGCCAATGGCTCGAACAACACACCCTTGTGGGTTATTTTGTTGGGAGGACTCCCCCCAAAAGTGTGTTGAAAGAATGGGTCAGCAAGGCTTGGGCCCCTCATGGGGTCCTCCTTGATACGGTCCGGAACTTGACCAAAGGATTTTTTATGTTCTGCTTTATGGAAGTTAATCATGTCCAAGCTATTTTGGGCCATGGGCCCTAGTATGTTAGGTCCTCCTTGTTGGTTTTGCAGGATTGGACCCGGAATTTTGCTATCTCAGGCGACACCAAAATGCATGTCACAGTCTGGATTGAGTTTCCTGGGTTACCTCTACCATGCATGCCCTTCCTGAATGATATTGCTTCCTCTTTGGAGAGGGTTGTTTGTATTGAACTTGATAGGTTCTTCCAAGCCCGACCACAGAAGAGGGTTTGTGTGAAAGTTGATTTATCCAAGGATTTGAAGGAGTCTATAGAAATTCAAATAGGTGCTAGTAGGCACACCCAAAAATTCACCTATTCAATCTGCTCAACACGTGCTATCGGTGCCAGTCAACCGACCACAAGATCAAGGACTACCCTTTGATAGTTCCTCATACACCTTCACCATCACAGGATGTTGAAAAGCCTCGTCAGGTGGAGCCTTTTGCTAAGGTTGAAACAAAGTGGACTATGGTTACAAACCGAAAAAATAAGTCAACTAGTTCTGGGTCAGCTCCCAAGGGCTTTGAACCATCCAAAGTGGTTTCAAACCCTTTAGAGAAGGGGACAACTGCTCCTTCAGGAGCTATTTCTACTTCTGTATGGCCTAGGTCAAAGGCCATGCATTAGCTTGCGGTTGTTATGTGTACTCAACTGGCTATTCCTCCCACAATGGGAGCTCAACAACGGTCTTGTAGCCCGTCTCCACCACTGGAAAAAGGAGAATATGTGCTAGAAAAATGGAGGTTTTCTCCTCCTATTCAGATTGGTTACGTTCCACAAGAGTTTTTGAAGAATAGTTTCTCTTCCCTGGTTGAAGAGGAACTGGATTCTGCAAGTATGGAAGATTTTCATCCATGAATTTTATTTCATGGAATGTTCAAGGTTTAACTGACCTCTCCAGGAAGTATTCTGTTAGGAATACTTTACAAAAATATTCATGGATTGAAGTGCTTTGTCTCCAGGAAGTTAAAATTTTAGGTTTTTTGCATGCTTCGGCTTGTCGCTCTATTTGGCCAGCCAGTACTATGTTTTGCACTTTGCATGAGGCTGGTTGTGGTGGAGCTACCACTCTTTTGGCCCCACAATTGCATTCTTGCATGGTGGACCATGGGGCTAACCCTTCCCAGCGGGTGGTCTGGGTTCTTCTCAACATTGAGAATCATTCCTTCATGATTATTAATGTTTATGCCTCTAATGATGTCGTGGAGCGCTACCTGCTTTGGCGCTAGATTGTTGATTCTCTGCCAGTTGCCACTTGGTTGCTCTACAGGAATTTTAACATGGTTGAGATGGCGTATGAAAAGGATGGCACCTTGCCTTTCTGTTGGACTGCGGGCGAAAGGGAGGCGTGGTTTTACATGTGCAATAAATTGGGGCTTTTTGATCCCAATATGGGCTGCCGCCATTCTCATTCTCTCTGGCACACTTGATGTAATTACAGGGTTGGTTCTGACAAAGTTTTTAAATTCCTTGATCGTGCCATGATCTTAGCTCAATCTTTTTTTTCCTTTACTAGTTCTGCTTTGCCAATGAAGCCGTTAGTGGATGTGACTCTATCTGATCACTTCCCAATTTATTTTCACATTGAATGGATGTCTCGTCAACCCCGCACGTGTAAGACTCAATTATTTTTGAACACATCTTTGCTTTGTCATAAGCCCACCCTAGCCCACATTCATCGAGTGTGGAATTTGGAGTGCAGACCAACTGGCTAAATAGGATGGATTGATTGGTGGAATGATGCCATCATTCGTACTACGCGTTTCTTGCGCATTTATGGGCACTAGTTGGCTATCTTTTGTCAGTGATCTTATGAGGCCTCCACTACCAACTTGTGTGTTGCTATGGAGGCTTTGGTGGCAAGTCCTTTCTCCCTGTCACATCAAGTCAGGGTGGCGGAATTAAGGCACCAAAAGAAAGTGGCTGATAATTATGCTGCCAAAGGAGCGCAAATCAAAGCTCGACTTCACTAGCTTAAAATCGGTGATCGTGCCTCCAAAAATTTTTTTGGCTCTTCATGCCAGACACTCATCCCTAGGCATCAAAAAAATCAAATATGGTAACTAGGTGCTCTCTGAGCTACCCGACATTCTCCAGGCCTTTGTGCTCCATTATGAACAGGTTTTCACTGCTCAGGACTCCACGCTTGTGTGGCAACAAGCCCTTCAGGAATGCCTTGTTGTGCCACATAGGCTCTCTTTAGCCCAGATTAATTTTTGTGATCAATTGTTAACAATTGATGATCTCAAGAAAGTTGTTTCCTCTATGGCAGATGACAAGGCTCTTGGGATTGATTGCTTCCCTTGTGAATTTTATAAAGCCCTTTGAGACTATGTTGGGAGTGATTTGCATCATGTTTATCTTGAAGCCTTTCAAACCAACTCTCTAGGAAATTTAATAAATAAAGGCAATATAAAATTCATACCTAAGTCTAGTGATCCAGAGGATATTTGCAACTGGAGGCCCATCACACTTCTCAATGTTTCCTACAAAATCATTGCCAAATCTCTGGCTCTAAAAATTTGCCACCTCTTGCCTCAAGTTGTGTGCCCTGAGCAGATTGGTTTCATTAAATCTAGGTTTATTCTGGATAATATCATTGTTGTTTGGGAAGGCATGGAGTGGGCCTGGCGCTCCAACCAGAAAGCGATGTTCATTAAAATTGACTTTTCCAAAGCTTATGACCGCATTCAATGGCCTTTCATTCTTGCGATGTTGCAATCCTTGGGGTTTGGACCCAACTTCATTCAGTCTGTTCGTATGCTTTTTTTGATGCTTCAGCTTGCATTACCATTAATGGCCACCAGTCTTCTGCTTTTGGTATTTTTCGTTCAATTTTCCAAGGGTGCCCTCTCGCCTCTTCTTTGTATATGCTAGCTGCTGAAGGCTTTGGCTACCTTTTAGCCCATGCTGTCTCTCAGCAGTGTGTTAAAGGGATTTCTCTCCCAAGATCCCAGGAGCAACTTGTTAATGGCCACTTTGTAGATGATTCCTTTCTCACTCTATTGGAAGAAGAAGAATCTATCACTGCTACCCTTGATTTTCTTAATACTTTTTGTCTGGCCTTCGAATCTGCAATTCAATGGCACAAGACCTTATGCTACAGACAATCGGTGTTAGCCACTTCTCTGTGGCTCCAAACTTATAATTGGAGGTGGATTGGGCAGGGAGAAATATTTCATTTTCTGGGCATCCCCTTTGCCTTTCAGGCTTCCTCTCAGGAGCTATGGCAAGCCGTGCTCTCCAGGGTTGAGCAAAAGCTGGCCTACTGGATTACTAAGCCTCTCCCTTTGGCTAGAAAATTCCAAGTTTGCTCTAAAATTTTGGTAGCTACTCATGTTTACTACTCTTCCTGCTGGGCTCCTTCCAAATCTGCCTACAGTAGGCTTGAAAACTACTACGGGATTTTTTATGGGCTTCCTCTGAAACCCACAAAGGTTTTCATCGGGTCGCTTGGGAGTATTGCTATCTCCCTAGGGACTTTGGAGGGCTTGGGATGCTCTCCACTCAATGACAAGGGATTGATCTTTGTGTCAAATGGATTATCTAGGCTCTCATTGGAAATGAAGCTTGGAAGATTCTCCTCAGGCATTGCCTTCAGTCAAGTTTTCTTATTCACAGACCCACCTAGAAAGGAATTGGTCTCCAAACCCTCTTGGTTATGAGGGAGCTGGTCCAAATTATTGGCACCTTTGTGGCCAAGATAATTTGGCGCTCTTGGGAGGCTGTTAAGCCTTGGCTCCAGTGGGCTGGGTTTGGATTTCGGGATGGGCTTTCCCTCAACCAAAAAAACTTATGGTGGTCTCCCCTTCTGGCTCAGAATAGTCAACCCATGGTCAAGTCGCCTTGGATCAAAGCCCTTAGATTTCACAAAAAGGGTTTTCAAACCCTGCAACAACTCTTTCACTAGCCCATTATTTGTATTTTGCAGTGGGATGCTTTTAAAGCCTAGTACAGTCTTCAAAACCAGGACCACGCTACATTCAATGGGTTGGTGAGAGCCATTTCGGCGGACATGCTTCACAAATTTGGCACTCACAGGCACAAACCTTGGTGGAAAGATTGGAAATGGTTTCCAGACACTCCTCTTAGGAGCTACAAGTCGCGACTTGGTTATAGGTGGCTCTCACCCCATTTTCCTATGATCAGTAATTTGAACCAGAGGTGGCTTCTTAATTCCTCTTTCCATGCCTAGCGTCAAAGGTTTGATGCCACTTGATCTGCAATTGTTAATCCAAAGCTGGCCCACTTTACTTGGTGTTTTTTTCCAAGGCTTGCCTATGGGTTCTCGACTTCTTCATTTGGGGGTTTCTGACCCTCGCTAGCCTTTTTGTGGGCAGTCTAAAAGCTTTAAGCATCTTTTTTAGTTTTTTCCTAGAGCTCAGCAGCTTTGGACTTGGATTCATGATTTCTTTTGGCCTTTTCGGCCATAACCCTTTTCTTGGCATATGGTTCTGCTGGGGGATTCGCCTAGGATCTTGGCTGAATTCACCCAACTTTGGCACACTTTCAGGGTGGAAATCCTCTTCAATATTTGGAAAGACAAAAATGCTTGCATATTTTCTCATTCTCATTTGGATATTAATGTCTGTCTTTATGCTAAAGCAGTTATTTGTTCTAATGTTCTCTTACAGATACAGGTGCAAGTCAACAAAGTTGCACTGGAGGTGGCTCACCTTCAGGTCCTCCTGGGCCACTGGGGCAATGCCCCTTGTATTGTGGCTCGAGTCTCTGATTTTCCCTCCTCCTCCCATGGCCGATCACCCTCTCGAGTCTGGAAGTGGAGTGGCTTCGTGCTTCCCCACTCCCAGCCTCCAGCTCGACGGGATTCTCACCCTCTCAGGCATGCTCGTTCTCCTCCGACGCGGCCTGACCAAGGATGGCCTCTTGGTGTGACTGGGAATGGTGGTGGCTGTTTTGGGTGGCCCTCTGATGTTCCGCCTACTTGTGGCTCTGGCTGGCCTACTAGTGGTAAAAATTTTCCGCAGTTGGCTCTTGCAATCTCACCTTGGCGTGAGGAAGAAGATAAAGATAAAGATAAAGATGATGATGGTTGGGGTACTCCTCCTGATGTCACTCCAAACCCCGCTGATGTATGGGAGAAAAATACGGATGATAGAGATCCCCCAAGCTCTGCTGGCACTGCTTTGGCCGCCTAATGGCGTGTTTTTTTATTTTATTTCATGTTTTTAGACTTCTAGGCTCGACCCATGTGATTTGATATTTTGGCTTTTCTGGGCTTTGCCCATGTGACTTTCGGGGTGTGCCTTCTTACCACTCGCCCCTTTTTTTGTGAATATGTATTCTTATCTTTAAATGAATATAGATATCTGCCTATTCATAAAAAAAAAATCATTAGTCCACTACAGAGTGAAAGGCCATTTGTCATCAAGGCATTTCTAGACTACAAAGCCAGGTGTGTCACACAATCAACCCAACCATCACACAAAAATAAGAATGATACTAACTACAATAGTGTGAGGTAACTCCAATAGTGTGCCACCTCAACAATGATGAGTTTTATTTTTATTTTATAATATGAACTTTAATTTTTAAGGGGCATTAAAGTTTCAATTTTTTTAAAGGATTATTTAACCTCTAAGAAATATTTTTTTTAAAGATTCAATTACTCTTGCACACATATATTAGATAAGGTGTTATGAAGCTTCATCTTCTTTTGGAAGGTCCTTAATCTTTTCTAAGCAATAGAAGAAGTTAGAAAGAAAGAAATGTAATTTTGTTAATTTGGAGATGTAAGTCTATGAGCATGCAATCTTGGATACTTAGAATAAAATCTATTATGATCTATGCATTATAATTGGTTTTGTTAGGTTTTATACTTTGTGTATGTGTAAGAACTATTTTAAGTGTCTGATCTTCTCAGCTTGATAATTATTTATGATTTGATAAATTCATTGGTTTGAGATTTTTGGAGCTTAAATTAGCCTATGTACTAATTGGTTTCATTCTTAGTTTGTTTTCTAAAATGGTGGTGTATATCATATTTTAAATCTTGTAAAATATTAGTATTACTTTAACCTTTCACTGTTTTTTGGTGAAAAGCGCATATGGGCACTTTTAACCAAAAGGGAGTGAAAGGTTAAAGTAATACTAACAATTTAATAAGATTTAAAATATGATATACACTACCATTTTAAAGCACACATGTGATAAATTTTCTTAAGCCCAAGTTGCAAGCCAAGTACAGATGATAGCCCACAAGGGTCAGGGAGAAAACTCCGTTAATTTGGCAAAGAGGGGTGCTTAGTTTGTTATTTTGTAATTTTTTTTTTTTGATAATGCATAGATCAATATATATATAAATATCAAGTCAGGGTGGTAGAGTTTTACATGTAAAGGAAGTAGTATTTTGTATAAGGGATACAACAGTTATCAAGGTGGTCAGGTTTGCTATGTAAAGATCTGGGATCTGGAATTTTGTAAAGGGGATACAAACAATATGTGTGTTTTCAAATCAGATAGGCTAGTTATCATTTTTTGTAAGCCCTTGTTTTAGATAAAACTCTATATGTAAGTATCTATGTTAATCTATTAATATAATTACATGAATCTTGCCTTTTTCTTAAAAAAAGTTTTAAATTTAGAAAAGAATAAAATTCTATCCAACAAGGGAGTTGTACCTCTCAAATTTAGAGGGAAGTTATTTTCAAAATATATTTTACCCAATTGGTTGTAAGCAATTATTCCTATATTAAGGCATGCAAAGTGTAATTTACAATTTTAAATAGTGATTAATCTATTAACCAACAATAATTAGGAGGCACATTAATATGTTTAGTTTGGTGTTTCTTGGGTGAGCGAGGATAATTGGTGAAGATACTTCATTCAAGTTTCAAGAAGGGATGTTGTGTTCAGTCCTTGTAGTGTTCCACCCTTTATTTAGATCGATGTAATATGAAGGGAATGTTGGAATATATTGTATCAATAGTTAGAGCTTAGTTTAGATTAATAAAATAAATTAACATATAGATGTTAGTATATAAATAAATAAATGTTAGTTAATAGTTAGTAATTATATAGGTTAATTAGGAGTCATTCCCATAAGGGAGTTTTGGGTGGTTATACATGGGAAAATGAATAGCGTTATAAGCAATTAGAAATCAATGTAATATTCATCCCAAATAAATCAATATTCTATGTTTTTTTAGTGTTTTTATTCAACAATGGTGTATTCTAGTTTTGTTTATGTTGGATCTACCATTTTCATTATGGTATCAAAGAATTTAAGGATTTTGGCACTCTGACTAGATGTTCTCTTTTGTATAATCTATGGTGTGATGATTTTAACCAAAGGAAAATGGATGAAAGAAGAGTTGCATTGAAATTAAATGACATTTTGTATTAAATTCTAAAGAATTTTTAGTAAAAACTATGATAACTAAATATCATTTTTAAAGAAAATTTAAAAATTAAAACTAGTTTGAAAAGTTGGTCAAGAGGAAAACAAAACCTAGAAACAGTTTGAGTATATTCTTAGTATTGAGTGAGCAATTTAAATTGGAAAATATGGAAATAAAAAATAGTGTGATTATTATTGTTGGTCGTGTGAATTTTTTGAACAAGAGATACCATTGTTTATTGCATGAGGATAAGTGTGTAAAGGTGCATGAAATCTATCGAGCATGGTAAGAAGTTTATACCTAGTTCATGAAAAGTGAAGGGTGCAAATTTGTTTCAATTTAAGTTTAATTTCCTCTTGAAATATTTTTTAAGTATGTTGTGGAATGGATTAATACATTTTTTTGAAATATTTTATTTATAAAACCATAGAAGTACACAAAAAATAAATGTAATAATGGATTCTACATTTCAAGAGAAGTTTAGTGAAATTTTTTAATAACCACATTTGAGAAAGATATTAAGGGAGATATAAAGGATTTTACTTTTCTTTTAGGGAGAAATAAGAAGGATGTTTTGAATTTTCATAATTTGGAGTGATAATATTTTATTCTAAGGAGAGATAAGTTTGTTTTTTCTCAAGGGTTATAATTAATTTTGATATTTTTTAATAGTTTTTAAATGGAGAAATAAGATGTTCTTTGTGGTGCATTATCAACAAAAACTAATACCTATATGATAATGTTGAGTTTCATTATGTCACCAAATGTTTGTTCTCTTAAAGCCATCCATGTCAGACCTAACAAAGATTATAAAAAATCACAGGCTTGCGCTATTAGAGAATTGGATACATAGAATGTAAAGCAAGATCATATTGGAGGCTTAATGAATTGGAGGATAGAGAAATTTTATCATCTTGAGTTAGATTCTTGCTCAAAGATGATATATTACATGAGAAGCAACAAAAATTTTATCTTTAGTCCCTTCATGGAGCAACGGGGGCATTAGAGCTTTGTTTTGGTTTGCAAATATTTGAGTATGTCTTAATCTATAGAATTTGTAATTGGTACCTATGGATAATTGAGTTTGTCTCAATCCATATTTTAGTAGATTCTATTTGTGGATAATTGAGTTAGTCTCAATTCATAGTTGGTTGGTGGTTTCATTATTGTGGATAATTGAAAGTCTTGGTTCACAATTGGTTGGTGTATTTTCTTGTGAATAATATAATTTTTCACAATTTGTAGGAGCACGGTGTACTTACGGATAATGGAGTATGTCTCAATTCATAGGTATTTTACAGGTTTGACAATGAGGAGATCTACTAACCTCTTCAGTTTGATTTTCTTGGGAGAACAAGGAGAATTGGTGAAGATGTTTCATCAAAATTTCTAAAAAGGTTGTTTTGTTCAGTCCTTGTAGTGTTCAACCCTTTGTTAAGATTTATATAATAAGGGGGAATGTTGGAATATATTAAATTAATGGTTAGATTCCAGTTTAGATTAATAAAATAAATTAACATATAGATTTTAATTTGTAAATAAATAAAATGTTAGTCAATAGTTAGTAATTAAATAGATTAGTTGAGAGTTATTCCCACAAGGGATTTTGGGTTGGTTATATGTACAGGAAAATGAATGACATTATAAGCCATTGCAAATCAATGTAACATTCATCTCAAATAAATCAATAATATATTTTTGTGTAACAATGGTGTAATCAATTTTTGTTTATATTGGCTCTACCATTTTCGATAGCTATCACTTATAATACAATCATTCAAAGGTTTTGTGTAAAATTCCCTAGTAGAGATGTATATAAAATGTGAAAAATACACAAGGCATGTGAACTATATGTCAATTTTTTGAAAGAGGTGATCTCATAGATCAGAATGATTGCATGATATGCACAAAATGGATTTATTTAAAATTCCCTTGGAAACTTTTAAGAAAAGGAAATTGGTAGGTGTAAGGTCTATCTCCATAACCTTTTCTAGAATCCTCCTAGCTTATGCTAAAAATGGACCTTTAGAAAAAGGTAATGACATTCATCAAATACTTTAACAAGTGTATTAATAGTGTACAATTTATAAAAATAAGTGTAGCACTATTGTATAGGAGCGAATTTGCACCCCTTATGCAAATTCCCCTTTTACACATCCTCACCTTAGAAAACCAAATTTGAAGTCAAAATTCCACATCACCCAACTGCCTTCCTTCCTCTTGGAATTTTTCTACTATTTCGGTGGGAGAATATTTGTCAACGATGCATGCATGACACATAGACGTCTGTGTGGCACGTTTTTGTCCCTGACAGATTCCTACATCTGAAGCTGGAAGAGTCATTACACTTTCGATTGGGGTCAATTTGTAACATCCCTCTTCAACCAACCAACCCCAAAATGGCAGATTCTTACTCATTCTCCTTCAAATACATTCATGCTCATTCCATTTCATCTATTCACAAGTTCTAGCAATCTTCTCTTCATTCTCTTGCAATTCTCAAGCACTTCCAGCACTTCAACACTCCATTGCAAAAACAACACTTTGTCAACTCTACAAAGAAAGTGTGAAGAAAGCCATAGAAGCATGGGCTTTGAGTCTTGTGAGACCTCCCTTCATCACAGTCGAGGTGATGGCGACCTTTCCAAGTCCGCTTTCTCCTCCATTGGCTAGTGAGATTTTGGGTGGAGATGGTAATGTTTCACTCCTCTCCTTTTTGATTTGGTTGAGTAGCTATTTATTGTTTTGTAGTGTTTATTGCATCTCTAATTTCTCTACTTCTCTATTGCACATTTCTCTATCATTTATATTTGATTGTTCGTGGAGGTGGAAACACCAAAATAGGGGTCTGATTGAGGCAAACCCCTATACAACCCCAACAATTTTCCCCTCTTTCTTGTGTGTAGGTGAACATGCATTTGGAGCTAGCTGGTGAACTACCACCTTGGTGAGATCATCTTTGTCACTTTAGCTCTCATCTATCTATTTTATCATCTCCATTTGTACCTTTCATACTTTATAGTTCTATTTTTCACATTTAGGAAGACTTAGCTAGGTCGTTAGCTTGTTTTTTGACAGTTCATATTGTACTTTCTATCCTCTGGTTATACGGATGCTAGCACACCTATGCCAAACCAATGCATCGTATTGTCATCCCAGAACTATGCTTACGTCCTCAAATAAAGAGCTATTTGAGGTACAATATTGACTTTGAAAACTAGCTCGCCTAGCCAAAATCTAGATTTGGGGTCTAAAGGGTGATATAAGTACTTTATAGTCCTCATTATTCTCAGCCTCTATCTGAAACATCCCTTTAGAGTGAGGTAAGTTAGAGCAGCCCTCTGCTCTTGGCTCTCCATGACTTCGAGCCTTGACATGGTTGGTCCCCCTCTCTTACATTTTTGGTGAACTCGATGTGAACCATTTTGGTTTTGTTTTGCGATACTAAAAGTTCCTTTCCTCATATTCTAGGAGTGTTGTAAGTGTGAGTGTTGTTAGGCCTTCACCTTGCAACCCAGCCTATGGCCCCTAGTAGGCATAGTTAGGAGGTTTTGTAAGTGTTGCACAACAAAACCTTAAGTGGGTCACTGTTTTGTTTTACAACCTTTGGGGGATTTGTGATAGTAACGTTCAGTGCATGTGATGGCCTATTTTTTGTACCAACTTACCCTCTCTGAGCAGCCTGTGAGTGGTGGTCCAAGTGTAACCTTCACCTTGCAGGACCTGCCGATGGCTTGAACAACGAACCATCTCCTCTTTATATCCCTGCACGGATCAATGGAAACATTATAGCAAATTATTATTGACCCAACGTCTCAGGTGAATATAATAATTGAGGAGATTATCTTAGTTAAATTCCTACACAAAGATGGGTACAATGCACTCATGAGCACCATCCGTATGCATAACGAACTTTTCGTACCTCCCCTAGGTAGTGTGGTGTTGTCAGTCCTTGTTAGACCTAAGTCCGTGAATTTGTTGTTTGGCGTAATCCTGGGGTCTAAACTCTTCAAAGTGAAGTTGGGTATCCCCTAGCTAGTAGCTATGAACATAATTCCTTTGGTTGTGTACAAATGTTTGAAGTTCATTAATGGGGGGTTAGTGCATACGATTCACAACATTAGTTATAAACCAATAGTCATTCATGATAGCTAATCCTTAGATCACTTTTGGGGCCTACACCTGTTGGTCCTGTGTCGCTCAGGAAGGACCCCTTGTATCAAACATATTAGAAGTACAAGAAAGGGCACTTAACGTCGAAAGTGAAATACCCTCCATCACATTATGCTATTTCACATAAGGCTCGCTTAAAAGCTGACATTGATGCTGCTAAGGCCTTTAGGAGAAAAGAATAAAATCCCTCTCAAGGCCCCTCTTATTCCTCTTCCATTATTTAGCCTGACGCTCCCTCTTGCCCTACTATGACGCCAATAAATTATGTTCCACATTTGCAAGATAATCCTATGGTGCTTGCTTTGTGAAAGCCTACGTGACCCACATTCGAGCTTCTTATTCTACCCACAAAGCCTAGGCTCATTCGATATGGTGGAAAGAAAGGTCCCTATGGGGAATCTTCCATGTCTCAGCCTTTGCAACCTCCCATTGCTCCTACTCCAAAAGCAGTAAATGGGAAGAGGCCCATTGTAGAGGCACTAGAGATGACTCCCCCCATTCTTTCGCAGCTTTCTCCTCCTGCTCTCATTCAGGAGCCTGCCCCTCTACTAAAAATAGCCATGGTAGACACACCCGTGGTTGAGCATAATTCTTCTGCTCCTTCACAACCTACGACTTCTAGTTCGAACAATCCTAAAAACCACCTTACATGTGAGCACAAGCTTCGGTGAAGGATCTCGTGGCTGAGTAGGTTGCTTTGCACAAGAAGGATGAGGAGATAACTACCCTTGATTCATGGCTTCCTATTATGTCCTCCTCTCTCCTCCCCTTTTCTCCCGTTCAATCAAGCTGTGTATAGCTTTCAACTGTTGTTGTGAGCGCGAGTGTGCTTAATCCCAAAATATGCAAGTGTTCTCTGATCCTTCGGTTGAGTCACCCTTGTTGATGTCTCTCCTAGACACCCCACATTTCCCAAAACCCATGGAAATTTCAAATACTTCGGTGGTGTCTGTCGTGGTTTTCTCCTCCTCTTCCTCTACGCCTCTTGCCTCATATGTGGGGAGCTCCCATCCCCCAAAAAATTCGAGGGTAGAGATTGGACCTTCTAGAAATGGAGGGCATAAGAGGATCCCATCTTCTCTGAAAGGTGGTCCCACTCTAGCTTGTTCTGTTCTAGTGACGAAGACAACTCTGGCTTCCCTCGAGTTTGTCACCACTCCCGAATCACTTGATGAGCCAAGCGACGAATCTTAGGTATAGGCCTCTTTGTCCATTGAGGTACAACATGGAACTCCAGTAAAGTACATGTTTAACTCTCTGGATGAAGTTCCATCCTTGTCAAAAATCTTCGTGAAGTCATTGAACATAGCTCCACAAGAACCGAACGGAGAAGACCTTGAGGAGCCTTCTTCCTTGGCCCTTGTTGCGAGAGGGTCAGAAGATCCTACCCTTAATATTCCACCACTATAGGCTTGTCCTCTTGTTGATGGTCAAAATATCACAAACAACATAAAACATAATATTTCTACTCTATTTCTCCTAAAAAAGAAAGAGAACATATAGTAGCCTAACTTTCAAGGTCCTAGTAGTTGGTTCTCAACTGTCTGATGTCACTAAATTGGCCAATGCAACTGTAATATTCAGGGGGCCTTTTTTGGTGATAAGGAATACAAACTGTATCAGATTCATCAATCTATGTTTAATGGGGGGTTTAAATAAATAGAAAAAGGATAGATCAGTAAAACATGAACAAAATTATTTAACATACATATATTATCAACAACGAGTGTTTCTTAACAGATCAAAACCATAACATGATGCAACTCATAGAACAATACATACCATTGAATACATTCATAGTGCTTAATTTAACCAGCACAACCATTCATCAAAATACTACAAGATTCAAAACAAACTCCTCATTCATTGCAATAATATAGATCAACAAACATATAATAATTCCATTCATAGATAATTTAATGAAATAATCTTTAAAATCTGGTTTCCCCTATTGATTTTCATCAAATAAGAAACATTTATGCACATCAAAATCAATGGCATACAAACTGATTATGATTCATTAACATCATCCAAGAAGTTCAACTCCAACATAAAAAATGTATAAAAAGTGTATCTAGATTAAACATAAACTTAAAAGTATCTTTGCTCAAAGCTATAAATCCTATCTGCTATCATCAGGTGGCTAATCCTACTTCAATCAACCGAACTTTACAAGATGGAGCTCAAAAGTATATATAGACATGCTGTGCATAAATCCCTCTCAATAAAAAATTGATATACACTAATCAAGGAAACAAAACCACATCAAGAAACTAGACTAGCTGATCTTCAGTTCAAAGATTGATTACCCTGTTGAGTAGAATCTGACGCCCAAGGAAAGAGACAAGAATGGTTGATAAAAACCTTTAGTTCAAAGGTTGATTTCCTTGTAAAGTAGGAGAGAAAAGGGGAAGTCATGTGCCAAAAATAGAACATTTTTCTGCCAACTCACTCCTACGTAGTTTGCTCAAGATATTCATCATAGATAGAGAGCACTTGTTGAAGGATGTCCACATCAGGCCCATCAACCCAACTATCTTCAAATTTGATTCTTTTTAACTCTGTTGAGGTGAATTCCTGCATATCTTTCAATTTGGTCAATTCCCTCCTAGCAGCTTTCACCTTCTTTTTAATATCCATCAGTCTATCCAACAATAAATCCTCTCCATCATCTTCTTTTTGCATGGCCTCCTGAAATTTTTTGTTCCATTTCTCCTTTAATTGATCCAAAGGCATGCCTTCTTTAATCGGTATTTCTATATTGACTAAAATAGCTACTACAACTTCCAATTCATCAAGCTTCACATTCAAGTCTTTACTAGCATCTTGAACTTCATTTCTATACTTATATATGAAGTCGGACCTAAACCGGATTATGTTTCAAGCCTTTTCCAAAAAATATACATTATCTTCTTCAAGGATTGATTGCTCTAGAAGAGTTGATTTTGGAAACTTACTGATGTCTTTCATCTTTTGAATATATCCCCTATATTCTTCCTCCTTCTCTCCTAGAGTTTTAGTATGATGAACCATTTATTCTATCAACTCAAGTGCTATTGTATGGATTTCAAAAATGTTTACCAGCATTTCACTCACTTCCTGATTAAGCTTATCAATCCATCTATCTAGCATCCCAGACTTACTCCTCATTTGTACTAAATCATCAAGTTCTGTTTTACTAAGTAAGACTGGATTTTCCAAGGCAACAACTTGTTGGGACATGGGAGTGGAAACATCTTTTAAGAAAATATGTAATTGATCCAATTGAGCCTTAAGCTCATCCTTTCTTTGTTTATCCTTGATCATCTTGGAATTTGTGGAGGAAGCTAAAACATCAATGAGATTCATTTGTTGATTCCTTGTAGACCTCCATAAGTTGACTATGCCCAATTGATAATCAGTCACTTGCATATCTTCCCTATCCTTGTCCACCACCGGAATTGCACATTCAACAATAATCGCTCTTGCCTCTATGAGCCTTGTGGAATGAAGAACCCTGACCTTTTTCTTAGGTCTCTCCTTTTCTATCTCCTTCATCATTTCTTCCCAATTAAGAGGCTATGGTGGAGCTATCTTCTTCTTCTCGAGATCTAGCTTTAACCATGTAGGAGCACTAGGAGTAGTGACTACTTGTTCTCAGGAAGAGGTAGTTGTAGTAGAATATAATGGATGTAACATGGTAACTTGAGGCTGAGAAGAAACTTATTACACATTTTTTTGCTCCTTTTCTACATTCTCTTATGCAACCCTCTCAACCTCTTCCTTATCCTTCTGCTCCTGCAACCTTTTATCTTCTCGTTCCTTCTTCAAACGTTCTTCCTCTAACCTCTTTTCTTCAAGAAATTTATCTCTCTGTCTCTCCAAGTCTTTGAGTTTGTCCCATGCTTCCTTTTCCTTTTGTTGTTTCCTAGCAAGTTCTTGAACATCCTTTTCCTTTTGTAAGCATTCTTCTTCTTCCCTTTTTTAATATTATTTTTCAGTAATCTTAAATTTAGCTTCAAGGGCTTCCTTTTCTATTCTTTGTATAGCCTTCTCTTCTTGAAGATCATGGACCTTTTGCAACATTTCTAACTTTTCATTTTCATCCTTTATTCAAAGATCCTGCTCCTTTTGTTGTTGTTGCTTGGCCAGCTCATCAACTTTCTGTTTGGCCTCTAATTGATGTTGTTGGAGTAATGCATCAGTTTGGGCTTTTGCTTCCATTTCCTTCTATTTTGCCAATGCTTCAGCTTGTGCTTTGGCATCCGACTCTTTGTGTTTGAGCAATGCATCAAGTTGTGCTTTTGCATATGATTCACTCTTAGCTTCTTCAACCAACTTCCATTGGTCCTCCTCTATCAAAAAATTCTCAATTCCTACATGCTCAATTTCATCAACAGGCATCTCCTCTAGTGTCTCCTTATCTGATAGAGTATCCTCAGAGTTTGTCTCTACATCATGGATTTCAACCTCAAGACCCTTTCCCTTCAAAGTTTCAGCTTCCTTATGGAGAGTTCCCCTAGGAATTTCTTCACTTGGTTGCTCTGTAGGAGGGGGTTACGTAGATGACTCACCTACAATTGACGTTGAGGTCCCAGGTTCTGTTGGGACTTCTTCTTCATGTGCTTCAGGTAGATCTTGAGCCAGAACTTCAAGTTCAAATTCCTCCATATCAGGAGGGAAAAATTCCAAGGGCTCCTTAGTAGACATTCTTCTTTTCGTCCTCTTGTAACCTTGAGTGGTACTTACACCTTTCCTTTTATTGGAATTTTGACCCCCAGGCTCCTTGGTTCTTAGCGCAACCCATTGGATGCTTCTATCCAACACCAGCCTTGCTATCTGTTTAATATCTATGGTCTCCTCTACACCCCAATATATAGGATCCAAGTTATTGGTACCTATATTTTGTACCTCATATTGGGAATCCAAAACTACCCCATCATTAGATAATGTTTCAAGAATGTCCACCTTGACCCCATTATCCACCATGAGTGGGAAAGGCAACCTTTCATAATTTATTTTCCTCAAGTCATACTCATCTTGAAGATCACTCCAAAATTTCTCCAATAGATTGAAGTGTTTATCAAAAATAGAAGCAAGCAAAGCATTCATCTTATTCTTTGGATCAAAGTGCTTCCTAGTAGTGTACAAGCCCAACTTCAGGTGTATCAATTCATTGCAAACAACCTTAGCTCCCACAAGGTGTGGACAACTATATTCACCCGAATTCACGGGGAACTTATGAAAATCGGGCTTATTCTTTATACCAAATTTAGAATTAACCCCCAAATCTTGATAAACGAACTCCATTAAAATAATCCTATTGTTGCAACATCTAGGGAGTAGGTGATGGTGACCATCAAATGTGGCCAACCTGAAATATGTAAACTTGGGGTATTGGATAAACCAATATCCCCACTTTGTGATGAATGACATGGCCTCTTGGCTCAATCTATATCATGCATCTCCTATAAGGTGGTTAATAATGACATAAAAATGCGTCATTAACCCTTTTGTAATGCAGTTCAGAATTCTGCAAGGTGAGCTGATCATAATGATTCCACACCTTATTCTATCCATCAAATTCTCCCAAAATCTCCACTTTGTTTAAACTCAAAAATATGCCCCTTCTTGCTGCTACATAAATCACATAAGAGGTCATGAAGAAACTCTTGGTTTCTCTCACTCTAATCATTTGGTTGTGTATGATTTTAGACACAATCATGGGCCAATCAAATTATTTCTTGCCATCTAGGATTGTCTGAATGAATGGAAACATCCATTCTTTACAATGAAGAGAATCCCATTTCCCAAACACTCTGGATAGCATCATTATAATGTCCCCAATCTCCTTATAGAATTCTGCCCTTTTAGGCTGATTTGGAAGCTTAACTAGAGAATTTTTCTTATCTCTCATCCATTTCTTATTCAAATGAGTTTTGTTGGCCTCCTTATGATTACTATACATTTTCAAGGCCTCCACCTCATTGAGTTTCCTAGGATTCTTTTGAGTGGGCACATTGAACATGAACTAAAACATTTGCGGAGTTAGATCAATGAAGACATTGCCCTGCGAATCCACACACTATCTAGTAGCAGGATTATAGGCTCCAGATGTTGTCATTATTAATTCAAGACATTGGATTGACAAAGGAAATATAGTAATATGAGCCAAGCTAGATTCAACAATTATTTGGGTCCTCCCCGTTACTTCTTCAACAAAAATTTCCAAGTACAACTCCTCGCAATGGAATGGGCCCAAGTTGGTATCAATTATATCTGCCCAATCAAAATCTAGTTTACTATCAGTGATGGTATGACCTTGATGCTTATACCTCAATGTATAAGGGAGTTGTACTAGATTAACCTTTTTAGGCTTTGCTCCTAGCTTTGAAGTCTCTGTAGGTTGACTCCTTTGAGAAGCCTCACCTAATGCTCCTGACATCTCTTAATTTTTGCAAAAAAAACCAATATTAGATCCATAAGAAGTATGAAAAACCAGGTCAAAGATCTCACCTTTCATATACTTACTTCATACTTAGTCAAAATTTCATACTCACTGGAGGCGGGACTGGGCATAAGACATCCCTAGAAATCTTTTAAAGCACTGTTGGGGTCGGGACCAGAATGGACATTGAAATCATAATTCTGGTCCTTGAAATCATAACAAACCATATAATGGGATTGAAGACAAAGTCGAAATGGTAATCGGGACCAAGATTGGAATGAAAATCGAACCCAATACATGCAAAAGTTCCAAAGTGATATCTCGTTCCATTTCCACTTCTCATAGAGTGAAAGATATTTTAATAATTTATAATTCATTGGAAGCAGGCTCGTAGATAGATCCGACATCCATTGCAAACAAAGGTTCGAGAACAAAATTAATCCTGGATCTGACTCCAGTTAAAACAAACATGATGTCATAAGAAAGTTTAACAGTAGAACGAATGACATTTTGGCCCAAAAATGAGGTCACCTGACAAATCAAGGAGGCTTAAAAAAAAGCAATACCAAACCATCCCCCATATGATCGAGGGGAAAAATAACAACTAGGGCACAATTTTAAAACTAACAGGGATGCACAAAACCCTAGTTTATTAAAACCTTTGACTTAAAAAATTAGGGCACAATTTAACCCTACTCAAAATCAACGAATCGACACACAAAAGGACTGACAGGTAGAGTAATGGATCGAAGGACACCATAAAACCATGTAGCAGATGATTGAGACCCTAAAAACTCAGGGAGCAATGGTATGGGTGCGAAGAAAACACGAAAACGATCGACAAAGTAAAAAAAAAAAGAGAAAATGACAAATAGTAAATAAAACAAAAATAGAGAAAGAACCAAAGACAAGGAAAACAAAACAAAAGAAAACAAAAGAAAACAAGCAAGGATGCGAATGAAAAGAGTCACAAACCCTACGAAGAACAAAAAACCAAAAAACACAATGAATGACAACAAAGAAAACAACAAACAAAAACCCTACCTCAAAATGCAATCCAATAGGCCAATTCTTGATGTGAATCCGTGCGCAAAATGCTTGATCTTTGATTGAATGGTGTTCCCAAATGCTCTACCTCAACTCTGGTTCGATATTACTTGTTAAACAATAATAATAACCAATGAGTTAACCTTAATTAAGGTTAAAATCCAATTTCATACGTGTGAGGTACCTATAATTAATGCCATTAATACGGCAGGTCGGATGTGGAATTGTGGCGGGAATAGGCACAAAACTATTGTGCGACTGAATTAAATTCAGAAAGCAACAAGAAAGGAAGGAGAAAAATCTGAACCAGGTTTGGAAACTTTGTCCAACTTTTGAGTTTGGTTCCCGTTCCGGTTTCGGTTCCACCAACGACGAAGAAAAGGAAAGAAAGAATTAAAAAGAAGACATTGAGATCAAGACAAGGTAAACAACATTGATCCCAAGTCCAAATAAACAAAGCAAAAAGGTGGAGTTAGAGGCAGGATGGAAACAAGTTTGGAACTTTGTATAAATTTCGAACTTAATATCCATTTTGTATCTGGTTCCGCGAAAGGAAAACAAGACAGACCAAAGAGACAAACAAAGAGATGAGCGAGATCAGAATTAGAATCGAGAAAGAGCCAGGGAATGAAACTCAAAATGACTTTCAAATCCAGATTCCATTTTGGTTACGATTCTGAGAGAACAAAAGAAAAAAAGTGTTGTAAGAAAGAACAACTCCAAACTTTGTTGAAAAAGACCCAAGGACAGAAAATAAAAGAGGGGAACCCATTTTGACCAAGGAAAAATATGGGGTGGTTATGCAAGGCATAAAAAATGGTGACTCGGTTGGGAAAAAGGTTTACCCATTTTCAAGACATTGAAGAATTCAGTCAGCCAAAAACCTTCTGGTTTATGAATCATGTTAACTTGAATAAGACCAGATATATAGAATAAGGTTGAGCTGAAATCTCAGATGTATGTGCTCGTGAACTATTCTAAATCTAAGTGTGTGCATATATGGTGCATCCTTCTTCATAGAAACTTTATCCACTCCTGAACAACTACACCTAAGATCCAAGCTACATAGGTTGAGTCCTTCAACTGTTGTGCAATGAATCCTAGGCATTGCTCCGATGCTAGACAGACATCCATAGCCCTGACAGAGATACCTCTAGTTCTCTCAAAATAATTTCTCTACTGCCAAACAGGCGTCCATAGCCCTGATAGAGATACTTGAATCACCCATTTGATATTGAGTTTGTCTTTTCTCTCTTTCTCTTTTTAAATTTTTTTTTTTTACTTAGGCTTTAGTTGTGGGAACTCTTTATGAAATTTTCTCAATACTCAAATGCAATTGATCTGAAATGTGGGTTGAGAACTACAATGAATTTCTTGATAGTCTTGGAATCGGATTTTTCACTTGAATCAGAGATACAACCACCCTAAAATAAATAGGAATTTTACTTAGGCAGATGTTTATCTATTTTGTGACAAACTTCAATCATAATTCATGAGATATTCACAATGCACCCTTTTCCTTAATAAATTTTCAAACCAACATTAGAATGGTCATAAGACATGAGTTTAGAATGAAATCTTTCAACAGAAGCTCCTAGGAAATACCTAAATCAATTTCTCTCCTAGTGCTTGTAGCATAATTTGAATAACAACCCCTTTTCTTGGAATGGATAGAAATGAAGATCCCCAACGAACAAGACAAAATAAAAACAAAAGAAAAAAAAGAAAAAGAAACAAAGGAAAAAGACAAAACAAAAAAGAAGAAAACAACTAATTACATATGATACAATATAGTACAATTATTTAGAAAATTAGATCCTCATGAGGTAAAGTAATTATTAAGAAACTGACCATTAACTGACAATGGAATAGGTTCTCCTGTCAAGGCACTCAACCAGAAAAAATTATCACCTAGTATCTCAGGTACTTGAAATGGACCCAACCAAAGTCTATCAAACTTCTGATGATCTCCCTTCTTCTCTTTAGCCTTGTCCCATAGTAACACAATATTTGATATCCTAAAGGCCTTTACCTTGGCCCTCTTGTCAAACCAACATTTGACGACAACTTGATGTTTAGAGAACTGCTGCAATATAACATCTCTTTGTTCTTCCATATTGAGCAAGTTGGTTAGTCTAACCTCGATCCTATCATCCTTTGTATAAAATTCCTACATAAAATTGAGGATAGGTATTTGCAAATGGATTGGGAAGACCGGGTCATGGCCATAGAATAATTTAATTGGTGAATTTCCTAGGGCAGCTTAGATTCGAGTTCATTCTACCCATAAGGCAAATCTCAACTGAGTGTGCCAGTCCCTAGGATTGTTTTCTAACAATTTTTTAATTACCTCCAATAGATTTTTATTAGTGGACTCAGCCACTCCATTTCCCTAAGGGTAGTAATTAGATGGATATTTCAAAATAATCTTATGTTCATAAGCCCATTGAATAAATTCAGTTGAAGAGAAAGAAGGGCCATTATCACATACCAGGGCGAATGGTACTCCAAACCTAGTGGTGATGTTCTCAGTTAGAAACTTGATAACCACTTCTTTGGTACTGTTTTTGCAGGGCTAAGCCTCGGTCCAGCTTGTGCAGTACTCAATTTTAGTTAGGATGAACTTGTGATCTACAAAAGAGTTTGGATTAATGACACCTAAAAAATCTAGTGCCCATCAAGTGAAGGGTCTTACCTCATACACTAGTTGCAAAGGCATTGGTGGATTTATTTCCGTAGGTGTAGAGGTATGGCATACATGACATGTCCAAACATGTTGGTGTGCATCACGAAACACATAAGGCTAGTAATATCTTGATCTAAGAATTTGATGGGCCAAAGCATCTGCAGATCCATGTCTTCCATGAAACTCAACAATGACATGCTTAGCCTCTTGCTGATCTAAACAACACAAGTAAATTCTTTGAAAATTTATTCTGTATATAGATCCCCCTTCGAGAATATAATGAGAATTCTTCATCCTCAGTGCTCTCCTCTGAGTAGCATTCATCCCCTCTAGGCATCTATTGTTGAGGAGGAAGAAGATCAAATATGTGTACCAGGGATCCTTAGTGAGCGACTGCACAGTGTACTGCTGACATGTGATATTCTTTTCAACATCCACCATTTCCTTTGATAAACCCTACCCTCAAATGGTTTCATTGGATGAATTTCTAAGTCAAACTCTTGCAAAATATCCATCCATTTTCCTCTTCTTTCCCCCAATTCTCTTTACATTAGGAGAGATTTTACAACTGGATCAAGAACTATGGAAATAACCCAACTCCGAAGAATGTAATGCGTGAAATTTTTTACTGCTCAAACCAATGCAAAGGTCTGCTTCTCAAGGGGTGGGTACCTGATTTCTACATTCTTAAACAAGGAGCTCATGAAGGTGATAGGCCTTTCCTCTCTCTCACCTCTTCATTGCATTAAAATAGTTGCACATGAATGGTCAGATGTGAAAGAATAGATATAGAAGGGCTTTAAATAATTTGGGTTGGTCAAGACAGGTGCCTTAGATATTGATTATTTAATGTTAGGGTTAGAAGGTAGATATCTAACAAGTTAAATGCAGATTTGAACAATAAAATAGAGTAATAAAACACACATAGTAGACAACACAGAGAATTTAATGTGGTTCACCCGATTTGGGTTACATCCACAAAACCATAGCCATCAAATGATTTTATTATCCGGTGCAAAACAGATTACAATATCGCGAATAATGCCATGCTACAACTCTCCATCCCAGCCACTTATAACAAGCTTTTAGAAGCTTCCAAAAATTAGGGTTTACAAAGTCAGCTTTTTTCTTTTTCGGTGACGAAGCGAAAAAAGGTGATTTTTTTTTCTCGGGGGTTGTTTCCCCCGAACTCCCACCTGAGGCCCAACCCAGCCCCGGACCCCAACAAGGATACATGAAGAGTGTACAGTACTAAAAAGTGTACAGTATAGCATGATCAGTCACCACATACCAACATTTTATCTGCGAGAAAGCATATTTTGCCTCATTTCTCCATTCTATTTTCACATCTTTTTTCATCATCTCATTAAGGGGTTTAACGATTTCCGCAAACCTTGTTATAAATTTTTTGACAAAATTAATCCTTTTGAAGAAGGATCTCATTTCTTTCTTACTTCCTGGCTTTGTCAACTTTAAGATGGCCTCTACCCTATCAGGGTCTATGGATATCCCCTTTTTTGATATTATGTGGCCTAAGAGTTTCCCTTCAGATACTCCAAACACACACTTTTTTGGATTAAGGGAGACACCATAGCTTATACACTTTTTGAGGACCTTTTCCAAATCTACAACATGGTCTTCTCAGTTCTTGGAGAAAATAGTTAAGTCATCCACATAAATAATGATACACTTACCTATTAAATCCTCAAATGTTACATCCATTACACACTGAAAGGTTGCTCCAGTGTTGATAAGGCTGAACAACATCCTCCGATAGGCAAATGTGCCCCACATGGTGGTGAAGGCAATTTTTATTCTGTCCTCATGACTGACAAGCACCTGATTATACCTAGAATAACCATCCAAAAATGACATCATCTGGGACCCATTGACTGTTTTTAATACCTCATCAAGAGAAGGCAGTGGGTAATTATCCTTCTCGGAGGCCTTATTTAAGTTTCTGAAATCAATACATAACCTGATTTCACCACTTTTCTTGCACATAGGAACTAAATTTGCAACCCAAGTAGAATGTTTGACTGGGAAGTTTATTCTTGTAGATAGCAACTTTCACACCTCCTTCGTAATCAAGGGCTCAATCAAAGCATTGACCAGGCGTTGTTTTTTATGAAAGGGCTTGGCTTCTAGCTTAAGAGGTATGGTATGTGTGATCACCGAAGTGTCAAAGGTCTTTTAGTCTTCATATCCCCAAGCAATGGTTGCAATGTTCTCTTCCAAAACTTTAAATATCTTCTTCTTAATTTCTTCAGGACAAGTCTTTCCTATGAGAACATTCCTTTCAAGACTTGAGTGAGTTAGATTAAAAAATTCATACTTCCCTCCATCACTCTCTGTGGGTGCCCTTTGACGAGCCTGTGGGTCAGAGTCAAATAGATACCATCCCCTTTGGAATACTATTGATTTTCAACTCCTATATCCCTTTTGTGTCACCATTCTTAGGATCCCAATCTCCCTGATCTCTCTCATATTCATCAATTATCTATCCTTCAAAGACATCCAAACTTGCCAAGAAGGCCAATATATGTTGGTCATCATCGAATACTTGAAAATTTTGGACATTATCCGAAACAGCTGGGAATGAGATTAATTCAACTAAAAATATTTTTAGCTTGGAGTCTTGCATAGGTTCCAAGGTGCTAGCAATAATGGTGAGGGCATCTGCAATCTGATTAGTTTCTCTAGGAATTAGAGTGATCCCAAAAGCGTCAAAGTCTTCAATCAAATTCCAAGTTCTATTTCTGTATGCAACCAATCTTTTGTTATGACAAGTATATTGGCTGTGAACCTGCTTTACAATTACTTCAGAATCCCCCATTACCATGAGAGCAGTGACCTTCTTTTGATGGGCAAACATAAGTCTGTGAGTGAGTGCTTCATATTTAGCCACATTTTTTGTGTAGCCAAATTGCAACCTATAAGATGCAAAGTATGTCTTCCCTTTCAGGTTGGTTAGTTCAATCTCTGCTCCACTTCCTACTTTGGATTTAGAGCCATCAAATTTAAGACTCCATAATTGATCTTTAGCTGGGAGTTCTTTCTTTTTTGGGATAACAGGGGATGACTTGCTCCAGATGGGTGGCAGCTCAGACTGTTGTTGTCCATCAAGAGTTGAACGTGACTGGGGGCAAGGTTCACTTAAAGATTCTTCTATATTTAAAGCTTGTTTAAGAATCACTCCCCGAACAACTTCTTGGATTAAGTTGCAATCGAATTCATTTTTCATCAATGCCTTAGGCATTGGAAGAGTATTCGGGGTAGGTGTAATGGAGAAAGACTGAGATACCTCAATATCCTCTTGAAACTTAGAGCATAGAACCCGAGTCTGCTCAAATCGTGAGGGATCTTCCTCTTGAGAAAGAATAGTTCTAGTGAGGATGGTAGCATCCTTAGCTTCAAATGGAAATTCGTTGGTGGGTGCTTGAAGTTGATCTTGACAAATCAGTTGAGGGTGGAAGATATGGTTTAAGATATCTATACAAGGCTGACATGTCAACTCAGAATGATTCTGATAATGTATCCTACACCAATTAGGAAGCAACAAACTACACAATTCAGCCTCTTCTCCCAATACCAACCTATCTTGTTGAATTTTTTTTATTAGAACTTGTTGGTTGATCGAGACCATTGGGTCATTTTGTTCTAGAGGCAATGTATCATCAAGATTGAGTATTGAGAAGGTCATGATCTCCTCTTGCTTTTAAACTCCTATCTCAGTCTCAAAGTATGCTACTTCATTGGGAGAATCATATTCAATAATCATGTGTTTGAGCCTAGGCTCACTCTCAATTCTAATTTGTGCTGCTATCCCTTTCCATGATAGCCACATGTGAGAGAAATCCAAAGACAAATATCCCCCAATACTCTTCATTAGCTCCGGACTCAGGAGCATACCATATGTTTTTGGGATATCGACCACTTGGATATTTATGTAAGTTTGGATCCTTGGATCCGATCCAACTTGTACATGCATATTTTTCAGTTCTCCCACCACATTAACCTCGGTTTTGTCCAACTGAATCACTTTCTTATTAGTCTAGGCAGGACTTAATCCTAGCTTCTTGCAAATGGAAAAGGGCATAACATTACTTGATGCTCCGGAGTCTAGCAGATAGTTGTGCAGATTATTTCCAAAGATTCTTAAACTCAAAAGAAAAGGTGGGGTACTTTTCTTACCTTTATAGATGGCCACATTCACCTCCTTCATTAGAGTCACTTTACCTTTTCCTTTTGAATGATCCGCCTCCTCTAGGGCTTTCAACACAACTTCTCGTTGAGTCGGGCACCATTTCATAATGTCAATGATGTCTTTTGTCTCTACAACTCTGCAATGAAATAAAACTCTAAATCATTCCTAACTTGATACTTAGGAAAAGAAGGTGGATTACCTTTGTTATGAGAGTCAGAAGGCCCCTTTGGTGGTGGTGGGTTATTATTTGCATTCTGATTAGGTGGGACCATGTTGTTGGGAGGTGCAGATGTAGTGAATGGGCCCTTATTCTGATTTCTTAGAAAGTGACCACCTTTGGATTGGAAGGCTTGGGCATCATACACATCTTCTTTTGGTTCATTATCTCCTTGCATGGGAAATTGATATTGTTTTTCAACGGTCTCATAAGTCATAGCAATACTTACTAACCCACCATATTGATTGGAATTTCCTTGTGGATGGTGGGAATGAGCTTGTGCAATCTTCACCATTTTTTCCATCTTTGGGAAATTAACCTCAGAATGTGCTACAGTATCGTGTAGTCTATGTCAATTAGTCATGAAATTGAGATCTGCAACATTAGCAGTTTGTGGTTTATCTTCACCAGACTAATAATTATGGGGAACTCCCCCATTGTTGTGTCCAGTCTTCTACTGCCTATTGTTGTTGTTGTTGGACCTCTGATTGTATCCTCTGTTATGATTTTGATAATTTTGGTTAGAGGAGTTTTGGTTCTGGAAGTTCCTATTGGTGTTCTGATTTGTATTCTGATTAGAATAACTAGCTTGGTTGTTATACCCTCCCTGATTTTGGTAATTCTGGTTTTGGTTCTAAGGGGGGTTATGTCTAAGCTGTGCCATATCATTGGACATTTGTGATATAGTCTTTTTGATAGTTTCCACCACATTGGTTAGTTGAACAATGTGCTCATTTTGCATAGTCTGTCCTACAAATGGAAAATGAACAAGAGTTGACCCTCTTCATTGCTACTAGTAGTTTTGAGATTGTTGGGAGGAATCTTGAATGCCATTAGCAAAAAAAGGCATGGTAGGTGAGGCTTGTAACTCAGAAATAGGTCCATATTGGGAGTAAGACATCCCTAGAACTGTATTGAACAAAGGTGGATTAGGCATCTGATAACCCATAGGGGGAAGAGCTCCTCCTAATCTTCTTGATTGTAGACTTATATGTTGTTGTAATTTAATGGCTAGATGATACAATTTAGATAAAGAGTCAATCTCATTGGTAGCATAATTTCTCTACAAGAATAGGCCAATCAAGGGATCAACAACTCTTAAATATACCAGAATGGAAATATTTTCAGCCACTAACTAAGGGTCTTGTAACCTGCGAAATATTCTTTGGAATCTAGTGTTGAATAATGGCAATGGTTCATGATGTTCCTTTCTTATGGTAGCAAATTGATGATACAAAATGGAAAGGTCCACATAGACCCTGAACTGATTAATAAAAGCATTTTCTAAATCTGCCCAGCTTAGAATAGACCCCTGGGGCAGATTTAGATACCAGTTGTATGCCATGTCTCCCAAACAATAAGGAAACAACCTACATACAACATCCTGGTGAGCCACCTGAGCACGAGTACAAGCATCCTTGAATGCTTGTAGATGTTCCATGACACTTCTTGATTCTCCATGCATATACTTGGGGCAAAACCTTTCTAGGTTTTTGGGTAGATCATGTATACCACCAGGAATAGTCCCTAGTGGAGAGGGGTTATTTACGAAGTAAGCCATGGGTAGTGGTGGGATTGGTTGAGTAGGTGGTGGTGATACTAGTCAAACTGGTGGTGATACTAATTGAATCGGTGGTGATACTGGTTGTGGTTGAACTGGTGGTGTTGTGTATGGATTAGGTTGCTGGGGTGGTAAAGATGGATTTGGCAGAAATCTAGGTGGAGTAAGTGGTGGTGACAATGGTGGGGTCCAAACTATATGAGCTTGAGGTCTATATCTAAGTTGGGTTTGAAGTTCTACTAATGTTTCAAGGCTCGTAGAGGATCTGAGAATCCTCCCATACTTTCTCGATGAGAATGATCCAATCTTAGCTAGCTTGTTCCTTCAAGCCCTCCTAGTGCCAGATCTGTTGATGGTCAAAATAGTAAAAACAACATAAAACAAAATATTTGTTGGGAACAAGTGCCTCAACTTCTGGTTTGAACCTTTGAAAAGACTTGACAAAATTATCATCTTTCTCAGCCTTTACCTCTCTACTGCTAAGAGATTTTCTTTGAGGCACCACCTTACCGCGGGCCTTTGTCAGTCTATCTACGGTTGGGTGGTGTTATTGCCATACCACGGGGTCTCCTTCTTGGCCTAGCAGTAGAGTGATGGACGAGCACGGTCTATGTGAAGGTCTACCTCCCTACCGTGAAGGGAGCTCATTGGTAGCATGGTGGTCACGGTGACCAGTGACAGTTAGTGAAGTTAAATTACTGCCACATCGCAATGGCCTTTTGGCCATGTCACAGTGGCATGGTAAGCCTTGGTGATTAGAGATAATGGTTACCTCCTTATTGCAAAGGTCTTGTAGTCAGAGTGAGGTAGTGTGGTGAGGGTGACAGTCGACATTTATGGTTACCTCCTTACCACGGAGGTCTTGCGGTCGGGGAATGGTGGAGCTCGATGGTCGCCACAGGTGGTTACCGCCATACCACGAGAGGATTTTTTTAGCCTCATGGTTGGGCGATGGCACTGCCATACCGTGGAAGGTCAATCTGAGCTCAGCGGTGATGCAATGTAAAGTGACTAGCTGGTAGACAAGCATCTACCTTGGTACCATGAGGGTGTTAGGAGAGACCTACGGTTATTCAATGGCACTTCTATACCGCAGTAGCCTCTTTGGATCGATGAGGTAGCACGATAAGAGATGTTTGTCACTTGTGTTGACTGGTCTGACTTGACTAGAAGTAGCGAACAAATAGAGAGGCAACATGTGGCAAGAAATCAACATCTGATTGGTCAAAGTCTGGAGCGGTGAAAGCAGTAATTGCAAGACGTGTTTTGACTGATGAAAGAATCATATTAAGGAAAGAATAGTTAATGCCTGGGCGGCCCGATGCATGATTGCATGGCATATCGGTCAGAAGATCAGATTGCTTGATTGGGTGAACAATGCATTATTAAGGTATGTGATTGGTTGGTATGATTAATGCGATGTAAGACTTGTATAGTCGATTACATTGATATAACTCAACTAAGGGTGATGGTGAAATGAGAGACTGAAGAGAGAGTTGTATTCATTGTATATTGAAATAAGTATTGTAACAGTGAGTGCATGAAAACTCAAGTTTGCTGTTGTGAGCTAACTATCAAAGAGTAAGGACTATCAACTTTGTTTGTAATTTATTTTACTGTAATACAAAGTGTCTTCTCTTAGTGTGGTGGGTTTTTTCCCACATAAATTTGGTGTTATCTGTGATTGTTTTTTTTTTGTTACTCTTGTTACCCTGTATGTGTTCATCTTAGTTGTTTTAAGAAGCTTTAAAATTGGTATTTGTACTTCTCTATTGTATTAGCATTAGGAAAGCATTTCCACACCTCTGCTTTTCATTTTCAAGTGGTATCAAAGCCTGTCCAGTTGTGTTATCCATGTTAGTAGGGCTATTTTTTTGTGCTAATACTATTCTAGTGCAAGTCTTACAAAATTAGAACCTAGTTCTGTTTAAGATGGCGAGTACATCAGGTAGAGTAGAGATTGAAAAATTCAATGGTGGAATCTTTGAGTTATGGAAACTCAAAATGGAAGACTTTCTTGTGGATAGAGACCTCTGGATTGCTGTGTATGGAACTATGCCACAAGGTATGAAGAAAGAAGATTGAGACCTTGCAAATAGAAAAATGAGAGGTTTGATAAGAATTATTTTGGCCGATTCTATACTCCTAAATTTTCATGAGGAGAACTCTACAACTTCATTATGGAAGAAGCTTGGTGATATTTATCAGGGAAATTCTTTGGTAAATAAGTTATTCCTAAGGAAGAAGTTGTACTCCTTGAATATGGAAGAAGGTGCATCTATTGCAGACCATCTAAACTCATTTAATATGAGTGTTGCTTAGTTGGCATCTATGGGTGTGAAGATAGAGGAGGAGGATCGATGCATGCTCCTGTTATGTTCGTTACCTGACACTTGGGATCATATTGTAATGGCTATTGGAAGTACCAACCACTACTTTCAAGATGGAAGATGTTGTTGCCTCACTATTGTCTGAAGATATGTGAAGGAAGTATTCAGAGATGGCCAAAGAGGCCCTTTCTATTTGAGGTAGATCGAAGGAGAAAGGAAAGAAGAAGGACAAGAAGTCAAAATCTAAATCTATAGGGAGATCGAAGTCTCTTGGTAAAAATTCCAAGGTGAAATTCTAGACATATGGGTAGCCTAGTCATATCTGAAAGGGTTGTAAGGAGAAGAAGACTAAAAAGAGTAACGCTTCAAAAAATGACTCTTCTCAAAGTGATGTAGATGCCTTCATTGTAACCTTGGAAACTCGGGCATTAGATGATGTCTGGTTGGTTGAATCAAGTGCATATTTTCACATCATGTCTTATAGAGAATGGTTCACTAAGTATGAGAAGTATGATGGTGGAAAGGTGTACGTGGTGAGTGATTCAAAATTGGAGATTGTTGGCCGTGGAAGAGTCAAAATACAGTTCCCTAACAAAAGAATCAAAGGGATTGGTGGTGTACTGCACATACCAGGTTTGGCTTGTAACTTACTTTATGTCAGTAAGTTGAACGATGCTGGTGTGGAAGTTTCTTTCTCGAGTAAAGGAAGTAAGATGGCTAGAGGTGCAATGGTGTTAGCTAAGGGTGTACGTACTAGCACTTTGTACAAGCTAGATGCACATCCTGTTCAATGCAACAACACCTCTGTAAAGTCAAGAAAAGTTGTTCTTGTAGAGGAAGATGAAGATGCTCCTTAGGTTGCAAATTCCATGGAGGTGAAACTCCTAGCAGAGAAGACCATGTTGTGGCATCATAGACTCGGTCACTTTGGTGAGAAAGGTTTAAAAACCTTGAAAAATAAAAATCTTGTTGAACGGCTTGATGATTGTAACCTTGAGTTCTATTTTTGCTAACACTGTATTTATGGAAAGCAACACCGTGTTCCATTTTATTTGAGTCCTCATAAATCTTCTGGTGTACTAGATTATGTTCATTCTAATGTGTTTGTTCTAGTTAATGTTCCTTTGTTATCAAAGTCTATATATTATGTTTCCTTTATTGATGACTATTCGAGAAGGGAATTTATTTACTTTCTTAAGAGTAAATAAGAAGTGTTCAGTCGGTTTAAAGAATTTAAAACTTTGGCAGAGAATCAGACTGGAAAGAAAATCAAATGCTTGAGGATGGACAATGGCGGTGAGTTTAGTTCTGCAAAATTTGAAAGGTACTGCAAAGACCATGGGATTAAAAGGCATAAAACTACACGTTAGACTCCACAACAGAATGGAGTTGCTAAAAGGTTGAACAATATGTTAATGGAGAGAACGAGAAGTATGTTGAGCAGTGCTGGTCTAGAGCAGAAGTTCTGGGCTGAGGATTTGGCTACAAAATGTTACCTATTAAATCATTCACCTTGTTATGCTCTTGTTGAAAAGACACCTTTGGAAGCGTGGTCTAGTAAGAAGCCCTCTCTGAGACATATTTGTGTCTTTGGTTGTGAGGCATATGTATATGTGCCCAATGAGAAAAGATCAAAGTTGGAGAACAAGGTTGTTAAATGTATCTTCATCAGCTATGGCATTGGTGTGAAAGGATACAAGCTTTGGAATCCTGATACTGAGAAGGTTTCGTACAATTGAAGTGTAATATTTCATGAGCTGAAACCTTCAGTAGTTGATCCACAAATAGAGACAGATAAATAAGAAAATAAGAATGATGTAGTTCACATTCCTCAAACTCCAGAAAAAGAGGAACTACATGGTGTACCTGAAATTGAGGAGAGTT
Organism: Sequoiadendron giganteum; assembly: GCA_007115665.2. Classification (NCBI taxonomy): domain Eukaryota; kingdom Viridiplantae; phylum Streptophyta; class Pinopsida; order Cupressales; family Cupressaceae; genus Sequoiadendron; species Sequoiadendron giganteum. The sequence continues at coordinate 114,882,595 of CM021103.1, read as the reverse complement.
CAAGCAACTCTAAGAGTTCTGAAGATGAAGAACCACAACCTCAGCCAATAAGAAGGTCTACACATGAAAAATGACAACCTAATAGGTATGGTTTCTCTACGTTAGATTCGAACTGTTCCTATGCTTTGATTACTAGCATTGATGAGCCTAGGTCTATGAAAAAATCTATTAGCATGTCTGATTCAAATTCTTGGTTGGAATCCAAAAATGAAGAAATGGAATCATTGAAGAAGAATGAAACCTGGGATTTGGTACCTTTTCCTGAAAGGCAAAAGCCTGTTGACTATAAATGGGTATTTAAGAAGAAGACTGGTCTAGATGGCAGTGTTGAAAAATATAAGGCAAGGTTGGTTGCAAAGGGATTTTCCCAGATAGAGGGAATTGATTATGGAGAAATTTTTTCCCCTGTAGCAAATCTTACATCTATCAGATTTTTTTTGTCATTGGCAGCAACATGACTTAGAGATTGAGTAGATGGATGTGAAGACAACATTTCTCCATGGAGAGATAGAAGAAGAAATTTGTATATCCCAACTTAAGCACTTCATTGAAAAAGGTAAACAAAGTTTGGTCTACAAATTAAAGAAATCTTTGTATGGTTTGAAGCAGTCTCCTAGAATGTGGTACCAAAATTTTGACACCTTTGTATTGTCTAAGGGATTATTGAGATCAAAATATGATCATTGTGTTTATTAAAAATCTAAAAATGATAGTGTGCTTATTATTATCCTGTACATGGATAATATGTTGTTCATAGGAAATAGTAAGTCTATGATTTATGATCTTAAATCGCAGTTGTCTACAAAGTTCAAAATGAAATATCTAGGTGCAGAAAGGTATATTTTGGGGATGGAGATAACCAGGGACAGAACGAGTATAAAGCTCTGAGTAATTCAGAGTAAGTATGTCAATATAGTTATGGAGAGATTTGGTATGGATGATTACAAGCAACTAGTTGTTCTAGTTATGCAGGGAATGAAGCTATTTGTTGAAGACTGTCCTAAATCCACTACTGAGATGGAGGACATGACTAGGGTGCCTTATACAAATGTTGTTGGCAGTCTAATGTATGCAATGGTTTGTACAAGACCAAAAATTTCTCAAGCAGTGGGAGTTCTTAGCCATTTTATGGAAAATCTAGGAAGATCACATTGGGATGTTGTGAAGAGAGTGTTCAGATATTTGAAGGGGACTTTAGAATATGCTCTGTGTTACCATGGAAATTTGGTTGCATCAAAGAGAACACTCAACATTCATGTATATATGGATTTTGATTGGGCAGGGGACATTGACAATAGGAGATCCACCAGTGGATACACTTTCATGTTGAATGGTGGTGTAGTCAGTTGGATGAGCAAGTGATAGGCTGTAGTCGCTTTATCCACTACAAAAGAAAAATACATGGAAGTAACACACACCTACAAAGAAGCAGTTTGGCTGAGTCGATTGTGCTTTGATATTGGTTTTAATGTAGGGAAGATTACAATTTGTTGTGACAGTCAGAGTGCCATTTTTTTGGAAAAGAACCCGACTTTCCATGCTAGGATGAAGCACATGTGCAATATCACTTTGTTAGAGACATGGTGGAGGATGGAAAGGTCTATTTGGAAAAGGTTTACTCTTTGAAGAATTTTTTAGATGCATCAACGAATCCAATGAGCACAAACAAGTTCATATGGTGCACAGATTCGATGGGCCTTGGGGCCTATGATCGTCAGTAATTTTTGAAGTCTAGAGCAAGCCAGGAAGTCTTTGTCAAGTGGGAGCTTGTTCGGAATAGGTGCCTCAACTTTTGGCTTGAACCTTTGGAAAGACTTGGGTGAAATTATCATCTTTCTCAGCCTTTACTTCTCTATCAGTGAGAGCTTTTCTTTAAGGCATGGTATGGTGGTTTACCGCCTTACCGAGGGCCTCTGCCGATTTGTCCATGGTTGGGTGGTGTTACTGCCATACCGCGGGGTCTTTGTCTTGGGCTGGCAGTAGCACGGTGAATGGGTGCATTCTGTGTGAAGGTATACCTCCCTACTGTGGAGGGTGCTCATCGGTAGCATGATGGTCATAGTGAATAGTGACATTTAGCGAAGTTCACTTATTGCCACACCTTGACGACCTTTTTTCCATGTTGTGGTGACACAGAAAGCCTTGGCAATTTGAGATAATGGTTACCTCCTTACCATGGAGGTCTTGTGGTTGGAGCAAGGTAGTGTGGTGAGGGCAATAGTCAACATTTATGGTTACCTCCTTACCGTGAAGGTCTTGCGGCCGAGGTGCAGTAGCACGGTGGAGCTCGACGATCGACATAGGCGGTTACCACCATACTGTGGGAGGCTTTTCTTAGCCTCGCGGTTGGGCGGTGGCACCACCATACTGCGGAAGCTCGATCTGAGCTTGAAGGTGATGCAGTGTAAAGCAACGGCCTGGAAAACAAGCCTCTACCTCGATTCCATGAGGGTGTTAGGAGAGACCTGCGGTTACATGATAGCACTGCCATATCGTGGTGGCCTCTTTAGCTTGGCGAGGTAGCGCGGTAAGAGATGTTTGTCACTTGTGTTGACCGGTCTGACTTCACTAGAAGTCGTGAACAAATAGAGAGGAAACACATGGAAAGAAATCAACATGTGATTGGTCAAAGTATAGAGCGGTGAAAGCAGTAATTGCAAGATGTGTTTCAGCTAATGACAAAATTCGATTAAGGAAAGAAGAGTTAATGCCTGAGCGACCCGATGCGTGATTGCAAGGTAGATCAATCAGAAGATTGGATTGGTTGATTGGGTGAACGGTGCATTATTAAGGCATGCAATTGGTTGGTATGATTAATGTGATGTAAGACTTGTATAGTCAATTGCATTAATATAAGGCAACTAAGGGTGACGGTGAAATGAGAGATTGAAGAGAGAATTGTATTCATTGTATAGTGAAAGAAGTATTGTAACAGTGAGTGCATGAAAACTCAAGTCTGTTGATGTGAGCTAACTATTAGAGAGTGAAGACCGTGAGATTTGTTTGTAATTTATTTTATTGTAATACAAAGTGTCTTCTCTTGGTGTGGTGGGTTTTTTACCGAAAGGGTTTTCCCACGTAAATCAGATGTTATCTGTGATTTTTTTTTCTTACTCTTGTGACCCTGTATGTGTTCATCTTAGTTGTTTTAAGAATATTTAAAACTAGTATTTGTACTTCTCCTCTATTGTATTAGCTTTAGGAAATCGTTTCCACACCTCTGCTTTTCCTTTTCAATATTTCTACTTTATTTATCCTAAAAAATAAAGACAATATATAATAGCCTAACTTCCAAGGTCCTGGTAGTTGGTTCTCAACTATTTGATGTCACTCAATTGGCCAATGCAACCATAATATTCAAGGGGCCTTTTCTAGTGATAAGGAATACAAACTATATCGGATTCATCAATCTATGTTTAATGGGGGGGTTTTAATAAATAGAAAAATGATAGATCAAGGCACATATCACTAAAACATAAACAAAATTATTTAACATCTAGACATATATTCTTAACAATGAGTGTTTCTTAATAGATCAAAACCATAACATGATGCAACCCATAGAACAATCCATACCATTGCATACATTCACATTTCTTAATTTAATCATCACAACCATTCATCAAAATACTACAATATTCAAAACAAACTCCTCATTCGTTGCCAATAATATATATCAACAGACATATAATAATTCCATTCATAGATAATTTAATGAAATAATCTTTAAAATCTGGTTTCCCCTATTGATTTGCATTAAATAAGAAACATTTATGCACAAAAAACTCACTGGCATACAGACTGATTATGATTGATTAACATCATCCAAGAAGTTCAACTCCAACATAAAAACTGTATCTAGATTAAACATAAACTTAAAATTATCTTTTCTCAAAGCTATAAACTCCTATCTGCTATCATCAAGTGGCTAATCCTACTTCAATCAGCTGACCTTTACAACATGGAGCTCAAAAGTATATATAGAAATGCTACGCATAAATCCCTCTCAATCAAAAATTTAGATCCACTTATCAAGGAAACAAAACCACATTAAGAAAATAGACTAGTTGATCTTCAATTCAAAGATTGATTTCCCTGTTGAGTAGAATCTGACGCCCAAGGAAAGAGACAAGACTGGCTGATAAAAAACTTTACTTCAAAGGTTGATTTACTTGTAAAGTAGGAGATAAAAGGGGAAGTCATTTTCCAAAAATAGAAAATTTTTCTACCAACTCACTCCTATGTAGTTTGCTCAAGAAAATATTTATCATACCAGGAAAACACTTGTTGAAGGATGTCCACATCAGGCCCATTGACCCAACTATCTTCAAATTTGATTCTTTTTAACTTTGTTGAGGTGAATTCTTACATATCTTTCAATTTGGTCAATTCCCTCCTAGCATCTTTCACCTCCTTTTTAATATCCATCAATCTATCCAGCAATAAAACCTCTCCATCATCTTCTTTCTGCATGACCTGCTGAAATTTTTTGTTCCATTTCTCATTCAATTGATCCAAATGCATGCCTTCTTTAATTGGTATTTCTATATTGACTAAAATAGCTACTACAACTTCCAATTCATCAAATTTCTCATTCAAGTCCTTACTAGCATCTTGAACTTCATTTCTATGCTTATATATGAAGTCAGACCTAAACTGGATTATGTTTCAAGCCTTTTCCAAAAAATCTACATTATCTTCTTCAAGGATTGATTGCTCTAGAAGAGTTGATTTTGGAAACTTACTAATGTCTTTCATCTTCTGAATATATGCCCTATATTCTTCCTCCTGCTCTCCTAGGGTTTCAATATGATGACCCATTTCTTCTATCAATTCAAGTGTTGTTTTATGGATTTTAAAACTATTTACCAACACTTCACCCATTTCCTAATTAAGCTTGTCAATCCATCTATCCAGCATTCCAAACTTACACATTTGTACTAAATCATCAAATTCTCTTTTGTTGAGTAAGACTGGAGTTTCCAAGGTAGTAGCTTGTTGGGACATGGGAGTGGAAACATATTTTAAGAAACTATACAATTGATCCAATTAAGCCTTAAGCTCATCCTTTCTTTGTTTATCCTTGATAATCCTAGACTTTGTGGAGGAAGCTACAACATCAATGAGATTCATCTGTTGATTCCCTCTAGGCCTCCCTAAGCTGACTATGCCCAATTGATAATCAGTCACTTGCATATCTTCCCTATCCTTTTCCACCACCGGAATTACACATTCAACAATGATATGATCTGCCTCTATGTGCCTTGTGGAATGAAGAACCATGGCCTTTTTCTTAGGTCTCTCCTTTTCTATCTCCATCATTTCTTCCCAATTAACAAGTTGTGGTGGAGCTATCTTCTTCTTCTTGAGATTTATCTTTAACCATGTAGGAGCACTAGAAGTAGTGACTACTTGTGCTCAAGAAGAGATAGCTATAGCAGAAGATAATGGTTGTAACATGGTAACTTGAGATTGAGAAGAAACTTCTTGCACATTTTTTTGCTTCTTTTATGCATTCTCTTGTGCAACCCTCTCGGCCTCTTCCTTATCCTTATGCTCCTGTAGCCTTTTATCTTCTCGTTCCTTCTTCAAATGTTCTTCCTCTAACCTCTTTTCTTCAAGAAATTTATCTCTTTGTCTCTCCAAGTCTTTGAGCTTTTCCCATGCTTCCTTTTCCTTTTTTTGTTGCCTAGAAATTTCTTCAAGATCCTTTTCCTTTTGCAAGCATTCTTCTTCTTCCCTTTTTTTATACGATTCTTAAATAATCTTAAATTTAGCCTCAAGGGCTTCCTTTTCTCTTCTTTCTCTAGCCTTCTCTTCTTCAAGATCATGGATCTTTTGCAACATTTCTAACTTGTTATTCTCCTCCTTTATTCTGAGCTCCTACTCCTTTTGTTGTTTTTGCTTGGCCAACTCATCAAATTTTTGTTTGGCCTCTAATTGTTGATGCTGGAGTAATGCATCAATTCAGGATTTTGCTTCCATTTCCTACTATTTTTCCAATTCTTCAACTTGTGCTTTAGCATCTAACTCTTGTTGTTTGAGCAATGCATCATCTTGTGCCTTTGCATATGATTCCCTCTTATCTTCTTCAAACATCTTCCATTGGTCCTCCTTTGTCAAAACATGCTCAATTCCTAAATCCTCAATTTCATCAAGAGGCATCTCATCTAGTGTCTCCTTATCCAACAAAGTATCCTCAAAGTTTGTCTCCACATCATGGATTTCAACCTCAAGACCCTTTCCCTTCAAAGTTCAAGCTCCCTTATGGAGATTTCGCCTAGTCATTTCTCCACTTGGCTGCTCTGTAGGAGGGGGTTGAGTAGACGAATCACCTACAACTAACGTTGAGGCCCCAGGTCTTGTTGGGACTTCTTCTTCATGTGCTTCAGGTAGATCTTGAGTTGAAACTTCAAGTTCAAATTGCTCCATATAAGGAGGGAAAAATTCCAAGGGATCCTTAGAAGGCATTATTCTTTTCGTCCTCTTGTACCCTTGAGTGGTACCTGCACCTTTCCTTTTCTTGGAAGATTGACCCCCAGGCTCCTTGGTTCTTAGAATGACCCATTGTATGCTTATATCCAACACCGACCTTGCTATTTTCTTAATATCTATGGTCTCCTTTGCACCCCAATCTATAGGATCCAAGTTCTTGGTACCTATATTTTGTACCTCATATTGGGGATGCAAAACCACCCCATCATCTAATAATGTTTTAGGAATGTCCCCCTTGACCCCATACTCCACCATGAGTGGGATAGGAAACCTTTCATAATTTCTTTTCCTCAAGTCATACTCATCTTGAACATCACTCCAAAAGTCCTCCAATAGATTGAAGTGTTTATCAAAAACAAAAGCAAGAAAATTTTTCATCTTCTTCTTTGTATCAAAGTGCTTCCTAGTAGTGTACAAGCCCAACTTCAGGTGCATTAATTCATTGCAAACAACCTTAGCTCCCACAAGGTGTGGACAACTATATTTACCCAACTTCATGGGGAACTTATGACAACCGGGCTTATGCTTTATACCAATTTTAGAATTAACCCCCAAAGCTTGATAAATGAACTCCATTAAAACAATCCTATTGCTGCAGAATCTATGAAGTAGGTGAGGGTGACCATCAAATCCGAACAACTTGAAATAAGTAAACTTGGGGTATTGGATAAACCAATATCCCCACTCTGTGATGAATGCCATGGCCTCCTAGCTCTATCTATATCCTGCATCTCCCGTAAGCTGGATAATAATGACATATAAAAATGCGCCATTAACCCTTATGTAACGTAGTTCAAAAGTATGCAAGGTGAGTTGATCATAATGATTCCATACCTTATTTCTTCCATCATCTTGCTGCTACATAAATCACATAAGAGGTCATGAAGAAACTCTTTGTTTCTCCCACTCTAATCATTTGGTTGTGTATGCTTTCAGACATAATCATGGGCCAATAAAATCATTGCCTACCATCTAGGATTGTCTGAATGAATGGAAGCATCCATTATTTAAAGTGAAGAGCATCCATTTTTTGAAACACTCTGGATAGCATCATTATAATGTCCTCAATCTCCTTGTAGAATTTTTCCCTTTTAAGCTGATTTGGAAGCTTAACTAGAGACCTTTTCTCAACTCTCATCCATTTCTTATTCAAATGAGTTTTGTTGGCATCCTTATGATTATTATATATTTTCAAGGTCTCTGCCTCATTGAGTTGCCTAGGATTCTTTGGAGTGGGCACATTGAACATGAACTCAAACATTTGTAGAGTTAGATCAATGATGAAATTTCCCTGTGAATCCACACACTGTCTAGTAGTAGGATTATAGGCTCCAATTGCTATCATTATTAATTCAGGACATTGGATTGACAAAGGAAATATAGTAATATGAGCCAAGCTAGATTTAATAATTCTTTGGGTTCTCCCTATTACTTCTTCAAAAAACATTTCCAAGTATAACTCCTTAGAATGGAATGGGCCCAGGTTGGTATTAGTTATATCCGCCCAATCATAATCCACTTTACTAGCAGTGATGGTAGGATCTCGATGCTTATACCTCAAGGTATATGGGAGCTGTACTAGCTTAACCTTTTTAGGATTTGCTCCTAGTTTGGAAGTCTCTACAGGTTGAATCCTTTGAGAAGCCTCACTTGATGCTCTTGACATCTCTTAATTTCTGCAACAAAACCCAATATTAGATCCACAAGAAGTATGAAAAAATAGGTTAGAGATCTCACCTTTCATATACTTAATTCATACTTAGTCAAAATTTCATACTCACCAGAGGTGGGACCAAGTAGAAGACATCACTAGAAAGCTTTTAAAGCACTGTCAGGGTCAAGATCAGAATGGAAATTGAACTCATAACAAACCATATAATAGGATCAAAGACGGAGTTAGAATGGTAATCAGGACCGGGATCAGAATGAAAACCGGATCCAATACATGCAGAAGTTCCAAATCCATATCCCATTTCGCTTCCGCTTCTGACAGAGTGAAAGATATTTTAATAATTTATAATTCATCGAAATCGGGCTCAGAGATGGATCCGACATCCATTGCAAACAAAGGTTAAAGAACAAAATTAATCCTAGATCCAACTCTGGTTAAAACAAACATGACGTTATTAGAAAGTTCAAGAGAAGAACGAGTGACATTTTGGCCCAAAAATGAGGTCACCTAACAAGCCAAGGAGGCTTAAAAAAAGAAATACTAAACCATCCCCCATACGACTGAGGGGAAAAACAACAACTAGGGCATAATTTTAAAACTAACAGGGATGCGCAAAACCCTAGTTTATTAAAACCTTCGACTTAAACAATTAGGGAAAATTTAGCCCTACTCAAAATCAACAAGTCAACACACAAAAGGACTAGCAAGTAAACTAATGGATCGAAGGACACCATAAAACCATGTAAAAAAACCAAAAAATGACAAACAATAAATAAAACAAAAAAAGAGAAAGAACCGAAGACAAGGAAAACAAAACAAAATAAAATAAAAAAAAAGAAAAAAAAAGCAAACAAGCAAGGATTCAAATGAAAAGAATCATGAACCCTGTGAAGAATGACAAACCAAACAAACACAACAAATGACAAAAAGAAAACAAAGAACATAAACCCTACTTCAAAATGCAATCCAATAGGTCGACTCTTGATGTGAATCCGCACGCAAAATGCTTGACCTCTGATTGAATTGTGTTCCCAAATTCTCTACCTCAACTCTGGTTCGATATTAATTGTTAAACAATAATAATAATCAGCGATTTAACCTTAATTAAGGTTAAAATCCAATTTCATACATGTGAGGTACCTATAATTAATGCCATTAATGCGGCAGGTCGAACGTGAAATCACGGCGAGAACAAGCACAAAATGATTGTGTGACCAAAGTAAAGTCAGAAAGCAACAAGAAAGAGGGGAGCAGAACCAGAATGATAAGTAGGTTTGGAAACTTTATCCAAGTTTCGAGTTTGGTTTCGGTTCCACCAACAACGAAGAAAAGGAAAGAAAGAACTAAAAAGAATACACCGAGATCAAGACAAGGTAAACGACATCGATCCCAAGTCCAAACAAACAAACCAATAAGGTGAAGGAAGAGGTGGAGGTGGGATGGAAATAGTTTTGGAACTTTGTATGAATTCCAAACTTAATATCCATTCTAAATCTGGTTCCGTGAAATGAAAACAAGACAAACTAAAGAGACAAACAAAGAGACGAGTGAGATCGGAATTGGGAAGGAGTCAGGGAATGAAACTCAAAACAAGTTTCAAATCAAGATTTCATTCCGGTTTTGGTTTTGGCATAACAAAAAAAAACAAAGTGTTGGAAGAAAGAACAACTCCAAACTTTGTTGAAAAAGACCCAAGGATATAAAACAAAAGAGGGGGACCCATTTTGACAAAGAAAAAAGATGGGGTGGTTATGAAAGGCATAACACCTCCTTCCCCTTACGATGATTTAGAATGGGAAGGAGATGACCTCTTGGTCGATCAGTGCTAGGGGGAGGCCTCTTCTTCATCTTTAGATTAGACGTGTGTGTTTGTTTTAATGTGTTCCCCCATACTCGTGCTACATGTTCTTGGATGACCCTTGTCACCCTTTTTGGTGCTTGGATATAGGAGATATTTTTGTCTTGTAAACCTTTTTCTATCTATATCATCATTATTCCTTGTTTGTGTTTGATTTTTGGTAAATTGGGGATGATGCAAAGTGTTGGGGGCATTTAGGCTTCCCTTCCATGTTGACCCAATTTTGTTTTTACTTTATCTTTTGTGCATTCTTCCTGATCTAGTTGGGGATTGATGATTTTTCACCTTGCACCATGACTACCTATTATTTATATAGGCATGAGAAAATATGACTCCGTGAAACCATATCCCCTTGTGTCCTCTATTTGTGATTAATTCTCTTTCGATCTTCTCTTATATTTTTCTCTCCCTTGCTTGAGTTGTCCCTCTCATGTGCGACAATTCCATTTCTATGATACTCCAATTTTCATAAAACGCATTCATTGACAATGAATCTTTTCTCAAGAATCTTTGTAAACTCTTTTAAGAATTGTATTCTTGACTTGGAACCCTAAAAAAACATGTTTCCTTCATCATGGGCTCACAAAGAACGAAATTGAGATATTTCATCCAAGGTGGGAGCAGTTTTGACCTTCCCCTCACGAGGGGAAATTTTCTTCCTTTCGAATTCCTTGATGAAGTGAACATCTTTCAAAAGGACTCCTTGATGATGAATCGATTTAATAAATAATTGTCTCTTTCACACTTTCAAAAATAACATCCCTTGAGTGGACCCCCTCTTCACATCGGATTCTCGAGGGACCCCTTTGAGAACTTTCCAATTTTTTGACAGTTTGTGTGACTGTCTACTTAACTTCCTATGTGGCTGCTTTATTTTCAGACATGCTTTATTTACAGGTAAAAATTTCACTTTATAGGTGCTCCTGTAAATTTTCTTTCTAATTAAACTCTACGGAGTCTCCTCCTTTGGGTTTCCTCTTTGAAAGAGATATTGGGGGATGCCTCCTTACAGGTCTACAGGCTTGTAAGGTGCTTTCATCTAGGTTTCCTTCGTGTGAGAGATCTTGGGGGATACCTTTTTGCATATTTGTGGGCCTGTAAGGCACATACTTCACAGGGATTCCTTCATGTGAGAGATCTTGGGGGGTACCTCATCTTGTAGGATTTTTCCATCATTGGTCTGAGGGCCTTCGGTGTACCTTGTGTAGCTTCATAGTTTTGTGGGGCTATGGAGTCTTTTGTTCTATCCTGCACTCTCGAGCTCACCAGATCGTGGTCTACTTCCTCAACAATTCAGGTATACATTTCTAACCCTACTAACTCTTTGATCTACTTTACCGAAGCACTCATCAGTATTTGTGCTTGCTAAAGTGGGGGAAAAATGTATAGGAGTGAATTTTCACCCCTTATGTGAATTCCTCTTTTACAAATCTTCACCTTAGAAAACCAAATCCAAAGTCAAAATTCCACATCACCCAACTACCTTCCTACAATTTGGAATTTTCGTATTGTGTCGGTGGGAGAATATTTGTCGGGGATGCACACGCAATGCATAGATGTCCACGTGGCGCACTACCGACCCTGACAGATTCCTACATCTAAAGTTGGCAGAGGCATTACACTTTCAATTGGGGTTGATTTGTAACGTCCCTCTTCGACCAAATGACCCCGAAAATGGAAGATTCTTCCTCATTCTCCTTCAAGTTCATTCATGCTCATCCTATTTCATCTCTTCACAATTTCTTGCAATCTTCTCTTCATTCTCTTGCAATTCTCAAGCACTTCCAATACTTCAACACTCCATTGTAGCAATGACACTTCATCAACTCCACAAAGAAAGTGTGAAGCAAGCCATAACAACGTGGGCTTGAAGTCTTGTGAGACCTCCCTTCATCAAACTTGAGGTTGTGGTGACCTTGCCAAGTCTGCTTTATCCTCAATTGGCTAGTGAGCTTTTGGGTGGAGGTGGTAATGTTCTGATCCTCTCCTTTGTGATTTGGTTGAGTAGCTATTTACTATTTTTTAATGTTTATTGCATCTCTACTTTCTCTACTTCTCTATTGCACATTTCTCTATCATTTCTATTTGGTTGTCTGTGGAGGTGGAAACACTAAAACAGGGGTCTGACTGAGGCAGACCGCTATACAACACCAACAATTTTCCTCTCTTTCTTGTGTGTAGGTGAACGTGCATTTGGAGCTAGCTGGCGAATTGGTGCCTTGGTGAGATCATATTTTTCACTTTAGCTCTCATCTATCTATTTTATCATCTCCATTTGTACCTTTCATACTTTATAGTTCTATTTTGCTCATTTAGGAATACTTAGTGAGGTTGTCAGCTTGTTTTATGGCGATTCATATTGTACTTTCTATCCTCTAGCCATACGAATGCCAATGCACTTGTGAGACACCAGTGCACCACGTTGTCATCCCAGAACCACGCTTATGTCCTCAAACAGAGAGCTTTCTAAGGTATAGTATTGACTCTGAAAACTAGCTCGCCTAGCCTAAATCTAGATTTGGGGTATGAAGGTGATAGAAGTACTTTATAGTCCTCATCATTTTCAACCTCTATCCAGAACATCCCTTTAGAGTGAGGTAAGTTAGGGTAGCCCTCCGCTCTCGGCTCTCAGTGACATGGAGCCTTGACGTGGTTGGTCCACCTCTCTTACAACTATATTATATTATTTTATATTTCTTTATTTATAATATTATTCCTCGTCAATTTAATATTGGTTTTCTTTTATTATATTTGAATTACATTATTCTTTTGAGATTAATTGGATTGTTTAATTAGGTTCTAATTTTTAAATTCCTCTATTGTATTTGTTGGAATCCCTTCCTTAACTATGGATTTGATATGAGAAGAACATTGGAAAATATTATTCAAAATATCAAAGAAGACACAATACTATTAAATATTTTGTAATATGCCTCAAATAGATATGGTCTCCTAAAATAAAATGATTGGAGGATATGAACACAATAAGTTTGTTAAAAAGGAATTGGAAACTTTTGAGAAAATAAAAGGGTAGTTGTAAAGCTAAATTTCATAATCTTTGCCACTATCCTACCAACCTATGTCAAAACAAAGCTTTAGAATAAGGTACAAACATCCATGAAAACATAATGAAAAGTGGATTTTTGTCAAATATTATAGTTTCAAATGTTCTGATAGATATGCATTTGAAGTGTGAGAGAGTATAATAAACACATGAATTATTTGATGAATACCTAAAAATGTATGAGTTCATCAAATGCCATGATTATGAGATATGCATAAAATAGTGTTTTTCATGAGACTTTAAGGATTTTGATAAAATGCTCTAATGAAATGTGATCTCATGAAATGTGAATTGTTGTACATTTGCACAAAATGGTCTAGTTGAAAAGACCTTGGAAACTTTTAATTAAATGCAACTATGAGGTATAAATCCAATCTTCATAACATTTTCTAGCAACCTCCAAGTCTATGTAAAAATGATCATTTCTAATATGGTATAGACACTCATCAAATAATAATGAAAAGGGGTATTTTTATCTAGCATAGTAGTTGTAAATACCATTATACATATGCATCCAAACAAAATATTGATGACCTAGACTATACCTTGAATATGAAATTGAACTCTTTGACGAAGCTCAACTCCAAGCATGAAAAATATATTTTGTTTGCATGAATTGAATTTAAAAGATAGTTATAATTTTATTGAATCTCTTATGGTTCATATTTATTGTGAGACTCTTAGGTATCTTTGGAAATAATAATCGATATTAGTAATTTATTAATATAAGAGGTATTTTATAGTGGCAACAACGCGAAGAGTGCCATGCCATGACCATGTAAATAAAAACCCCTCAACTTAAATTTGACAACCATTTATATATCAAATAATTAATTTTAATAATATATATTAACAAATAATCATATTAAATATATCTATCTAAAAATTTCAAGAACAACAAAATGCACCAAAAATATCCATCTCGAATAAATAAATATTCTATTTTATGTTTTTAGTATTTATGTGTGATAATGGTGTAATCTAATTTTGTTTATGTTGGATCTACTATTTTCAATAGTTATCACTTATAACATACTCATATAAAGGTTTTATTTAAAATTTCATAGTAGACATGTATATAAAATGTGGCATAATACAAAGGCATATGAACTATACAACAAATCTTTTGAAAGAGATGTGATCTCATAGATTAGAATGATTACATGATATGCACAAAATGGATTTAATAAAAATTCCTTAGAAATTTTTAAGAAAGAAAATGCAACTAGTAGGTGTAAGGTCTATCTCCATAACCTTTGATAGAACCCTCCTAGCTTTTGCAAAAAAATGGATCTTTAGAACAAGGTGATGACATCTATCGAATACTTGAAAAAAGTGTATTAATAGTGTAGTAATAATAATAAATGTGGATATCAAAAAAAATTTGTAGGCGTGCCATATCTATGTAAAGAACATCACAAAATCTTTGGAAGTCCTTTTCAAAAAAATTAGTGAGCTCATAGAGGATCAATTTTTTTTATTTGAGCTTACGGAGAAAGAGTGTGCGACAAAGGGAAACGGTAAGAAAGTTGCTAAGGATGATGAAAAAGGACCTGCTATTAGAGGGTTGGTTGATTGGAAGAAAACATTTGATGTTGAGAAGAAGGAGTTGTTGAATATGGTTGAAAAACATAGGAACCAGCAGATGGAGGTGGCCAATACTTTGAGTGGCCTGAACTAATCTTTTCCTTTGTTGCTTTCTATTTCCTGCTAGGTGTAGGTTTCTTTTAGGTTGTTTTGTTTTTTTGTGGCTATTGGGTGTTGATGGTAGCTTCTTGTCTTATTTTTAGATCAACATTCGCTATGTTGTGTTTTTTGGTTGCTAGGTTGCTATTGGTGGTTTTTTAGAATATCCTTTTGTGCAACATTTTGTGCTGATGTTGTAACAGGTTTCAGGGCCCCTTCAAAACCTATTTTTTTTTTTTAATCAAAATAATAAGTGTATCACTATATTATATGATTTTATCTTTCTTTATTTATAATATAATTTCTCTTTGATTTTATATTGGTTTGCTTCTATTGTATTTGAATTACATTATTCTTTTGAGGTCAATTGGATTGTTTAATTAGGTTATAATTTTTAAATTCCTCCAATGTATTTGTTTGAATCCCTTCATTTACTATGGCTTTGATATGAGAAGAACATTGCAAAATATTATTTAAAATATCAAAGAAGACACAAGACTATTGAATAGTTCGGTAATATGCCTCAAATAGATTTCGTCTCTATTAGTACCTAGAAATCTACCCTATTTTAGGGCTTGACAATTGTTGAGTTGGCGAAAAGATCTCATTTTTAGGCCCTATGGCATCTAGTTGGCATAAAAAAATTGGCGTTAAAATTTTGCATTACGTGGCTCACCTTTAAAATTGGTTTGACACAAAGTTTTTATAATTCATGGAGATATTGTAAACCCGGTTTCATGGTTTTTATGCATGTTTTTAGGCAAATATTAATGTGCAAACATTTTTGAGCAAGTCTATAAGGTCCCATAAAAAAAATGATTTTTTTTTTTGGTGCCAATCCAATTGCTTATTTATCGTCTATAGCCTCCAGCTACAACTTTGTGATGAATGAAGAAGTTTCTAGATCTGAACCAAAAACATTTTAAGTGCTCTATTGGAAGGCCTTGTTTACAAAGGAACCCATAGCTTTTGGTGTGTTGTGCAAAATCAAGATAGGGAAAAGATCAAAATCAATTATAATGACTCTCCATAAATTTTTGTGGCCCCTAGACATTGTTTGCACTTGTGACATTATTCTTATTTTTCGACCTATAGAGATATTAAAGTGTCATTTTTCACTATGTTGTTAACATTGAAAAAAATTAAACATTCCTAATGTTTTAAATTTCTAAAGAGGGGCAAGATTATATTTTTAAAATATTAATCATCTTTGTGCTCATGTGAATCTTTGAGGTGGTAAGAGGTTGTACATTGGTTTTAGTCATCTTTGTCCTTCCATGGTTCAATGCCCAACAATGTAGAATGGGAGTTTTTAGACCAGAGGTGGCTTTGCTCTTTATTTTTGTTATGACCATGAAAATTGAAGTTTGTTGATTGCTTTTCACACCAGTTTTAAAGGGGCGGCAATATGGGAGGTTAATATTACTATTTGGGCATGTTAACATACAATAGAAACTTATATTTTTCAGTTTTATGCTCCGCACAATAGCAAAAGCAAAAGCAAAAGCATCCCAGTATTCCTTTGAAATGCTTGGCAAGATGCTAAAATGCTCGTACACAGTTAAAAAAGCATATGCAAGTTTTAAAACGACCCATAGGTGTTCTTGGCATCTTTGTTGTGCATTTCAAGGCTTGCAAATGAAAGTCGATCATGTGCAAGAGTTTTGAGTAAGTATTTGAAGCAATATACAATGTTTTTCACCTCCCGAATAATGTTGGGACCTTTTCTCACATTCCAGAAGTGGTTCTAGATTTTATTTTAACAATTTTTGAGTGCTAAGCAACGTAAAAATGCCCCTTCACAACTGAAAAATCCCCCAGTCAATTCAAATGGGAAAACATGGTTTCTAACCGTGTTGTAGATGTTTTTGATAACCCAGTAAGCTGTAAAACTGCCCAAATGTATTATAAACACTAATAGCCTTATTGTTGCAGCTGTTAAAATGTTAGATACAAAGAAATATGATTGATAGGGTGTTCCCAATGCCAACAAAGATCTTCCACTACCTGTGCAATCAAGAATTCTTCACCTCTATCAAAGCATAATACACATTACAGACTGTTTGGCTGCAACTTATTGGCATTTTCAAGTGTTTTCTTCATAGGTATATGTTTAAAGAGTGGTTGCAAGATCAATGTTTTACAAAATGACTGAAATAACTACAGATAAACTAAGACATTTATAAGGGCTAAAATGCCAATTTAAGAGTATGAATTATTTTATAATGTATTGGTATAATTCTTGGGGGTAAAAAATTTCACTTAGGCAATAAATGTGTTTTTACATGTTTATTTAAAAAGTATCCATGAGAATGGAGCAAAACCAATTTCAGTTACAAATGAGAGGCAAGGTGAAGATAAAAGTTAAATATCAAGGGGATCTAAGTGTATCAAGTGTCAAGTGGCTAAAGAATCTAGATTTTCTCTGCTTTCATGAAATATCACTACTGTTTCATTTGCAAGGGTTTTAAAAAATTTGGAGGAAGAAAGGCCCAAGGGGCAAGTCTATAGTTAGGAGAAATTGTAGAGGGAAAATAGGTTCTCTATAATGGGTGTAGTACGTAGTTATTACTCATTTCATCATAGTAATGTTGTAATCTAATTTGTTGCATATATGAATACATACTGCAATGTAAGTGTCTCCAACTTTGGCATGTAATGGTCTTTAAAGGAAGGTGAAGATAAAAGTTAAAATCAAGGGGATCTGAGTGTATCAAGTGTCAAGTGGCTAAAGAATCCAGATTTTCTTTGCTTTCATGAAATATCACTACTATTTCATTTGCAAGGGTTTTAAAAATTTTGGAGGAAGAAAGGCCCAAGGGGCAAGTCTATAGTTAGGAGAAATTGTAGAGGGAAAATAGGTTCTCTATAATGGGTGTAGTATGTAGTTATTACTCATTTCATCATAGTAATGTTGTAATCTAATTTGTTGTATATATGAATACATACTGCAATGTAAGTGTCTCCAGCTTTGGCATGTAATGGTCTTTAAAGGAAATAATCAAGGGTTATCAAATTCTTCAAGCCACTTATCAATATTTTGTGACACTATCTTTAGAATAAAGCATGAGCCCTTTTTCTTGCAAAAGAACCAAGCATTTGGGCTCATTAGAAATGGATTTTTAGAATGAAGTGAGAAATCATGTTGATGAGCATATTGCATATTGTATTTACACCAAATAGCTTCCTTTCATCCTTGTAAAATCATGATATTGGTAGGAAACGGTGAGAGGATAAATGAGACACCTGCAAGTTATATAAGTTACAGTTATGAAAAGTTACCACATTCTTGGCCAAGGAAAGAAGGTTTGTAGATATTTCATTATAACCTATTAAGGATTCATGGTCCAAAACAAGGGCATCCAACATTTATGTGGATGGAAAGTTAGTAAAAGTATGCCCTCAATTAATGCCATTGTAGTGTGCCCTAAAGACATGTCTTAGCAACCATTCAACTAAGTACTAATCACATTAAACCTTTTTAGAATGAATATGAGTAAATGAGTTTAAATTCTACCTAGGCCACTCCTATCAATAAATGCATTCATTTTGGTGCTTAGATGAGGATTTGGGCACTATTTTGGAACCCATACACATTAGGGGAAGAATCTAGAATGCCTCACTTGGAAATATTTTATGTTCGAGATGAGTTTTTGAGAAGAGAGAGTATCATGAGAAAAGAGGGTGAAGAAATAGCCACCACTCTATAAAAATTTTATTTTTTGGCTTTTAGTAGCAACAAACAAGTGTGGAAGAAGAAAGGAGAAAATTACATGTAGGAATGGGAAGGGAAAGGCACTAGAGAGAAAAATAAGCGGAGGTGCATGAAATAAAGAAAAAATACAAGGATGAGATCATGAGAGGCCATGTAGGAGAAGAAAGAAGAATTTATCTCAACAAGGTATGCCTCCAATCCAAAATGATGGGGTTTATCTTTTTGCTACATGAATTGATGAAAAAGAAATGTGAGGAGAGAGAAGTTTGCATACACAACAATAGAAGGGGAGTATGTCCTTTGTAGCAATATATGGAAAGAGTAGAATGCGCAAGATTGGTCAATAAGTGAGGAGGACATGAAGTAGAGGAAAAATCCAATAGGAGAATTTGGATGAAAAGATAGGCGTGAAAAGGTGAATAGCCCAACATAGGCCATGAGTAGGGAAGAATACAAGTACTCAAGGGTATTTTGATAAAAGACAAGATATCTTCACTTGGAGTTTGTGTGGGCATATAAAGAGTGGAAAAAAACCTTTGAAGGAGGGAGAGATTTGAGAGTTTTGGTCTTGAAAGGTGTAAGCACTTGATGAAAGATGAAGTTGCATGAAAGAGAGATTGGTTTTCAATGGGAGCTTCATGCTCATAAAAGGGGAGATATTTTCTATATAAATAAAAATACTCATATGCTATTGCGAGGGAGGGAATATTTAATCTCTTCTATTTTGTAATATAGTAGTTACATATAAATGCTTGCAAGTTGTATTTTGATTTGTATAAATGAATGAATTGTTATTTTGTGTATCTCTCAATGTAAAGGTTGGGATTAATTGTCGATGCCTATTTCAAGGTTCCATTCTCCCTTATTCTAATACTTGTTTAATTTTGGTTTGGGGAAGTATATGTGTATGTGCATTTGTTGCTCTTAATAATAGGGTTGATCATACCAATCTATGTTGAGTGACTTGTAACAATTGAAGAAGGAAGACATCAAGTGTAGGTCATTTGCAACATCTATAGACAATAAATGTATTTTTATAGCAAATTAAAAAGTATGCATGGGAACGAGGAAAAAAAATTTCACTTACAAATAAGAGCCAAGGTGAAGATAAAGGTGGAGAGGCATATTCTAGATACCATTTCTAGTTGCAAATCAAGGGGACTTGAGTGTGCCAAGTGTCAAGTGGCTAAAGAATCTAGGTTTTCTTTGCTCTCATAAAATATTAGTGTTATTTCATTTGTACGGGTTTTAAATTATTTGGAGGAATGAAGGCCCAAGGGGAAAGTATATAGTTAGGAGAAATTGTAGAGGGAAAATAGGTAAAGTTTGTAATGGGTGTAGAATATAGCTATTATTCATTTCATCATAGTAATGCCATAACCTGATATGTGATATATATGAATACATATTACAATGTCATTGTCTCCAACTTTGAAATGCAATGCTATTTGAAGGAAATAATCAAGGGTTATCAAATTCTTCAATACACTTTTGTTGTAATGAGTTTTTATTTTGATGGTTTTCTTTTTGTTTGTGAATGTTTTCCTAGGGACAACAAGAGTGAAATAATTTCAAAATGGATTATTAAGTAGAATTATGTTGCAGGCTCATGGATATCTCACTATCACAAGGTGATAAGTGTTTAAACAAATCATCAAGTTATGTTTTGATGTTGTGATGTAAAAGTATAGGTTATTATGACTCTATAGTGCAAGGCGGGCACCAATATTTTTTTTGTAATCTCCTCTTCCATTCTTTTGCAAAATTGATAAATCTTAATGAATATTTTTTTATGTTTAATTTATTAAGGTTTCTTTGTCTTCATGGAGTTTAAGGAATTATATAGGTGATATGCCTAAGATTTTTTCATTTATCACTCCTCTATGTATTTGAGATGAAGACATGTCTGTGTAAGTTATTAGTTCTCATTACTATTTAAAGTATAAGGGATCATGCTTGAATCCAATCAAGTTTTAAACATTCTTTATTCATATATCTATGAACTTAGCATTCATCCATATTTTAAGGGTATATAGCATTACCTATAGAAAATATTTATCATTCTCTAAGTCCTATACTAGGATTAGCCTCTTGAGTCCTATGGAGCTCAAAGTGTAGAAGGTTGGTTCCAACCTTGTTCATTATATTTTCCTTGCCCTCTATTTGATTATAAGACAAATTTGTATTTACTCTTACAATTGAGGGTAACAAGAAAAAGAACCAATTGTCTCCTAGACTACAACGAATGTAAGATATGCACAAAATGAGTTTGTTAGAAAGGCATTGGAAACTTCTGAGAAAATACAAGGGGTAGTTGTAAAGAGAAATTCCATAATCTTTGCCACTATCCTACCAACCTATGCAAAAAAAGCTTTAGAACAAGGTAGAAACAGCCATGAGAACATAATGAAAAGTGGAATTTTGTCAAATATTGTAGTTGCAAATGTTTCAATACATATGTACTTGAAGTGTGAATAATACAACAAACACATGAATTGCTTGATAAATACCTAACAAGGTGTGGGCTCATGGAATTCCATGATTGTGAGATATTCATAAAATAGCGTTATTCATGAGGCTTTAAGGATTTTTGATAAAATTCTCTAATGAAATGTGGTCTCATAAAATGTGATTTGTTCTACATTTGCACAAAATGGTTTAGTTGAAAAGGCCTTGGAAACTTTTAATCAAATGCAACTAGGAGGTATAAAACCAATCTTCATAACATTTGCTAGCAACCTCCAAGTCTATACAAAAATGATCATTTATAATATGGTATAGATGCCCCTTAACTAATAATGAAAAGGGGTATTTTTATCTAACATAGTAGCTACAAATACCTTAATGTATATGTATCCAAAAAAAATATGGATAACCTCATATAACTTCAATATGATATTGAACTCTTTGATGAAGCTCAACTCCAAGCATGAAAAATAATAAAAAATATTTTATTTGCATGAGTTGACTTTACAAGATAATTATACATTTGTTTTTATAATAGAAACTTGATTTTGAGGGATCAAGAACCCAAAAGGATGAAGATCACAAACAGTGCCTTGGGTGCCTTTTTAGCAAAAGAACAAACAATCTACCAAAATGCCCCCTAGAGAAAAATCCCTAGGCAAAGAATAAGCAATTTACATATCCCGTGACAAAAGAGGGTCAATAGAAGCTTAACGTAGAAATTGAAGATTCAAAAACACGTGAAGAGAGGCTAAGTAGATCTGTCGCTCCACACCATTAAATTCACAGCTAGGGGCATTAATTTGCACCATTCGTTGGACCTAATAGCACTGTTCATGAACAAGAATGCACCCATATTAGCCGCTCAATAACTTAAATTTGAATATATATATATATATATATATATATATATATATAGTGTATGTCATATGATTTATTTCTATTCATTTTTATTTATATCTGAATTTTATTTTCCCCTTTCATCTAGTTAGTAATTTGATTTAAATCGAATGTTGCATTCATTCTTTTCGCCATCTCTTCTTGATTCTCATGCACTCTTTATCTTGAGATTCTATTTATTAATACTTGCATAGAATTAATAGCAATGTTTTCAAACTCGTTTTGTTAGTTAGTTATTAATAAGTTGGTTTTGAACCCCAATTAAAAACTAGAATTTTAATTTTTTTAAAGTGAACATGTTAAATATTTAACTTTAAAAATTGTAAAAAATATTTCTCTTGAACATAATTGAATAGGAGGTTTGGGGTGTTATGATCAAATTTTTAGGGAAAGCAAGATAAACTATTTTTTTCATTTTTTTAGAATAATTTCTTTCTAAAATAAATAAATACATTTTTCTTAAGAATGATTTTTTAATGTATGTAATTATTATTATTTTATTAAAGAAAATTCATAAAAGTTAATTAGCTATTTTATAGAGATTTGGATCCATTATTAAAATAATAATAAAATAAAAATTAAATTAAAGCATAATCTTCTTCGAGATTTGATTTTACACAATTAAAATAGAAATTTAAATTAAATATTAAACTATTTGAGATTGACATTTTTTTTATTTTCCAAATTTTATTAACTTCAAAACATAGATAAATACGAATAAGAATTAAATTAAAATAATTATAATTATTAATTAAATTCTAATTCTAATTCTAATTACGCCGAAGGCGTGTCCTATTTGAGAATTGCAAAGCTAATTATGAAATCAACAGTCACAAATTCATTTGAAGCAATGCTCTACAGTTGATTTAATCTCCGCCATTCAATATTTTTCAGTGTTTTTTTTATTACGCCGAAGGCGTGTCCTATTTGAGAATTGCAAAGCTAATTATGAAATCAACAGTCATAAATTCATTTGAAGCAATGCTCTACGGTTGATTTAATCTCCGTCATTCAATGTTTTTGAGTGTTTTTTTATTACGCCGAAGGCGTGTCCTATTTGACAATTGCAAAGCTAATTATGAAATCAACAGTCACAAATTCATTTGAAGCAATGCTCTACGGTTGATTTAATCTCTGCCATTCAATATTTTTCAGTGTTTTTTTATTACGCCGAAGGCGTGTCCTATTTGAGAATTG
This sequence comes from Sequoiadendron giganteum, assembly GCA_007115665.2. Lineage (NCBI taxonomy): Eukaryota > Viridiplantae > Streptophyta > Pinopsida > Cupressales > Cupressaceae > Sequoiadendron > Sequoiadendron giganteum. The sequence continues at coordinate 114,859,542 of CM021103.1, read as the reverse complement.
CAAAGCTAATTATGAAATCAACAGTCACAAATTCATTTGAAGCAATGCTCTACGATTGATTTAATCTCCGCCATTCAATATTTTTCAGTGTTTTTTTATTACGACGAAGGCGTGTCCTATTTGAGAATTGCAAAGCTAATTATGAAATCAACGGTCACAAATTCATTTGAAGCAATGCTCTATGGTTGATTTAATCTCCGCCATTCAATATTTTTCAGTGTTTTTTTAATTTTAATAAATGTTGTTTTTAGTTAAATGTTATTTAATTCATCCCAGTCATTACAGGCTCCCACTTGCAAATGTTTACCATGCATGTTTTCTCCAACAGTTGAGAAGCTCTCAAAAATTCATTTGCAAATTATTCGTGAACCAGTATTGGGGAACCTCCCATTCCGAGTATGGCGCGTTTTCACGAGCAGTGAGAAACGTCTCCTTCAGAAGAATGTGGCAGTTATTCTCTCCAACAAAGCATGGCAGACAGTAGTTACCCTCAAATTCGACCCTTTAACAGCTTCGTTGGATATTAATTCCTCCTTAGGATGCTTCTTGTTTTCATATTTTCATGACTTGTTGGTAGTTGCAGTGTAATATTTTTTCAAATTTGTGCATAATCTTCAGGTAAGCCAGTTGCCTTGGTATTGATTTTTTATATTCTTGTTGATTACCTTTGATTCACCATGATTCCTTTGTAGGGTTTCAGAACAATGCTTCATACCTATAGGATAGTGTTGTTCGAAGAAGGTTTATTAGAAAGTGGCCTATGCAGAGGAGATGGACCTCTCTGACCTGGGTGGTATTAATGTTACATACAGTGGTCTCATGGTGATGGAATAGCTTGCTACATTCTTTTTCTTGATTACTTTTGTTGATTTTGCTTCCTCTTTTCCAATATACCCTGTACTGTAATTCTACTTATGACAAATTTATGTTTTCTTAGCTGAATGCAAGTCGCATATAGAAGTGTATATAGTTCACTTATCTCTGTGGTTTTGTTGGATTACCTATTGTTCAAGTTATAGTGCATATGAATTTCAAATAACCCAGGAGAAAGGAGAATTTTGAATCTGTTAGATCATGGTTCAACATAGCGTTATATGCATTTCAAATAACCTATGGAGTTGGAAATTGGTTGTAAAGTTTCTGCTGGAAACATAGCATTATCTATTGTATCATTTTTGTTATTACTGTCAATTACAGTCCTTCACTACCTTGTCTATGCTACCACATTTTTCATGCATGTCTACCAAAGCATTTTATCAAACAGTTCACTGCCTTACTGCTATGGCTAAAAGCCTAAAAAAAGTGCTTTCGAACAAGGTATGGATGCTTGGAAAGAATCTATCAAAACAAAAAGGAGAGAAACAACAATAACATAGCCAAAGAAAAACCTATTTGTTATCAACCAATTTTGAAATCCACTAGCAGCTTGCCATTCTTTGGTGGGAAGATTGACTTGATCAATCAAAGAAACCTCCAGGGGGATTTCTTCAATATTAATGGTTTTGCCTCTCTGAGCTATGATCTTGGACTTGGTTTTCTTGGTTGGGTTGTCTTGTATATTCTCCCTTTGTCATTTTAAGCTCATTTTGCAGAACATAAAGACTAGTAGCTGAGTTATTTGGGGTTTGATTGCTGAAATTGACAATCTAGGACAGGTTCTTATTCAATTCCTCTTGATTCTTTTGTAGAGAGTGGAACTTCAACTCCAAGTTCTCCCAACTTTGGAAAGTGGTAGGGGGTTTTTTCACTTCCTACCATATGTCTTAATTCACTTGGGTTTTAAGTTGTTATTTGGCCTAGTTGAACACCTTCATGTCCATCTCCTACATTCTCAGTTTGGTGTTACGAAGCTAGGAAAGGAACCATTTCATTACATTATTTTGAAGATTGAGACTTTCCAGTAATTTGTCCGCATGAGCTTTAAGATTTTTGCAGTTAGAACAATCCACTTCTTCCTGAACAATAGGGTGGCATGGGGGAGCCCTAGAATCTGCCAGTATGGTCCCTTCTTTAGATGGGTTTTTGGATTGGGGGATAAGACAATCCCTCATGGGCTTGCATATCGGATGCTTGGTCACAATGAGCTTGGCAGGTGTGGCTAGGGCTAGAAGGGAGCTAGCAACTGGTAGGGGCTTGTGAACAAGGGGCGTGGGAGCAATAGAGACTGGAGTTGAATGCATCTTAGCAAGGGACATAAGGATTTTAACCATAGGGTTAGGGTTGGGTTTGTCTAGGACCACAACCTTGGGATGCTGGGGGATGGGGGAGAGAATCCATAGCACCACCATGAAGAACATGGGAAGAGGGTGAGCCAACTTTCTTCTTCTCTTAGGGCTGAACTAGGGCAAGGTTGACAATCCTAGGATGAATGAAGGGGTGAGTGTTTTTTCTTGCTCATATCTATAGATATAATATATGAGGCCTTGGTGCATGCGCAGTTGGGAATTGCCCAAAATCACATTTAAAATAGAATACTCTAAGGAGCAAAACAAAAGTAAGGGGAAGCTCATTTTCTTGTTATGCCTTAGGTGGATCAGCTAGGGAAATGAAATAAATAGTTGTTTGAAAATATGAAGGTTTGATGTTATTGCCTAATTTGTAAATTGGCAATAATAAGATTCTATCTGCTTAAGAAATCACAAATGCTTAGTTATGCCAACATGCATTTGGTTGGCTCTTTGAATATGGCTAACAGGATATCCTCCTTGATATATCTCTATTCCTTAAAGATTGGTATTTAAATTGCTTTTGAGTGTTTTGTGTTCTAAATATGAAATTTCCAAATTGGTTTAAGATTTTAGTTTCATCAAGTGGCAGTTGCCTATCATTTCAGTTGAAATAAATGCATATTTGACAATTTGAATCTTGGGTCTTATTTTATTTTGATTTGTTTTTCGATCTTAGTAGTATGAGTGCCTTGAAACTTGAGACTATTGTAGGATTCTCATATTCAAGTCTAAGCTAGTTGCAGAAAGTCTATAGCCATGACTCAGAGTTTGACAACCCAGATTCATAGTGAGTATAGCCAATACTTGTGAGTCTCAACAGACTTTCAATTCTTGGCAGTCAGACATGGCAGATTTTGCCAAAAGAAACTGGGAAGGAATTCAAGCTTAAAAAAAACCATTAAAAACATTTTCTTTTGTACAATATATATTGTTAGATTGCCAAGTTTTGGTTGAGTTTTTTCAGAGAATCTAAGTCTGAGTCAAACACTCAAAATACAGCTCTATTGAGATTTTGTCAAGTGCAAGTCTCAACATAAGGGAATATATAAACATAATCCTTGGTAAGTCTTATTGCATGATGTATCTCCTTGTATGTGCTAAGAACCTGAATGTATTACATTATCATACAGCGCAACCTTGCATTTTGAGTCACCCTTAGTGTTGCATTTCCTTCTATATGAAAAATCTTTGAAGCACAAGCCTATACATTATAATAATCTAATAAAGATGATTAGAATTTTTATTATTCCCATTGGCATAAGAAATGTTAATGCACATATGGCTGCTGCTTTTAGCAAGTCCTTGTTTAATATGAATTCTCTTATATTGATATCCAAAAAGGTAAAAATGGGGTGGCAGTCAATCTTGAATTCATGTGCTTTAGTTTCTAGATTCAGGCTTTCTATAAGCTATTTGTTTTGGTTGATTTCTAGATCCTCTAGATATGTACCAGTAAACAAAGGCCAGTTGATTCTGGTGATTTGGGATTAAATCTAATTGCATGTAGAATCAACCCAACTCTGCACAGCTTAAAATTCCATTAGTCTACCTCTGCAAAGAGACTAATCCCGGTCATTGTTTCCATTCTTATGGATGAAAGAACTTTCCCTCAATTCTTTGTATCTCTTAACACTACTACCTGTCACCTATCCATGGAAGTTGTTTGGTTATGATGATGAATCTCCAAACTAGTTTTTAGGAAGAATTGAAGACTTAATTAACTTGATTGTTATGATTAGAGTTTACTTGATTGCATTACCTAGATGCAATGAATTCCAAGTGGACCAATCATTCTCATTAGAGATGGGTTGCTGTGAATACTCATGAAATATGGGTCAATGAGTTTGACTCAGAAACTATGCAGTTGAATCCTGATAAAGCAATGCAATGATACAAATTTCTTCTTATTAAAGGCATTTGGAACTTATTAAGTAATTTTCTCATTTGACGTTCTAGCATTTGTGTCCCCTTATAGGAGTTGTTTTCCATTTTCTTTGTACTATGAGAGTGCTATTTCCATATTATTTAAGGGTCTGCTTTTACGTGGAAAATTCAATTATATGTGGGTTGCCAATTAGTTAGATGGTGCATATATAGAATACAGTGGCTATAGTTTTGAGGGGAAGAGAATCACTAGAATTACACAGGAAACTCGTGTATTCACTAAAAAACATTGTTGTCCAGCAGTAAAAATTGCCCATTTTTTTTCATGGATAGGCATCATATGAAGGATATTAGAGATCTTCTAAACATGTTTTGGGATTTTTATTGTTAATTAAATCTATAAATTGTGATTCTGATTCAGAAGGTCTTCACTTTTCTTCGTTTATTGCTATGTTTTCAGAGCTGTTTTAGTCCATTGTCCGCCTCATTTCTATTACTCCACATATCCAGGAAGAGTCCTTGATTTTACATGCTTGGCAATTTCCAAATTTACTTACAGTGCATTTATAGAGTTTTTTAAGCTATAGACATAGGTACAAGACGAAAAAGGTAGCCTCAACTTAAACTATGAACTTTTATGCATTAAGAAATGTTTTTAGTCATTATATTTGTTTTTAAAATTTGTACTGTACAAAACATGATATGGATGTACATAATTTAGTAATCAATGAGAAATTGCTGATTTTTGGTATCGATCAAATTTCGTTGCGTGCAGGCGATACTCGGGCATCATCATGCAAGGACATTTCTTGGAAAATACATACATATTTTTTACTCTTTGGGTGTCTTCATCTATGGATAGCCAGGGTAATCTGAGAATGCCACACAAAAAAAGTTAGTGACAATTTTTGAATGGCATTCAATTAGAACATTTCTCTCTTCATGTAATGAACTTTAACATTCAATCGAGATAGTGCCTTTATTCAAATCATGCTATTCTTTAACAACCTAAGAGTCATCTAGAATGATTGGGATAAACATACAACCCTAGAGACCAACAACCTTAATTTAATTCTGCATGATTTTGAAAGGACAAATGTGCAGGAGTTTCCTTAGGACAGTTATCAAGATTCAAATAATCAAAGGATCATCTAAGACATGAATCAGAAGCCACTACTTTGGGTTCCCAGAGAAATGGTAATCTTCCCACAAGCAATGAGGAAATTAAAGACAAACTTTATTTAAATCAAGCAATTGATGTCACATTCATTTTTTGCTATATGTTCTATATAAATCAAATCTACATTCAATATATTTTCATTTCAATCGATTAACTTTCCTGTAAAGTAGTAGTTAAAGTTAAACTGTAGTACGTAAGGGAATGAATTTCGGCTCTCCTGTTCTCACTGTTTTGAATAGGTTGATTGCTGAAAGCCTGAATGTAATGATAGAAGGATTTTTCCTTCTCATTCTGTCATTGCATTTAAGGACTTGAACAACTTGAACAAAAAAAATGCAGGGCATCTGTAACGACTAATTATGTTCAGGTGCTTATCAACAAGTTAAGTGATGCCCTAGCAGTTAAATTGGCACAGTAAAACATGAAATGAGTGTCATTTTTCCTCATTTGAATCCGATTACTTAGAAAAATTATCTTGGTGATAGGAATGCTCAAGTTTAAGATGGAAAAAATTTGATTGAAACTAACATTATATGAGACCTGCAAGTACACAAGTACCTCTAAGCATTTGTTAGCATAGGGGAGGAATCATAATTTATAGAAATTTACTACTTTAGGATTTCCACCATTCTATAAAATTCTATTCATGTATGCCCTAAGAATTCCAATTTATGCATGATATTTTTAACTAAAAAAAATAAAAAATAAAAAAATCTTCATAAGTCAGCCTAAAACAGGTGCTTTCGAACAAGGTATGGATACTTGGAAAGAATCTATCAAAACATACTAGCAAGCAATAGCATAGTTGGGGCAATCAACTATTTGGAAAATCGCCTCAAACTAATGTGGTCTCATGGTGATGGAACGCTATGAGAAGGCAGTGAACTGTTTGGAAAAATGCCTCAAGCTACATCACCAATGCCAGTATTTAATCCCCATATTTTTGTTCAATCCACTCAAACTGAGTGTCCATATGCATATCCATACAAGAGGTTGAACAAAACATAGAATTTGCAACTAATTTTTGTCAAAAGGAAATTCCACCATATATATAAGAAATCAATTAAACTCCTTATTGGAACTCTCTGTACTGTTAATAGGGAAGAGAGATTGCATAGTGGTGTAGATGGATTGGAAAGGCTCTATTTTCTTTTGCTCATGAGCTCAAGACCTGAAGAATATAAAAATTGAAAAAATTATTACTAAATGATATTCCAAAATTAAAGGCTTGCACTTATGATGATAAATGCAGTATTGACTATGTAATGGTGGGTTGAAGAAAGAAAGGTATCACCCAACACCATTCTTACAACATGTAGCAACAACTTTCTGACACAATTAGCTCAACAAGAATGACATCCTTTTGTTGTCTAAAGAACTTTATTTTATTTAAGTGGATGTTGATCAAATGTGGCTATTATTGACCCTATGGAGTTGGAAATTGGTTGTAAAGTTTTTTGTTGGAAATATGGCGTTATCTGTTGTATCATTTTTGTTATTAATGTCAATTACAGTCCTTCACTACCTTGTCTATGCTACCACATTTTTCATGCATGTCTACCAAAGCATTTTATCAAACAGTTCACTGCCTTATTGCTATGGCTAAAAGCCTAAAATAGGTGCTTTCAAACAAGGTATTGTCTTTCTGTAAAGCATCAACAAATAGAGCATATAGAACTAGGTTTCGTAGCATTTGAATGTAAAGGTAAGTATATCCCAACCATGTGCATGCCTCCTTGGCATTTTGAACTATACCTAGGACAATTTCTGCATTTAAATGATCTGCTAATTTTGAGATAAACTGGCTCTCAATTGGTAATTGTTGATTCATGAGAGACAGATAATATTGTAGCTCACTATAACCTATTAATATTATTCCTTCTCCATTGGAATCATACTGTGGCCTTCCAGCTCAACCAAGCATTTGCATAACATCTAAGGGACTGAGCTCAATCCACAAACCTTTCTCGTGATTGTAAATACGAGTTCCTTTTATAATAATAGTATGTGCAGGGAGATTTACTCCCCATGCAAGTGTGGCAGTTGATACCAAAACCTGGATATGGCTATCAGAAAAAAGTTCTTCTACTAGAGTTCGATTTGTCCTAGTCATCCCTGCATGGTGGATTGCAAATCCATAAGGAAAAAGGTCTTTCAGATCACTGCTTTTCACTTTCTCAACCTCTGATTGAAGAATTTCTCGGCTGGCACTATCTTCTTTGACAAACCGTCCAAGGGTATCATTTGCAAGAGTTGTATCTCATATTGCTCGGGCTATTTTTTTTGTTTCTTTCCTAGAATGTACAAATATCAAAACTTGATACTTGCCAGTAGCTGCCATCACCTTTTCATAACACACATCATTCATCAGCTGAAACCTCTGGAGTGGTTTCTTAACCGTGATACCAATATATTATTGAGCAAGTGGATAGGGTCTGTAACTATTATCAAAATAGAACAACCCTTTTGACTTGTCAATCCTTAGTAATAGGGCAACATCCTCATAGTTTGGAACTCTCTGTACTATTAATAGGGAAGAGAGATTACATAGTGGTGTAGATGGATTGGCAAGGCTCTATTTTCTTTTGGTCATGAGCTCAAGAACTGAAGAATATAAAACTTGAAAAAATTATTACTAAATGATATTCCAAAATTAAAGGCTTGCAGTTATGATGATAAATGCAGTACTGATTATGTAATGGTTGGTTGAAGAAAGAAATGTAATGGTGGGTTGAAGAAAGAAAGGTATCACCCAACACCATTCTTACAACATGAAGCAACAACTTTTTGACACAATTACCTCAGCAAGAATGACATCTTTGTTGTCTAAAGAACTTTATTTAACTTAAATGGATGTTGATCAAATGTATACATCATTATACATCAAATGTGGCCATTATTGACCCTATGGAGTTGGAAATTGGTTGTAAAGTTTCTGTTGGAAACACAGTGTTATCTGCTATATCATTTTTGTTATTACTGTCAATTACAGTCCTTCACTACCTTGTCTATGCCACCATATTTTTCATGCATGTCTACCAAAGCATTTTATCAAACAGTTCACTGCCTTACTGCTATGGCTAAAAGCCTAAAACAGGTGCTTTCGAACAAGGTATGGATGCTTGGAAAGAATCTATCAAAAAATAATAGCAAGCAATAACATAGTTGGGGCAGTCAACTATTTGGAAAAATGCCTCAAACAAATGTGGTCTCATGGTGATGGAATGCCATGAGAAGTCAATGAACTATTTGGAAAAATGCCTCATGGTACAACACAAATGCCACTATTTAATCTCCATAGCCTGAAGTGTTTGCACTTGGCTTCCAATGTAAAAATTGACATGTTATGGTTACATGACACGGTACAGATACATTTGATGTGTCAAAATTGGGCCAGACTGTGGCTCATACTATAATCCATGGTCTCTCATGAGGGTTTCCCAACTGCAATGGCTTCAGAATAAGATAGGAGAAGGAATTGAATTGAAAATAATTAGAATTGATCAGAGTATCCATTAGAGTATATAAAAGTATATTTTAAACGAGGTTGTGTTGTGGCAATAACTTTTGGAGAAAATAGTCCAGATTTCTAATGAATTGAATCTACCTCTTTCATACTAAATTCAATATATTTTGGTACCTCAGAATGAGTGTACGTTTTGACAATAAATACCCCTGCAAACACCAACCATCACTTGGATAATTGAAAGGAGCAATCTTCAAATTCAAATCTATGCTTGCTCCTTCCCTGTCCACTAATAGATGACCTGATTTCATTTTAGCTCCTTCTGCAGTTGTAATATAAAATTTCAGGGGAAGCACATTCCACCCATAACAACAGGGTCCAAATTTAATCAGAAATGACAAAGAGTAGTCTATATTTGGTGACAATAGGCTGTCGTCAAATCTTCTTTTCACTATCCTGAACAAAGTAATGAATTGTGTATTGTATTTTAAAATTTCATGCATGTGTGATCAATTATTGATTTGGAGAGTCCAAAGAATTGTTTATAGTAATCATGTCTAAATGTAAAATTTCCTTGAAACGACATGTAAATTTGTTATACATACCCTTAATTCCTTGCTACCATTACACTGTATTAATTGTACACTATATTTTGTTGCCTAATTATCAAAATCAAATTACATTGCTTTGTTCCTTTTTAACTCAGAAACAAGAAGACCATAGACATGTTCAATTCTATTTTTTATTTTTTTAGATGGGCCAGTGTCGTTGAAATACATTTACAAAACTGTCCATATGGCTGAATTCCAAAACTGCCCCAAAAATTCAAAATTATTGTTGAATGATTGGCTTTTGTCTACTAAGGCTGAAATGTAACAATTCTTAAGGACATTAAAACATGGCATACTTGATTCAACGGATACCTTACCTCTTTTGAACGGATAATAGAAGAATAGATATACTGCTCGTACAATTGTATAGTGTCTAATCTAAGCCAAGAAAATTACTAATGGGAGAATATGTTATACAATTTTTCTCAGCAGCCTGGGAAGTACTAAGAGCTCCAATAAAGGGATTCTACCTGACAAAGTTACTTTACTTGTTAATCCCCTGAATAGATACTTCTAGGTCTGAACTTGAAGATTTACTCTTCTTCTGATTTTGTATTTGAAAATGTATCCTACTTCTGGGTCTGAATTTAACCTTCCTAGATGAGTGAAGCTCTAGTGACCCCATCCAAGATCAAAATTGATGTTGGCATTGTATTAGTGTTCAAAAATCTAGAAAATAAAGTAGGTAAATGCTGCTATATTAGCATTGAATCCATGGCCAAATTTCCTCATTTGCTTGGCAACCAAAATGAAACAAATTAAGCCAAAAGTGGTCTTTGATTTACCTATATTTGTACATGTGGAATGAAAAAATAGACTAATGATACCTTATGAGAATTACACATGGACTTAGCTAAAATTAAACAAATTAAGCCAAAATAGGATGATTGATTATTGGTAACAGTAGGTAGATAGATGTAGGTATACATAAGGGAACCCAATGCCCACATGGAATTATTTTTCTACAGGTTTGCAATTAAGCCAAAATAGGATGATTGATTATCGGTAACAGTAGGTAAATAGATGTAGGTATATATATATATACAAGAACTAAGTGGCTATTCTTTGCCAACTAGGGTAGTGGGAGTTTAAAAAGGTGTTATGGAATTAAAGAAAAGGTTGTGGCATGAAAAAAGGGGATGATGTAGGACTTTGCATTAGGAAAGAATTAACAGAGGGGGTTGCTTTGGTTTAAGGAGTAACATTCCACATGAGACTTGGTATTCAATAGTTTGAAGTTTAGATGAGCTTCCACTTTTTGATGGGCATACATTCAAGGGAATGCCAAATGAGTTGATCAAGCACTTAACTAGTTAGTTTTGAATGTTTTATGCTTTTAATCATGAGAAGGGGAACAAAGGGAAATTGAGTTTGTAATGAAGGCTTTCATGACCTAAAAGGGGGACGTGTCCATCTCATAAGGACCTCATTTTAAAATGGGATCAATAGAAGGAGAGGGGAGCTTTGCATATAAAAGGATTTACTTTTTAGGTTGTATTGTCATTGCCTTTTAGTTCTTTGAAAAATCTATAATGGTTCTTCTTCTTTGAGATTGTGAGTAGAGGAGGAGGAGATTGAAGCGAAGGGTGAGGAAGTGAAAGATAAAAAAATTATTGGTGTATGTTTTGAAGGGAAGACCCAAGTAATTAGTAAAAGGGAAAAGGAATTGCAGAATAGAGAAAATATGAAGGGAGAACAAGGTAAAAGGAAACTCTTCGGCATAACACACCTCTTCGACATACCCATTGCACACCAAGGTGTGATTTTACATACTCTCTTAAAATATTAACATACATTTCCATAAATTATTTTCATGTGTTGAAGAATTAAAATATCCAAAGAACAAAAATAGTAGATCGGAAAACTGTATAACCATTTTTTTTGCATCTGCACCTAAAGACAAAGCTAAAAATCTCATCCACCAATCTTTCAAACTTCTAACTTCAGATAAACATCTTAGACACATGGTAATTATCACCATAAAAATTCTTTTTGCAATCATTGGCAACTTACATTACAAACATGACACTCCAAATTATAATATATATTAGTAACATACAAATTATATTATATACAATATAATTATATTTATTATTATATACAAAATTAGATATGATATAAATTGTATAATTATAAATAAATATATTATAAAATAATAAATACACTTAAATATCAAATATATAATTTTATAATATATTAATTTTCAAAAAATATTTCATAATTTTCAAAATGAATTGTCAATTGATCTCATGTACTACACAAATGTATAAACAAAAGAAACCAATCTCTTTTCTTATTTGACCTTTCACACCTCTTCGGCGTACCCATTGCACACCAAGGTACGATTGCTAGTTGTATTATTAATTATATAATTAGGATTATGATTAGAATAAAAAATAAAGTAAAAATTATGGTTAAAACTATTCAAAAATTAAAATAGATTAAAAATAAAATGTTACTAATAAAAAACTAAAATATGATTAATAATATAATGCTCCAAAATTTTATTCATCTAATATCTTTATTCCAAATCTTATTCCTAATATTAATTAATAGATTTTTTTTTGTAATTAACTCTACAATTTTATATTGTTAGGGTTAGGGTTAATATTTATGGATAGTGTTAGGACCATAGTTAGGGTTAGTGATAAGTCTAGGATTAAAATTATGATTTAGAATTTATTGTTAGGGTTAAGGTTAGGGTTAGGGTTAGGTCATGTAAAGAACTATTTAACATTACTAAAACACTATAATTAATAAAACTTATATTTACTTTTGTTCACATTAATAAAATTTACATTTATATTTTCAAATTTAGAAAAAAATAATTACAATACTATAGCTATGAATTAATAAATAAATAAAATTTGTTCAAAATTTATTAGTACTATTTTTTACAAAATAATATACTTAATAGAAATATATAAAAGTATTAACCAAACTTATATTCACTTTTATTCACATTAATAAAATCTACATTTATTTTTTCAAATTTAGAAAACAATAACTAGCATATATATATATATATATATATATTTAATAATATATATAAAATACGCTGAGAGATATCCTTCTCAAGGCGTCTATTTTTTAATCAAATTTTTGACATCAAAATTGAATAGGCACCTCGAGAAGGATATCTCTCGACGTATTTTATATATATTATTAAATATATATATGCTAGTAGTAGTCGCGACACAACATGTAATATCTTAAATAGATTATTTTTATATTTATATATTTTATATTAATATATTATAATATGATAGTATAATATTTGTAATTCAATTTTTAAAAAATAATATATATAATTTAATATTTAAATGTTAAGTTAAAATATATAAATATATTTTTTCATATATTTATAATATTATAATAAAAAATATTATATCATCAATATTTAGTTAGGATTATTAAAAAATATATAGTTAGGATTAGGGTTAGAGTTAGAGTTAATATATAGTTAGGATTGGGGTTAGGGTAAATATTAGGATGAGAGATAGGGTTTGCATCAAAATTAGGGTTAGGGTTATCATCAAGATTAGCTTAGGATTAGGGTTACAATTAGGTTTAGGGTCAAGTTTAGGGTTAATAGATATAGTTAGGGTTGGGGTAATAATTGGGGTTAAGGCTATCAGGATTAGGGTTATAGTTATGTTTTGGATAAAGTTTAGGGTTAGGATTATGGTTAGGTTGGGATTAAGAGATATAATTAGGCTTAGGGTTCAGGTTAGGATTAGAGCTAGAGATATAGTTAGAGTTAGGGTTAAGAGATACAGTTAGGGTTAGAAATATAGTTAACATTATGATGAGGGTTAGGGTCACATAAAAATTAGGGTTAGGGTTAGCATTAGGATTAGGGTTACATTTAGGTTTGCAATCAAGTTTAGGGTTAGGCGATATAGTTAGGGTTGGGGTAATAATTGGGGTTAAGGTTATCAGGATTAATAGATATATTTAGGGTTAGGGTTAGGGTTAATCTTTGACTAATGATGAGGATCATGTTTAGGGTAAGAATTAGGGTTAGGGTTAGGGTTAGGTTTAGAGACCTAATTAGAGTTAGGGTTAGGGTTATGGGTAGGGTTAGTGTTAGTGTTAGAATTAGAATTAGTATTAGTTTTAGAATTAGGGTTAGGGTTAGGGTTAGGGTTAAAGTTACTGTTAATGTTAGAGTTAGGTTTAGGTTTATTTTCAAGGCTAGAAATAGGGTTTACAATCAGGGTTACAATTAGAATTAGTGTTTGTTTTAGAATTTAATCATAGCCCTAATCATAATCGTAAAGGAACACTAACCATAATTCAATTCTAACCCAACCCCTAATATAACCTTAATGTTAACCCTTATTAAATCTAAACCCTAACACTAATCCTATTTGAACTATAATCATAATTTAATTGTATCCTTAACTTGAAGATTTATCATATAACCCCAATTGAACCTTGATCCTAATCTAATCCTAATCACAACTCAAACCCTAACCCTAACTAAACCTTGATCTTAATTAAAGCCTAACCCTAATATAATTGAATCCTAATTTTAACCCTAAATGAACCATAGATCTAACCCTAACCCTAATTTAACCATAATCCTAATTAAATTGTCACCCTAACCTAATTGAATGTTGATTCTAACCCTAATTTTGACAGTAATGGAACTCTAATCCTTGCTAGCTCTATTTTAAACCTAAACCTAATTAAACGGTAACCATTATTAAACTTGAATGCTAGCCTTAATTAATCCATACCTTAATATTATTTAAACCCTAGCTCTAACCCTTACCCTAATTGAAACCTAATCCTAATTCAATTGTCACCCTTACTTGATTGAACATTGATTCTAACCCTAATTTTTATAGTAATTGAACTATAATCCTTCCTAACTCTATTTAAACCCTAAATTTAATTAAACAACCCCTATTAAACTTGAATGCTAACCCTAATTGATCCATAACCTTAATCATATTTGAACCCTAATTAGAATTTAATTGTAACCTTAACTTGAATATTTATCCTATAACCCTAATTAAACCTTAGTGCCAACTATAACCCTAATTGAACCTTGATCCTAATCTAATCCTAATTTCAACTCTAATTAAACCTTGATCTTAATCTAATCCTAATTGCAACTCTAACCCTAACCCTAACTAAACCCTAACTTGAATATTTATCCTGTAACCCTAATTAAACCCCAATCATAACCCTAATTAAACCTTAGTTCCAACTATAGCCCTAATTGAACCTTGATTCTAATCCTAATCACAACTCTAATTAAACCTTGATCTTAATCTAATCCTAATCGCAACTCTAATTAAACCTTGATCTTAATCTAATCATAATCGCAACTCTAATATAACCCTAATTGAACCTTGATCCTAGTCTAATCCTAATCGCAACTCTAACCCTAAACCTAACTAAACCTTGATCTTAATTAAATTCTAACCCTAATATAATTAAATTCTAATTTAACCCTAAATAAACCCTACATCTAATCCTCATCCTAACCCTGATACTAATCCTTATCCTAATTCTTAACCCTCATCCTAACCCTAACACTAATCCTTATCCTAATTCTTAACCCTAATTGTAATCCTATATGCTAACCCTAACCCTAAATTTAATTGAACCCTAACTAAAATTGAATGATAATTCTAATCCTAACCTTCATTGTAACCCTAACTATAAGTAAAACTTAACCCTAACCTAACCCTAATTAAAACTTAACCCTAACCTTAACAATAACCTAAAGATTTATCTAACAACCCTAATTGAGCACTAATACAAATCGTAAATGAAGGATAACCCTAACCCTAGTAGAACCATAATCTTAATTAAACCTTAACCCTAATCTAAGTGAACTCTTATTCTAATCATAACTTTAACACTAATTATACTCTAATCCTAACCATAGCTCTAATTGAACCCTAACCCTAATTGAATCTTAACCTTAATTAAACCTTAAGGTTAATTATATCATAACCTTAGATAACTCTAATTGGAACCTAACCCTATTTGAACCCTAACATTAATCCTAACCCTAATCCAACCCTTATTGAATTATGACCCTAATTTAACACTAATTTAACCCTAATTTAACACTAACCTTAATTAAATCTTAACCTTGATTTAATTGTAACCCTAATTATATCATAACCCTAAATAACTCTAAGTTAATCCTAACCCTAAAACTAATAATAACCCTAACCCTAAAGTGTAACCCTATATATATTATTAAATATATAATATATATAGGGTTACATTATTAAAACTAATAAAGTGTAACCCTAGTGCCAACTGTAACCCTAATTGAACCTTGATCCTAATAATGTAACACTAAAACTAATATTAAATTATGTGTAGCTAGAAGATTTCTTTGATTATGTAAATATTTGTGTAGGCTTCTATCTTCTTTGAATAGAGCATTTCCAATACTTTTTAAAATAA
Source organism: Sequoiadendron giganteum (assembly GCA_007115665.2). Classification (NCBI taxonomy): domain Eukaryota; kingdom Viridiplantae; phylum Streptophyta; class Pinopsida; order Cupressales; family Cupressaceae; genus Sequoiadendron; species Sequoiadendron giganteum. The sequence goes on along the minus strand of CM021103.1, from coordinate 114,843,732 downwards.
TTTTAATGAATTTTTACATATTTTTCTTCATCAAATTTTTTCAAACTTCTTATGAGATCTTGAATAGGAAACAAATAAGATTCATAAAAAATCACATAAATAATTATCAAAAATAAGATTCATTATTTTATTTGTGTTATATTTTCAACTATAAAAATTAAGAGTGGCTTTCAACAAATTGTTTTGATTCCTCAATAGCCAAATCAAATTATTATTTTTATTAACATTTAATGTTGTATGGCACTCACCACTACTCAATTATCTTGATTAGGGTAGGATGTTTCATCTACTATTTCCATTGTTCTTTATTTTGTACAAATTATTATTTTTATTAACATTTTATGTTGTATGGCACTCACCACTCCTCAATTATCTTGATTAGGGTAGGATTTTTCATCTACTATTTCCATTGTTCTTTATTTTGTACAAATTATTATTTTTATTAACATTTTATGTTGTATGGCACTCACCACTCCTCAATCATCTTGATTAGGGTAGGATGTTTCATCTACTATTTCCATTGTTCTTTATTTTGTACAAATTATTATTTTTATTAACATTCTATGTTGTATGGCACTCACCACTCCTCAATCATCTTGATTAGGGTAGGATGTTTCATCTACTATTTCCATTGTTCTTTATTTTGTACAAATTTTATCAATTATAATCATTTAAGTTTCTAAATCTGCACAGATTTGATATAGTTGGTTCTTCAATTATAACCAGTTTCTAAATTGTGCATTAATTTTATATGGTTGATGTTAAAATGGTTTCAAATGACTATATAATTTCTAAGTAGGTATTGTAGGAGGCAAAAAACCTTACAATACACAACCTCAAAGCATGCAGTTATAAAATTTTGAAGGTTCTTTTCAAAAATATACTTAAATTTTAAGCATTTAAGCAATTAATATAGATTGAATGTTTATATATATATATATGAGTTTATATGTAATAAATTGATTAAAGAATGGGTGCAATGATTTAAAAGTAGCAATTTGAAATTATTTTCATTTCTTATATTTAAAAAATATTAGAGAAAAATGGGTGTTATATGTCTTTTTCAACTTCCTTTCCAAGAGATCATTCTTTTTTGGTTTTGAAAATATTATGATGCTTTGATTCATTCTAATTTTAAGCTCTATATAGTTCAATTGAACTAAAAAAATCATAGAGATTTATTTCCTTTCTAGTCTATTAAAAAAGACATAAATCAAAAGCTTTTGTACTTCAAAATATTTGATGATTTTTTTGAAATTAGAATTTAGTTTAATTTTAGAAAATGAAATGATTTGCATGCAAAAAATAAAAAATAAAATAGAAACTTATAAGATTCATTAAAAAATCACATAAATAATTATCAACAATAGACAAAAGCTGAATAAAATAATTATCACATATATATATACAAATAATTTTTGTCTAGATAATCTCATCTTGTAAATTAACTCCACATTGTAAAATAAAGTAATAAATCTAAAGATACATATATAATTTAGATTGGTAATTTATTTTTATTGTAGTTAAAAGCAAGTTTTGAGAGCCACATTCTTCTCTATTTTTTATTTCCCTATATCTTTGATTTAAACTGTTATTTTAATTTCTATCATTCAGTATACAAGAAGGGCATTTTGTGAAAGAGGAGTTGCAACCAACTTCTTACCTTTTTATGCCAGTTGCTTCATATCATATGACTACTGTATCTATTCCAATCTTCTAAACAACTGAAGGCATTGAATTAATTGATTGTTTAGGGGACAAACTCTGACAAATACATAAAGCTAAATAAAAAATAAATCAATGCCAATTAATTCTATGAATTTTTTATTAAAATGGCTATTTTTGGTTGATTAATTTTTCAAAACAATGATTCGGTTGTCATACTTTTCTAGATTTGCTGGTTTGGAGTATTGTCGGTAGTTTGCGGTGTTGATATTTTACTCTATTTCAAATCAACTTAAATATATATTACATCTAGAAAAGATCAATATTCTACTCAATACCAAATTGAGACTGTTAGCATTGGATACAAACTTTTTTCATTTTCCTTTTCAGGTGAACACCAAACATGGCCTTGGCCCTTTGATGAAGTAACTTTCTCTCTGCATGAAAATAAAATACAGATGAAGCTAACGTGGTTGGGATTGGTTCCAGGATCACTGCATCCAGTTTTTCTTCACCTCCAATCTCTGCAATTATAATCCTCTATTTAAATGAATGTTTTCTATTGGACACAAAAACAGCTAGTGAGTATGGTCAAAATGAAATTTACAGAAGATTTTACCAGTGTGTTGATGACAGCGAGGAAGCAAGATCTGCAATACCTGTGGAACACATGCTCTCATCTCTTAGCCAAGACTATGCTATGAGGTCCTAGCAAGACATCTACCAACATACATGGCCAAAATCTACGAAATAAGTTTAAAAATATTCCAGTTATGGCCAATCTTTATATATTACCCAACACAGAAGAGACAACCAGCAGTTCGATGGAGGATCAAAGTATACGGCGTGTGTAGAGAGCTAACCCAAGCCAATAAACATCGACATGAAACTACAATAAAAAGTATCGATCTCCATGCATGAAAACCGCAGTCAATAAAACGAAAAGGCCATATTTGAATTACAAGCATCCAGGAGGCAATGCACATACCTTACAACAACACCTTATACTTGGTTGTCGCACATACCATCACGCCAGAGAAGATTGTTGTCTCGTTACCAAGCTCGTTCCAATTCCCAAGATGCCTATCTCTCCTCTGATTTCATGCGAACATACAAGCCGAGCATCAAAGGCCAAGCATAAATAATAGACTAAGAGTGACCATCGTATCTTTTCCACTCCCATTGGCAGACCCTTCCACTTCCATCGGTTATGACTGTATGCATGTCAGCAGCTGCCCACTACTGAGGATGGAAGGCAACGTGGTGATAGAGTGTTTGTAACGGTTTTTTATGTACTCAGGTTTTTCGATTTTTGTTGGCAAGAATGCATGGTAATGTTTTTGCAATGAACTGTCCACCTTGCCACATTAAAATTAAACTGACGTCAATAATATTTGAACACATGTCTCTTATGTTCGAATATTGGCAGCTGCCAGTCATTTTTTTCAAAAAGGCCAAAAAGTTTACTATGATTTTGATGCCACTGTAGTTCGCCTCTCGGCGAAATTACAATACTATAACTATGAATTAATAAATAAAATTTGTTCAAAATTTATTAGTACTATTTTTTACAAAATAATATACTTAATAGAAATATATAAAAGTAAATCATTATTAAATATTATATGAATATAAGCTAAAATTTATGTGTTATGTATTTCCTAAAAAAATGAAAAATTAGTATAATATCTTAAATACATTTATCTAAAGATCTAAGAGATATTTATTGATTATTTTTTTAAATAGATGTATTTAAGATATTTTTAATTTACAATTTTAACAAATTATATGTTTTTTTATTTCTTAAAATATATATTTTTTCTAATTACCTTTTTAATTAAGGAGCTACTTTTTTAATAATTTTAAAAAATTAAATGATTTTTATTTATTTAATTATAATACCATTTTAGTCATACAACCTTTGATCTTTTTCCTATTTTAAAAATCTAAATGTATTTTGTTTTTGTTTTTGTTTTAAAATTTGTTATTTCATATATTTCTATTTATTGTTAAGTATCAATCTTATATTTATTATTAAATATTTAATAATATATTATTATTAAACATTAATACTTTGACATGTAAATAGACATCAAATTTAAATAAAAAATAAAAGATTTTGTTAGTGTTATTATAATAAGTAGGAGGTATTTTCCACAGGGTGTCAAATTATGATATTGTTAGTGATAATGAATGATCCACTTAGCACTCATTGCATCTAGGTGATGCTCACAGAGGTGAAGCACTGGGTCTTCCCGGGAGGTCACCAATCTCAGTACTGCTCCAGCTCAAGTGCGCTTAACCACATAGTTTTTTCCCAAGGTTAAGCCCACTTAGCTTGCAACCCCATTTGAAAAACCTTCAACAAGTGTTGTGCCTTATGAACCATTCATTATAGAGCCCCTTTAGCTCATCAATTAACAATTAGGAGGTATTTTCCTAAGAAAAAGAGAAAGAAGCTTGATGATAAATTCATGAAATGTATTCATTTTTAGTATAACAATGAATTGAAGGCCTATTGAGTTATAAATCCTACGTCATTTTTATGAGAAAAGTAAATTAACCTCACCCCCCACATCATTACCCACTCTAAATTATGCTCATATATATAGCTTGAATGAGAAAAGTAGTGTTTTAGATAAGAATGTTGATGATCACTCTCAATGGAATCAGGGCCCTTTCCCCACTCATCTAATAAAAATACCCACAAATGTCACATAATATATATGCCCAATGGTATACTAGTACCCTATGCAAAGTAGAGCTAGATGGACACTTCAACTTCAAGATTGAGGACTCACATCATGACTCACAATGAGATAAATCTAACACTAATGATTTTAGTAGTTTATAAATTTGAACCTTCTACTACTTAGGAAGCACTATCAAAGCATTGGAAGGAGGATATTGATGCAAAATATCAATCCTTAATAAAAAATAAGACTTGGGTGCTTGTTGATATTTCAAAAGGGAAGAAAGTCATTAGGTGTAAATAGGTCTTCAAGACCAAGTATAAGGTAGATGTAAATATAGATAAGTATAAGCCCAATCTAAGGGCTATTCTTAAAAATAAGGAATTGATTATGAGGAAAAAAATTCTCCATAACAAAGATCAAAACTATCATAATTTTTGGATGTTAAGGCTTCCCAATTGGATATCAAAGGTCTTTTCTTATCAACTTAATTTGGAATTTATGTATAAATGGATTCTTCCATGGTGTGGGTCTTTACTTAGACAATACATGAACAAGGGTTGACATTTTTGTTGTCTAACTAAGTCTGATGACATTCTTGGGATTGGTTTCTAGGAAATTTATGTTGATAGTGTTGTTCCAGCTTGGTTAGTGTTGATAACCTTCATTCTATAATGTCAAATTCATTCTATAATTTGAGCATATCACCTTTCTTAAACTTTGAACAAATTTTTGAAATCAAGGGTTCAATATGCATATTTCATACCTATGTTGAACACTCTGTTTAAGACATTTTTTGACAAGGCTACTGAACCATAGATTTTTGGGGATAGGGCTTCCTTACACTTCTAGGGTTTTGTACCTAAAAGGAGAAAGGTATCCCACAAAGGAATCTAATGGTTCATTCAAGACAAAGGTAAATGTGATTGAAATATGCATAAATGGAATGTCCTAAATGCAATAAACTGATAAAAGAGATGAAATATTAATGCAAGACTAATGAAATGCAAGATGTTTGAAAACACATTATGATGTGCAAAATGAACAAGAAATACAAGTAAACTATAACAAAAATGAAAGGGATTGGAGAGGGGCACCTGGAAACTAAAGCTTTATTTAGAGAGGCTTTGGAATCCTTCAAAAATTGTTGTTGAAGCCAACTGGGACACTTATGCCAAGTTGGGCGACTTAGTCCTATTTCAAGGAGATTCTACTGGAACAGGTTTCAGGAAACTGGGTATCCAAAACTGCACAAAACACTTTTCAGGCTCGGTAGTGGGACTAATTCACCACTGATTGCGACTTATTCCACCTTCAACTTTCAGGAATCTCGAAAATGCAATATATAGCTTTTGTAACTTTGTACTTAAGCTCCTGACAAGAATCTGAATCCAAATCTACAGACTTGGACCTGTAGGTGATCTCCAAGCTTCTTTTAGGGTTTTGTTGACTTTGAATGATGTTGACACCTTTTAACACCTTTTTGTTTGAAAAATTTGCCTACAAGACCTGTAAAGCACACATTCAAAGATATTTGTTGTTCCTTCATGATGGATGGGAGTGAGATAGCCCCCATCAAGTCTATCATAGGTTAATGTTGTCAATGCAAAACCAAGTTGAGCATATAAAACACAAGGTTGTTTTGGTTTAAGTTGTGATATTTCACACTCTCCCCTAAAGGAAGGTGTGAAACCAAAATTGCTACTAGAACCTGTGTTTGAAAATTAATTATTTGTATATGACTCTTTGGACTATGAGGGTGAGATTTTGGAAATTTTATTGAAAGGAGGTGTAGAATCAACAACACCCAATTATCATGAAAGAGTTTTGTTGTAGGTGAAAGATTAGCATCAACTTGTATAGGTTCAAGATTTGATGTAGGAATGAAATAATTATTAGGGGAGTTGGAAATTTTGTGATCAGTTGATTCATAGCTTTGTTCATCTGCGTCAACCATGTATATCTTGTTATTGTACTCAAATTTCATTGTATGGTGAAGGGTAGATGGGATGCCTTTCATAGCATGAATCCATGGTCTCCCTAGGAGAAGATTGTATGGAAGGGGTCCTTGCATGATATCGATAGAGGTAGGAAACACTACAGATCCGACCTCAATAGGTAATGTGATCATCCCTAGTGGTTGCCTATGAACATTGTCAAAGCCATGAATATGAACATCATTAAGTTGAATGAGCTGCCATACAAATATATTAGCAGGAGTCTTTTTAAGTTCATCAACACTAGGGACTCTAGGTTGAGAAAAGGGTAATTGTGTGGGAGTGATGTGTGATCCCCTATATGTTTGAGTCACCAAGTTACAACTTAGCAGCTGCAAAAAATTGTTATGATTAGATTGCATCATCGATTTAAAGAAATTTCTTAGTTTTTTGTGTGATTCACTAGTGGGAAGTGACTTAGGAAGCTCACTAATTAAAGGAGATCCCACTTGTGTTGTCATAAGCTCAAGAATCTTACCTTTATTTGCATGACTTGTTAGTAAAGGGGATTCTAATGTCACTTGATTATCTTCACCTAGGGAAGGTTTAGTGTTTGAAGGATATGTGTCAAGGTTCACACGTTCTTGCACCATGATATTCTCCCTAGGAGGAGAGTTTTTAGGAGAACTACAAACCAAATGTTCTTGATATTCAAAGGTGGGTTCTTTTAAAAGTACCTCATCGCTAGTAGGGGAATGATCAATGGTTGAATTGTCTTGCTCCATAAGGGGTTCTCTAGGTGAAGGGGGAAAACTAATATTCTCGTGACCTTCATCAATTGTGTTTTCTATTAGCAAAGTATCTTCTTCACAACTACAAGAAATAATAGGAGAAGAAAAAATGTTATTGTCATGATTACCTATGGTTATGTTATCTTGTTCATGAATGTCTTTTCCACTAAGAGATGTAAAAGGAGAGAAAAAACTAGGATTCACAAATCTCTCATTGATTGGTTTTTCTAACACCAAAATATCATCATCACCAAGAGGAGATATATTAGGAGAAGAACAAATATGATCGTTAGGAAAGTCCAAGGTTGTATCCTCTTTCACTAAAACACTCTCATAGGGAGAGGATAGGAAATGTTTCTTAGCATAATTAGATATGTAAGATACTAAAATTGTTTGAATAGAAATAAAAAGAACTTGTAACCATGTCGTGCAATGTTTCAGCAATGCAAACAATGTATATCCAAAGATGCAAAAAACTTTTATCCAATGTATTCAAAACTTGAAGAATGTAAACAATGTATATCCAAGAATGAAAAGCACTTTTAGTAAACTTATGCAAAATTTTTTGAATAGAAACATTGTGTATGCAAAATTGAAAAGTACTTTTATCCATGTTATGGAAAATTTTAGAAATGTGAGCATTTTCAAATCTAATGATGCTTTAGATTGAAATGATTTCAAAAATGACTACCCTAAATTGATGTTTTTGACCTATATGCATAAAAAAAAAGTTCTTGAAACTTTCCAAACTTATATTATATGATATTAGGAGGCTTACGAAGCACATAAATGAGGTTTCTCACACTGTAACAGACAATTAAAAATTTGGACTAGGACTAAGTCACCCAAAATGGCGAATGAGTCCCAATTAGGGTTTTTTTCAAAATTTTCAAAAAATTTCAATTGGTTTTGATGCTTTTGATGTTGGATGACTGGAAGAGGAAAGGTAAATGCAAATTTTATATGTTTTTCAATGATTTGAGATGCAAAAATGTAAATTATATGCAATTTCATTAATGCAAAAGTTTGAAACCCTATAATACAAATTAACTAATGCAAGCTCCTAGTGAAAAGTTAATGCAAGATAAATCTAGGATGAAGAAGGACTCCAAATAATAAAAGAATGTATTCAAAAATTGGGTTCACCAAAATGAACCACATATTTTTGGGGATAGGGATTCCTTACACTTCTAGGGTTTTGCACCTAAAAGGAGAAAGGTATCCCACAAAGGAATCTAGGGTTCATTCAAGAACAAGGTAAATGTGATTGAAATATTCCTAAATGGAATGTCCTAAATGAAATAAACTGACAAAATAGATGAAATATTAATGCAAGACTAATGAAATGCAAGATGTTTGAAAACACATTATGATATGCAAAATGAACTAGAAATGCAAGTAAACTATAACATAAATGAAAGGGATTGGAGAGGGGCACCTGGAAACTAAAGCTTGATATAGAGAGGCTCTGGAATCCTTCAGAAATTGTTGTTGGAACCAATTGGGACACTTATGCCAAGGTGGGTGACATAGTTCTATTTTGGGGAGATTCTGTTGGAACAGGTTTCGGGAAACTGTGTATCTAGAACTACAGAAAATACTTTTCAAGCTTGGAAGTGGGACTAATTTTCCAATAATGAAAACTTAGTCCACCTTCAACTTTTGAGAATCTCAAAAATGCAATATGTAGCTTTCAGTATGTACTTCAACTCCTGACAAGAATCTAGATTTGAATCTGCATACTTGGACCTGTAGGTGATCTCCAAGCTTCTTTTAGGGTTTTGTTGAATTTGAATGATGTTGACACCTTTTAACACCTTGCTCTTTGAAAAATCTAGATACAAGACCTACAAAACACACATGCAAAGAGGGGGAAAGGGTTAAGGGTTAAAGAATAGGGGTTTTCCTTAGTCAAACCCCAATTTAGTAATCAAAACCTTGTAAATGAAATGAAATGGAAAGAGAATGATGAATGAACAACATGCAATCCTACAACTCACCAAACCCTTGATGTAGAAATCTGAAGATATGCAATTAGATTCTCCAATGGATGAATGCTTGATAATGCCTAGAATGCTTGAATGCTTGGATGCTTGAAGAATGAATTGTTGGGGGGTGAAAATGAGAGGAAAACCTTATATTTATACATGATTGTGCCCTAATTCCTGAAAATACCTCATCATAGGCCGACCTCAAGGTCTAGAGAATAATATCTCACCATAATTATAAAATAATTTTGTTTTTTAAGCCAAATGGGACTAAGTCTCCCCAAGTGGTGACTTGGTCCCACCAGGGCAATTTTACTGGGTGTCAGAAATTAAAGTGCATTTAATGATGTTTAATGAGATTATTCTCAACGAGACACTTAAGTAAGGCCTGTAGACATAGAATGGGGCCAATTAAAGCATAAGAAAGGTGTAATTATTCATGAAAAGTCTAGAAAAGTGTGAGAGTTTGTTAAACAACTCCTTAAAACACTTTGAAATAAGGCTTGGTAAGTGATAAAAAGAGGTTATTTAAGTGAAATACATTAGAAGGTCCTAAAAAAGTGTGAAAGTGTGTTACATCACTTCACAACACCTTTACAAGACATCATAAAGTTTTTATTGATTTACAAGGGTCCAAGACCTAATGTGAATGTGTTGGCCACATTACAACATTAAATCTAGGAAAAACTAGACCAAAATCCAAAAGAAAGGCCCAAATGAGCATGAAAATGTCCAGGGATACATTTTTCTATGTTACAGCTACAAGTTTTTAATTGATTTATCTTTTTGTTATGTTTGGACACTCTTTTGTAAACTTGCAATATATAATGCACTTTTATTCTTTCTGAATTGAGACTAATATTAATTTTGTTGGTTGTATTGAGGCACAACTTCATTCAAGGCAGAAAAGGCAACTCATATTAGATGGCATGTTGCATATAAAGGAGGAAATATTCTAGCTGGGTTATTGTTGACTGTGTTGAAGGAGAGAGCTTCATATATAGGACACGATCAACACTCTCCTTGGATTCTACATGTTATAGTTTGCTCCAAGAAGATTTCCCACGTTGTAGAATTTTTAAGAGATGAAAGTGGCATGTGCTCACATTGAAGGGCTTCAAGCATGTGTTTCCATCATTGCAAAAGTTTTTTGGAGAACTTTCTTTCTTGCAGTCATTTCTCTGCAATATTGTAACTCAGATTTTTAGACTTGTGACTAAAAATAACAATTGTAATATTCTATTTATAAGTTGTAACTAGAACAACTTTCTTTTATTAATAAATTTCACCAATTTTTCCTTCTCAATGGTTATCTTATTGTGTTTAATTGATGATTGATGTATATTTTTATGTTTAATGCTTAAATCCTCAAATATCAATTAATTAAAATGACTAAATATACTACTAATTGACATCAATTAATAATTAAATTGACTAAACATACTACCAATTGACAAAAAATAGTGAACATTGAATAAATATGACTAGATATATGACTAGTGAAATCAATGAATAAAAATGACAAAATATACTACCAAATTACAACAATCAATGACTAAATAAACAACTAATAAGTGAGCAGATTACAACAATCAATGACTAAATCAACAAATAAATAAGTGACCAGTTAAATATATCAGTGAATAAAAAATGACTAAATAAGTGACCAAATTACAACAATCAATGACTAAATCAACAACAAAATATATTAGTGAAAAAAAAGTAACTAAATAAGTGACCAGATCACAACAATGAATGACTAAATCAATGACTAAATATACTACCAAATCGTTCAATCAAAACAACCAATAAATGACTAAAAATGGTTTAGTGATCAATATGGTCATGTTATATATGACTGGAAATAAATTACTAATGGTCACATGACCAACTGTAGTCATTTATAGAAGTTTTTAGTAGTTTTTTCAATAGTTTATTGATGTTTCTATACTAGTGCCCGAATGCTCCTGCATCAGACATGTTGGGTAAGACATTTGTGAGCATGGGCTCACAAAGGTGGAGTTAGGTGATAGAACCACCTTTTAAGATTGTGAACAAGCTCCAACAAACTTCATTGTTAACAATTTGACCTCCTCGGCCAATTAGCCCGACCTCCTCCACCAATATCCCAACCTCCTCCACCAAGTACTTCCTTTCCACTCTACAACAGAACTCTCACATTCCTCTTTTGGTCACCTCTTGGCTATACATTAAAAGTCACAACCTGCAGGTTCATGTGCATTGTCTAATGGCTATGCTTTTTTTTGTCTTCACCTTAAGACAACCATTTCATTTCTCTCTCAACTTTCTTTGCAACTCTACCCTTGCAACCTCCATACTACAATCATACCTAGATCTCATGAAGATTCCATTTCGTCTGTTGTAATCTTCCATCACACAACACTTTCCTCTACACTTTATGCTCTCAATCTTTCGGGACTCCACTCACCTACAATGATGCTCTTGAGCTTCTCACTTGCGCTTCCAAATTTGCGCCTTCCAACCCTTGACTGTTAGGAATCTCTACATCTGCAATGATACTTTTAGACTTCACTTGTGCTTCTACTATCAATAGGTTTCATCATAATCTACCTCATGTTCGATGATCTGCTTGTGCCCCCAAAATCTCTGCTCACTTCCCTCTTCACCCACGGGTCCTAGTGTGAACCACCACTCTCTTGGCGCTCTATCCACACACTCAAGATTGACTGCTCTAATACCACTTGATGAAGAAGAAACTCACTCAATCAGAAACTTCCAGATTAAAAAAAGACTATAATGATTAGCCCAAATTTGACAATAAATTTTGTCAAATTAAATTGGCATCTGATTGCACAACCAAATACTTAAATTGAAAACAAATCAATTTTATTCATCTATTTAGACTTCATGAAAGTTTACAGTGCATTTTAGGAAAACCCATTACTCTGTCGCTCCTCTACCATATCCAACCTAGTTTCCAGTGTTCACTCTCTACCTCTATCACAAGTTATTTTCTACATAATCATTCAACTTTTCTCTCCTTAAGAACTCTCTATTACCTTCAACATCTTCTTGTTGTGAAACCCCTTACTTCCCTTCCTTTACTCTCCTCACTTTAATTTCCTCTCTAAAAAATCACGATCTGCAAGCACTTTGTTTAATCTTCCCAACTGTGAGTGATTTCTTAAATTTAATTTTTTCCATATGCCCTTAGAAGGATCTCACTCCAAAAATGTCCCTCTGCATTCTCACTATATTCCTTTAGTTTTACGATCTTCTTCTGCACTCCAATGCTTGTCATTTTGTCTTGCTACTAATGAATTCTATTGTGGCTCAACCTCTTAGTACATCACCCTCTCATTTTTTATCATCACCCATTCTCCACTAGGATTTATTAGTTAATTATGCATTTATTTATTTCAAAGGCTCTAATCAAACCTATGCTACCACACAAGTGCATAGATTCTCATTGATTTTTGATGGTGGCACAGGCTTTTATTCCTTGTCTTTTGGTGGTGCAAACCTCCATCAATTTGAAACTCTCCCTTACTCAAATATTATCTTCATGGTGTAGGTCAAAGAGGGAGGTTTGGCTACACAACTTCACTCCTATGCTGCCCCCTCTACCTTCTTCCAATCGCACCCTTCCTCCCTTTCTTGATTGTTAGATTTCCCTACATATATTTTATTCCAAGCTATGTTTCACTTAGTCTTCTTTTTGTTTCATCTTCCTTGCATAATCACGTCTTCTCTTATACCTTTCTCATGTACCAAATTTTTTTTACCTTTTTTCTTTTCCTATCTTTGTGACTTTTCATCATTCTGCTTTCTTTTCACTTATGACGTTATTCAATCAAAAAGATCAATGCACTTGAACTTTACTTGATCATAAGACCACAAGTCATGTCTTAAGAAAACATTTTCTCTCATCATCGATGCTAGAATAAAACAATGTGAAAATATAAAAAATGATGCCTAACTACCACAATAACCATTTGGGGTGATCCCACAATACTGGTTTACAATTTTTGGGGAAACTGGACACTTAACTGATTTTTTTTAACTATATCTTCACTTTTGAGCTCCTATAGTGGCTAAACCATGAGGAATTTGAAGATGATGCAAACTAGTGATTTGTGGAGTTTTGTCTATAGATTATAAATGTATTTAAAAAAAAAAAAAAATTGGAATCACATTGCACTTCTTTTTCCATCTCCTCTGAAAACTAGCTTTCTAAAAAAAACAACATTTTTAAGGAGTGACGCTCACCGTATACAACATAATTTTTTTTGTATGAAGGATAACATTTTATTTTTTTTGAATTTAGATTTGTAACTATGATATCTAGCACTTTCATTTGGTTTCATAGTATTTTATTAAATATTTTTCTCTTAATCAAGTTTCAAAGTCAAACCAAATACAATTCAAACATAGGTGGACTATATATAACATAAATTTTCCTGTATGTTTCGAAATTCAATTTTTTTTTAATGGATCAGGGACATCAATACCCAGACCGAACGTATTTTTCAAAATTTTATTTTGATAATCTGCTATTTTTCCACATGTGCAAAACAGAGAGTTTGATTTTCGGTGAAAAATCTATGTTTAATAAAACTAAAAAATAAAATACATAATAAAAGAAAACCATATTAAAATTATATTTGACGGATAGCTCATTCCGGGGACTATCATTATCTAGTTGGGTTTCTGAATTTTTCTCCATTTTCATCCTCAAATTGAGCTTCGAAAGACAATTTTTTATAAAAATTTACTAATTTGTGGAGAGACAGGGAAAAAAGGGGGTTCGATCGAACCTATGTTCGAACGAACCCAAAAAATATGTTCGAGCGAACATGGGTTCGTTCGAACCCCTTTAAAATAGTATGCAAATTTATGGGTAGGGGGATTCGATCGAACCCCTGTTGTATACATACAAAATTCAAACCACTTTTTTAGGGTTTCTTTACGTTTTTCTGAGCTTAGTCTATGTAAAAAGTGATTTTCAGGTGACCCTTGTGCTTCCAGGTGTGTTGGCTGAAAAAGACAATTCCCAGGTGAAAAAAGATGAAATTTTTCGGAATGTTATTATCTTATTTGTTATTGTTGCATTTTTTATTATCTTTGAGGTGATTGTTGTAAGTTTTTTCAATTCTTTTGTCACAGATTTTTTGCATTTTGGAGGAGAATTTTCTTTCAGCTTTCAATCATTTTTAATTTGAAGAAGAAAATGGGACAAAAAGAAAAAAGAAAAAATAAGGCTCAATGAAATGTTTCAAAAGAAAAAGAAGAAAATAGATGCAAATAAAACTTGACAAATTATCATAGAAGGAAACAAGGTCCGTGTTTATTTTCTTCTCTTTCTTGTCACATATGGGTAAATTTATTTACTTACAATAGTGGGTTTATCATATGTTTTATCTAGCAATAAGGAAAAATGCATCAAATAATTGATATATAAGAAAATTGAAGGTTCCTCATTTCAATTTTATGAAAATGAAAACTCAAATGCACATCCTCAATGAGTTCTATAAAACTAAAATCTGTATAGTACTGCATTACTCTCAATTTCCTCTCTTTCTTCATAAATAATTATTTGTAGCATCAATGGTTCATCTTTATACATTCTTACTTTCAATTTTTCTTCATTAGATCCATGATACTTTATCACAACTCTATATTCTTATTCTATGCTACAACCTTCCTTTTTATCACCATCTATCCTTTCTTGCAATGTTCCTTGATTTTTTTATTCTACATCATCACAATTTATCATTCCTTCATATTTAGATTATCTTGAATGTATTTATTATTGCTACATGAGCTTATATGCATTCGTAGATTCAATTTCACTTAGCATCCCTTTTGCATTCTCTACTGTCTCCTCCTTCTTGAAATATGCATTTTGATCCTAGGGCCTTCATCTTCCTTCCTTACTTGGAAACAACCAATATGTAGTGGCCCGCCTTTTTTTGCATTCTATTAATAATATTCCATATATCTCCTACCTCCTAAAATAGGTTTCTAAATTTTTCTAGTACTCTATCTAATCTCCTTATCAATTGCAAACATATTTGTGGTGCCTAATACTACACTTTTATGAATCCTTATACTAAATGATTTACTAGTTTTGATCTACAATATATTCTCTTTATTTGTATTTTTTTGAAGCACCCAATTTTGTATCTATCTATATTTATGTCCTTTAAATCCTTATATTTATTTCATCCAATTGTGCATCATCAATTATATCTATGGTAGAAACACCATCTTTCACTAGTATTTCCCCCTCTATCTTGGTATCTCCCTTTGTATCAATCTTAGGTAGCTTCCTCAATGAATATAGCCATCTAAATACATCATCTTCTTCTATATATCTTTCTTTTGCTATCTTCTTGTCATAATCTTAATCCATATTCATATTCAATGATATATGCACTATCTAGCCCTCCATGTATAAAACGTCAATTCTTCTTTTTGGGAGTCAAAGATTTCATTACATTCTACATGAACCAATTTGAGATTAAGCAAAATTTTAAAAGCACCAAAGAGTCCTTTTGAATCTCAAACACCTCAAAATTTATTTTTCCTTTAAACCCAATAGGTTGACCTTTATATTCTACCATGTGCTAATGAAAATTTTGGATCTGCTCCCTCACCTAGTACTACATCAAAGGGAGTATCATGTAAATTTGGTTTCCCAAGCTCCTCCCAATTTATTTTAAGAATAATTTTAACATCTACTCCCAAGTTTATTAATATATTTTTCATCCATAAAAATGAGTTCTATATTCAATCTTGTTCCCATTTAAAAATATTAAGACGCGAAAGAGACATTTTGTTGTAATTATCATGTTCTAATTAATGTCTATTCTAACATGTTCCAAGCCAAAAATTAAATTATTTGAGTGTTGAAATTTATATATATTTGTTGTTTTATAACTTGAAAATTAGATTTTATCTATTATTAATATATAGGGACTGAAGGTTGAGATGCAAATCATAACGATCTCCCGTAATGGGATACCTTATCTAAGAAAAATAAAATATTTAAATTTACTAGATCAACTATCTACTTAGGTACAAAGAGGCTTGAATAGACTTACCACACTATCTAATAACATGCTAATTTTTTATGGAAACCATAACATTCTTATGTTATAGAACATGATTGAATTATAGAACTTGATAGTAACAAGTCTAAAGCTTAGTCAATAGCATGCATAAATTTAATTGCATTAAAACATGAAAATATAATAGTGAACTATCATGTTGTAACACACTCAAATTTTTGATGAAAAATAGTCATGAGTAATGTGTGTTTTTGATAAGATAAGTAGCATTTATAGGGTGTTGTACCCTTTACACAAAAATCCCAAAGGGCCAAAGGAAAGCATAGTTCTAGTAATTGAACTAGAAGAACAAACAAAAACAACTGATAGATAGCTATAGAAGAAAGAAAAAATTAAACAACCCCTGAAACAGAGGGGTCAAGACTGACTCCATGAACCCAAGGCCAAGAAGAGGTAACAGATTTGGGAAGACCCTTCTTCCTCCTCAACACAACCGACCAGGAAGGCTCAAATTCGAGGACCAACGAGCGAGGCGAGAGGAGCGGATCCTCAACAGCCACCTCGAGAGAGGAGCCACCATGCAGTGAGGGAGCTGGTAGCAAAGTAGAGGAGTTACGAGCAAACAAAGGTCCAGTAGAGTTGATCAGAGAGGACGTGTAGGTTTTGACAGTTCATCGACAACAGAGGGTTCTGATTGAGCAAAGACAATAGAGGCACCACATAAAGGATATCCGAAAGAGGGTCCTGGGAAGTCACGGGAGGGTCAGCCACCAAAGAAGAACTAACCGAAGGAACTCCCAAAGGAGGAGAACCCAAAGTGAGATGGTCTGAGAGATCATTCTTCTACCAAGTTGCACTGCCCTTGCGGTGGGCTAGAGGGCAAGCAGAGACCAAGTGACCCACTAAAAAGCAACTCCTACACCGAAAGGGGAGCCCCTCATAGTCCAAGAGCTACTTCCAAGGTCTATCCTCCAACATCAAGACCACATCTCCATGGAGAGGTTTGGAGATGTCAAAGTTGAATAATAACTGAGCTACCGTAGTATGCCCAAGCTCCCTAGTTGTAGAGTCCACCATTAAGAAGCGTCCAATGGTGTTTCCGATAGCTTCGTAACATGATTCATCCCAAAATTGGAGAGGAAGATTCGGTAGATGGACCCAGACTGGTCTGATGTTCAATGGCTCCGTAAGGGGATTGAATGAGTAAGACCAAGGCCTGATGGATAGAGAATGAATACCCCACATCCATCCCCTATCTAGCACATAGTTTCGCTTCGCTGAGGAAGCAAAGGTCGCAATAAAAAAAACCCTAGCACTAGGGTAGAGCTCGATCTCACTAGAAACCAACGATTTTCATGAGTTAGAAACCCAGGAATGAAGATTAGGGAGGGAAGGCCACATGTCATTGAACCTACAGACCACTCCCTATGCCAAATAGTACACCTCATTTTCCACAACCTCAGAACCATAGACCACCACAGGAGAATCCCTGGCACAGGGCAGAGGCCGACTAACCTGAGCAGGGGGGCGAGCATCCACCTTAGCAGCCTCCAAGAAGGATTTCACCCAACCAAAAGAACCCCCAATAGGAGGAGGGACATTCAAACCAGGAACATAATCCACCAAAATAGTAGCAAACGGAGAAACAACGACCTGAGAAGGGACAACATGCACAACGCTCCCAACACAATATTCATATTTTCCTTGAGGGCCAACGACATTGCACATAGAGGAAGGAGGGAAACCAACAAGAGGGGCCCTGCCAACCACACCCCCAACACCCATGCTCCCGTCGGTGCCCAAACGGCCATCGCTCACGCATCCGCCAGTGCCCAAACTAGTCGTGCCCAGGTGAGCATCATTTGAAATCTTACTCCCGCCCAGCGTAACAGACATGTTGAACCAGGTTTATATGAACCCTATGATCTAGTTGTTCTCCTATGAGTACTATGTGTTATTTTCTTCATGTAATAGGATAAAATTATTGTGTACTGTAAAGTGTATTTTTTTTATTTGGGGTAATTTTAATTTAAAATGAATCATTTATCTATAAGATGGAAGGGGCAAGTTTCTTTAATTTTTTATCAATTTGAGTTCAAAATTAAATCACTTTTATTTTCATTTATGTTGAATCATTTTTTAATTATAAGAAAATTTGAATCTGTTGACACCTCCAAACACTCATCTCTAAGTTGAAATAAATTATGCACGTTAAATTTTATGTTGAATGAAATGCATAAAATAACCCCCTCAATTTCCTCCATCAATTCCAAGGCATTCTTGTGATTATCAAATATAGATTTTAGGGTGTCTCAAAAATAACAAAATGGAAATTTTCAAACATTAGTAGAAATCTTTAAAATTTAATATAAATGTAAAAAATATGCATTGGAAAGATTTTGTAACATCATTTGAGTTTATAATATCTATATAAAATATTCAATCAAAAAGAACATAAATACAGGTCCAGACAAATTTTAGATATATATATATAGTGAGCTCATGAATAGTATCATAAATAAAACTAACCATGTAAACATGTGAAAGCTAAGAAACTATAGACACTCAAATTTTTCCTTGCAAGATCATTGCATTATTGTTCAAATCTGTTTGCATTATCATTTACATTATCGTTCATGTTTGTTTGCATTATCGTTCATGTTCATTTGCATTATCATTCATGTTCATTTGCATTATCATTCATGTTCATTTTCATTATCGTTCATGTCCATTTCCATAAAAATCATAATAGTTCATTATCATGTAATAAATCTGTTATCATAACCATGTCAAATATCGAACTTCATAATAAAATAATTATCATTAATCATTTTATTTGCATGAATCATTAAATTATTAAATATCATTAAAATATTAAATAATTATCATCTCATTACCATTCATAGTCCATAATAAATCATAAACATTTCATGATCATTCATAATCAATCATCCATAAACTATTTTAAATCATTAATCGTGATATCAGTTCGACAATCATTTTCATTGCATTTTCATAAATCATCATGTTTAAAAAACATAAAAATCAATGTCACATAAGTCATTTACATAATCCATATTCCATTAAATCCATAATAAAACATTATTAAATCATTTTCATTCACATTTAGAAATGCATTTAGTCACTTCATTT
This sequence comes from Sequoiadendron giganteum, assembly GCA_007115665.2. Lineage (NCBI taxonomy): Eukaryota > Viridiplantae > Streptophyta > Pinopsida > Cupressales > Cupressaceae > Sequoiadendron > Sequoiadendron giganteum. The sequence goes on along the minus strand of CM021103.1, from coordinate 114,824,450 downwards.
AATCATTCACCATGCATTTGTTTTCTTTTTATCATTTTCACTTACATGCATCTCATTTTACTACGCAATGTGGGATTTTAAAATCTCCTTTTTGCAAATCTTTTGTCCCACATTCGTTTCTCTTAATCTCTCCATCCTCAAAAATATCTATTTAAGGAGGTTTTCCTCTCATTTTTCCCACCATGCTCCACATTACACTACATACTACTCTTGCATATTTTTAATTTGGGGCGTCTTGTCAAAGACTAAAAATTGGAACTACTAACTAATTTGGTGCAGGACGATTGATTGAAGACTTGATTTTGAAACCGACTGTCTTTAGCGTAGAACACATTTTGATTGGTGCTTTAAAATGAACATATGTATTCATCATATAGATTTAATTAGGGGGTGAATGAACACTATTTTTTATGCTTGAGATGGTAGGGAGTATGATCTCACCTTATGCAAATTTGGTGATCAGAAACCAGACCCATCGTCTTTGTATGTTTTTGATACCTTAGAGGGGCCTACCTCAAAAGAGGGAACGACTCCAACCGATTTTTCACTCGAGCCAGTATATAAAAGGATGAGTCTAAATTGTCAAGTCCTCATGGTATGTACGCCTTAGTCGTGCATGTGCCATTCAAAAACAGGTACCGACCTTTTCTTTTAAAGGTATAAGAGCCCCTAGTAGAGTGGTTAAATCCTTAAGTGGCTTGATGTACGCTCACGAGGTGCCATGTCCCTGAGTATTCACTATAACCCTCTTGTTTTAGAAAGACAAAATCCCTTCTATTCATTGGTGCAGCAACAGTCATTGCCAAGGCATCCACATTCTTGTAGTTCTTAGTAGAGGTGAAGAGTCTATCATGGGAGATTCATGAGGGCTCAAAGCTTGGTTGACCTGAAAAGTGAGTGTCGTGTTGGGGGAGCCAGTGTGGCCAAGCTTCTAAGTCACCCGCTAAGAATAAGTGTGGTTGGGGAAACCCACGTGGAATCCAGTGAATATAGTCCTTGACAACCTTAGGATTTTTGCTTGTATTGTTAAAATCAAAAATTTTGTCTGCTATGTCTTGCATGTGTGTTTAAAAATAAACCTCAAACAAACATCACACATAGTACTTGGAAACACCTTAAACCTTGCAAAATCCCAAAACATCAAACAAAAAAAACATACAACATGAACAAGTATCACTTAGATTTCTTGGGGCCATCATCCTTTAGTTCTGATTTTACAATCCTTGCATTCCACCTAGTCTTTCCATCCCATATAGTCCTTGCATATTCATAGCCCTTTCATCATAGTCCTTACATATTCCTAGTCTTGTGCATACATAGATCACATCACATAGTCCTTGAATACATATATATCATTCCACCTAATTCTTGCATGTACAACCCCTTGCATATATCAAGATCATATCACCTAACCAAGTTTCATGTTCCATGAATTTAGTCCTTTGTATATTCATGATTGATAAAATAAAACCCTTAGCTTGCACTTCCACTACTCTTCATAGGTCTCAAAATCAACCCATTTGCTATCTATCATCCACATCACTTGAGGTTTATCATGGACTTGAGTTAGGGAACATACCATTATCCTTGAGTCTAGGGAAATCCTTTTGGAGTCCATCATCTCCTACATACCCTCTTAGCATTTTAGCTCTTGCATTCTTAGCTTATCACATCATATCATACCATTTTCATATATCCCATCTTAGAATCATATCCTTTTCATTGCATCCTAGTCCTTACATATTCCTAGTCTTGCATACATAGATCACATCACATGGTCCTTGCATACATATATATCATTCCATCTAATTCTTGCATGTACAACCCCTTGCATATATCAAGATCATATCACCTAACCAAGTTGCATGTTCCATGAATTTAGTCCTTTGCATATTCATCATTGATCAAATAGAACCCTTAGCTTGCACTTCCACTACTCTTCATAGGTCTCAAAATCAACCCATTTGATATCTATCACCCACATCACTTAAGGTTTATCATGGACTTGAGTTAGGGAACATACCATTATCCTTGAGTCTAGGGAAATCCTTTTGGATTCCATCATCTCCTCCATACCCTCTTAGCATTTGAGCTCTTGCATTCTTAGCTTATCACATCATATCATACCATTTTCATATATCCCATCTTAGAATCATATCCTTTTCATTGCATCCTAGTCCTTACATATTCCTAGTCTTGTATGCATAGATCACATCATATAGTCCTTGCATACATATATATCATCCCACATAGTCCTTGCATATATATATATATATCATTTCAAAAACAAAAAAATCTGTGTCCTCCAAGTCAAACTTCTCATCCTCCATACCAACCATGCATAAGCTTTCATCCTCCATCCACCTACCTTCACCATCAAGAGTCACCTAACACAATCCATGCCATTAATCCATAGTTCAAGTGTCCACTTATCACCCTTATCCTCTATTCTTCATTCAGAGCCTAATAATTTCTTATCATCTATTTTCAAATGCACTTTTCCATGGAATTCTTAAGTTCAAGAATCTTTGATTTTATTTGATTTCATATGTTCAACTCCACTTATATATCATCATCTCTCACTTTCTTTGCACAATATTTTATGACATGTAGAAAGTTCTCAAGCAGAAGTCGAGCCCAATCTAGATATTGGACCAAACGAATCAGATGAATAACACACAGACCTTGAAGATAGGGAGGAGGCCCAAGTTCAAACAATGCATGTTGGAGAGGGGTCAGGATCACTTCCTTCTACACCAATGGATGAGCATATAAAAGTAGCTAAAAAGGTGGGGAAAGAAATTTCCTATAGAAATTTAGATCATTTACTTGAAATGGATATTGGAGAAACTGAAATGTTATGCCGACCAACCTAAAAAATAGGAGTAAGAGGTCAATGACTAAATTTGTAAATAGAATAATCCATGATCATTTCAATCATCTTGAAACACTTGAAAAAACCCAATTTTTATCACAGTTACTTCTTCGTAATGAGATGAAGGAGTCATTACAATTGTTGGGTGTGCATCTACATCGAATAAGAGGAAACACATGAGACTACAAAAACATATTGTTGAAAATGTTAAAAAAGGTTTAGATTCCATTGAGAAAGGATCTTGATCAGTGGATAAGGCCATTGCAAGAAAGGTGATTTTGACATATGTTTTAAATAAAGAAATATCAAGAAAAGGAAAAATGTCAACACTTTCCACTGAATTTGGTTATATTAGAACCACACTAATAAAATATGAGAAAAAAGAGAAACGTTTTGGATGATATTTCTGAAGGCAATTGGGAAATTATGTGTAGAGCTCCACGTTCTGATAGGATTGAAGATTCTGTTAAGAACTTGATCTCAAGTTTTTGGAATGATCAAACTCGTTCGTCATCAAATACTAGAGATGTTATGAGGCACAAGATTGGACCTAGTATTTATGAAGAACATATTAAACATTGGCTAGACATAACATAGCTTGAGATGTATATGAACTTGTGTAATATGTATCCTCATATAAAGATTGGGCAAACAATGTTTGAAAGGTTAAAGCCATATTATGTGAAGATAAACAAGTTTTTTGAAACTTGTTGTCATTATCACATTGAATTTTATCTCTACTATCAGGTGTTTCGAAACATGAGAGAAGAAAGATATGGTTTTCAAAAGGAACCTCCTAAACAGGTAAGTTTGTTCATAAAGGATTTGTTATGTCATCATGAAAATGGACCTCAAATAAAATGCATAAAAGGACTCTGTGAAACATGTGTAAATTTGGCTAACTTTCCTTCAACAAATGAAGATGATGACCTAACAAAGACAGTAGATTGCAAGAGTTGCAAGTATGTAAAGTTTCAAACAAATTTTGGGAAAGAATCCACAAGGTTAAACTATGTAGAAGAGGAGATACCTATTGGGAAATTTATGGAATATTTTCAAAAATTGATACAACCATACATACAAAATTCCTTTTATGCTAAGTGGCAAGCACATCAATTTCAAACATTAAGAGATACTTTCCCACTTGGAACAGTTCTATCAGTAGTTGACTTTGCAGAAAACTACTCTTTTGTACATCAAAAAGAGATTCAATCATAATATTACTTTTTAAAGCAGGTCACTATTATGGCTCATGTGTGTTATCGACATGCACAATTGGAATTGGATTGTGTTGAGAGTACAGATGAACAACGGGCCATCAAGAAAGAATATCAATTTTTTATTAGTGATGATAAAGAGCATGACACACTTTTTGTACAACATTGTTTTACAAAATGTTTTTTTGAGAATTTGACAAGCAGGGGTGTAAAATTTGACAAGCATTTTGTATGGTCAGATGGATGTGCAACAAAATTCAAATCATCACGGCCATTTTATGCACTTTCTAGATATAAAATTTACAACATACCACATGTTTGGAGTTTCTTTGAGAGTGGGCATGGAAAGGGTGAGCATGATGGTGCAAGAGCTTGCATCAAACGTGCTTTAAGAAAGCATCAAATGAGTTATTCATAAGATCGTATAGACGATGCACATGATGTTGTTGAATGGTGCAAGAAACACTTTGCATCAAATGAGGTTGGAACATCTTCAAGAACAAACCGAAACATTCCACATAGAGTGTTTTGGGAGATATCGGGTATGTATAAATTACATTTTCAAAAAATTAAGTTTATTTAAATTTAAATTTTTTATATATACACACATGTTTGTTCACATAAGTTTGTTGCAAGTACATGTATCTAGGTGTGGATAGAAGATCGATGCATGGATGCAAGAGGGTAGATAAAACAAGATCTTTGCATTGTGTTATGAGTTCAGATAGTCACCCTGGATGGACATTATACATGAGGGATTACTCTTGTTTCTGCACTGAGTGCATTGCGGGAAACTCTTATGCATGCAACAATGAAGAACTTGAATATGTTAGTAAATGGGATATGGTGCCACTATTCGTTTCAAACACATACGACGAAAATGAGGATGAAAGATTTCAAGACATTTCTTTGATTTCAATTGATTATGACCATATTTCAGGATTGGTTAGAAAAGGTACATGTGTAAGTTTTCAATAATTTAAATATTATATAAATTTAATGAGCTTTAAAGTCTAGAGACAATTAAATTTTTTTTAGAATTTTATTGTGTAAATTTGGTGTACAAGAGATGTTTTTGCAGTCATAGCAGAGCCTGGAAACATAGAAGGTGTTAGCTATTATTTACTGTGTTGCACAGAAGAGAGGAATAAGATAACACAACTTGAAACAAGCAATGGAATGTTATTTCCCACAGGTGAGTTTGAATTTAAAATTATATATATACATTGTGTACATGTGTACATTACCTTAAAAACGTTAAATATATATTGTACAAACCTTGAGCATGAAAATGTTGTACATGTGCACATGTCTTACCTCAGGTTCATGTTTACCATGTAGGTTTTGTTGTAGTGCAAGGGATATATCTAAAAAAAGTCAAAGTTGTTCAACATGGGATTCATTTTGTGGACTATCAAGTTGATAACAAGGTATATCAATATAGTCACCTTATAATTGTTACCGCCCTACATCTTCATGCAGTTCCACATGCACGTGGATGAAAAAAATGGAGACTAGATAGTGATGACCATCAAAAACATTTACATGTTATTCGAGAGCGGGTTGAACCAGAATGTTTGAGTTAGATTATATCCATGACTTTCAAGTTCACTTGTACATGTACATACATGTTCAAGACGAGAAATTATAGTAACTTGTTTGAACTTTGAATTGTTTTAGTTACTTATAATATATGTTGATGACAAGTGTTTTAAATTTGGTTGGACACAAATTAGTGGTTGAAACACATTGAGAATCTTAAATTGACTAGATATTTCCAATTATATGTTTGTTCCATGAAATTCAAGTACTTGTTCAAGAATCTAAATGATTTCATTTGAAAGTTCATCTCCACTTATAGCTAGAAAAGTTATTATAAATTGATTCAAGAATTCAATGCTTAATTTTATGTTATGTACATAATGTGCAAACCTTGTTACAACAATTGCAATGTTTATATCTATTTAATATGACTATCTATTTAAAGGTGAGTATTTAAACAATGAATATTTTCTATAATAAATGTATTGGTCCATAATTTGAGTATTCTATAGTATCTAACTTTCATAAAAAAATTCATTGCAAGAGTGATGGTGGGAGTAGAAGAAAATTTAGTGTTAGTTTTAATGATCCCCAAAAGAGCATGTTTATTTATTTATATCTTAAATATGTTTAGATGGTATTCCCCTCATGTGTACCTTTCTTGTACAACTTTATGATAGTATAGAATGACACTTAACATGATAAATTTTATAAAATTATTGGTTATTTTATGTTTTAATTCTAGTTTATTGTGATCCAAATGAAAAATCTGAGAAAGATTTATTTAGTAATTTTAATAGTAAGAGTGTTAATGATAGGAAAGATAGTTGTAGATGAATAGTATAGAGTTTCAGTACATCATATGGCATGTGGGTATCTTAGGTACTTATAATTTTAACTTGAGTAGGATATAAATGGGTATGATACCAGATGAAAACTAGCACCACAAATATATCTCACAAATAACATAGTTTTCTAGTTCAATATAATACCATACATGAAGACATCTATTAGAAAATAACAATAAATCACATATATAACGAATGCCATGAAAAGAGTTTATAGTCCCTAAGATGAGTTCCTTCAACTTTGAAAGTCTATTGCAAGCTTGGTCTTTAGGCAAGTTGATATGGATATAAAATCTATTGCAAGCTTGGTCATTATTTAAACTGTAATTTTATTCTATCTCCAATTTTTTTTGCTACAACAATCTTTATGGCATGCTTCTTGGTGCAAGAGATATGCACAATCCTTTATTTATTCTTTTTTGAGGTATATCTATTTGTGATTATTACTAGGTTTAATCAAATTTCTTTACCATAGATCTTATTCATGTTCCCTAAATACTAGTTTGACATTTTATCCAACATTTTGGTACATTTATCTTGCTACAAAGTGTACTTTACATATGATTATTTCTCTAAAGTATTTATAATATGGGTCTCAAGATTCATTTGACTCTTTCTTAAGACAAAGACAAAAAAAAATTCTATTTTGGTGGAAGCGATCATTACAACTCGATAAGTTTGTGTTAATATTATCCTCTTTAATTTAGATATCTACTTCCCACTCTTTTTAATGATGCATGTGTGATCATATACTATGGTTTAATATAGGGTTAACATAGTTATCATATATCCAGGTGAGTAAAATTTATCTAATCATAAAAATCTTTATTATGTGTTCTTTGTGGAAGTTTAAACTCTTGGAGTGCTAAATTACACTATAGTTTTGTTCAAATCTACACCTAAAACTTGCACTTGCATACACACCTACTTGCACCAACAACTCTCAAGAAAGAAAGTTATAAAATTCATTGGCTATTGTAATTACTATAATTAAAGTGGGATTTTGGCTTGATACCCACTAGAAAAAACACCTTTATTAAAAGGAGGTGTTATTTTATTGAGGAAGGAAAGTTAGATTCAAGTAAAATATCAAACTCTAAGATAGATTAGATCATCTATGGTGTATAAATGCTCTTTAAATTTATTATTTTAGATTAAATTCATCAATAATTTTGATGTGTAAATAAAACTATGGGCCCTCTATGATGTACAAAATTTAATGCAAAAATTATATGACCATCATAATCATAATTTCCACAAAACTCATTAATTAAACCACGATTTTCCACATGACCATCACAATCATAATCTAATGTAAAATGTATCAAAAAACTAAAAAATGTAGCCCAATTTTATAATGAACATAAAATGTATCAACAATCTAAAAAATGTAGCCCAAGTCATATATAATGAACATAAAACATGTAGCCCAAGACATAAAACATAATACATGTATCCCGAGTCATCAAACATAAAACATGTAGCCTAAGTCATAAAAAATGTAGCCCAAGTCATATATAATGAGCATAAACAACTCATAAATCGAGAGCAGCCTAATATGAATATCAACTCCTAATCTAACGATCATCTGAATGAGAACCCTGCTCTGAAAGATGTGTTGAGCCCTATAGATAAAATTGTGTACAAAATGTGTTAAATACATATAATTTATTTGTGAGAGAGGGGGACCACCCACTGCAAGGCCCCAGGTCATGAAAGGCCAAGAGTGGAAAGGCTGCCCTAACCCACCTTAGTTTAAATGGAAGTTAAGATGACGAGGATGAGAATGATGAGGATTATGAACCCTTCGACCACTCTGCGATCCCAAAGGTTGGAAGGAGACTAGTTGAGTTGACCTTTAGAGTCGGATTTGTGTCTCTGTCTGAGGATGAAAGCACAGTTCCGAGATGACAGTACGATGCGCTGACATCTCACAGGTGTGTTGGCATCACTACGGCTAGAGAACTGAGGAGACAAGATTCTAACTCGAAAAGGAGGACTAACAACCTAGTTTAGAGATATTTAAAGTGACAGAATGAGATTAAGATGAGAAAAAATAAAATATGATTGCGATGAAGAAAATGTATTACCACCAAGGTGACGAAGACAATCTCGCAGAATGCTCTCCTCGCTAGCTTTCTCTGAGCTCTACCCACCTGCACACAAAGAAGGGAGAAGTTTTTGGGGTTGTATAAGGGCTTGCCTCAGTCAGACCCCTGTCTTGGTATTTCCACCTCCACGGACAACCAAGTTTGGAATAGTATAGAGAAATGATAAAGGAAAGAACTACAAGCTACGTATGCAAGAAACACTACAAAATAGTAAATGCTTACTCAATCAAAAGAAAAAGGAGAGAAGGGAGGAGATTTACCGCCTTTGTCCAAAGTGCTCAAGGCTTGTGGAGGAGCAAATGAGAGGTACTCAAGCCTCTCTTGCCACAGTGTATGTCTTGTACTCACCCTGTTGGAGTGACGGAGTGTTGAGTTGCTGCAATGGAGTGAAGAATGCTGCTACAAAGCTTGGAATGAATGCAAAATGGTGGAGAAAATGCTCAAGTAATCTTGCAAACTTCTCTCAAACCTCTACTTGGAAAAATCTCAGGATGGAAGAGTGAAGAATATGAAGAGATGGATGAAAAATGGCCATATTTGGGTCAACCAAGCGAAGAGGGGCGTTACTCTTTGAATTCCAATAAAAAATGTAACGCCTCTGTAGTCTCAGCCATAGGAATCTACTAGGGACGTAGGCACGTCGCATGGATGTCTGTGGGCCACGCTGGCATCCCTGATAGAAATTCCCCCACTGACACAGAAAACAATTGCCAAGTGGATGCAAGCAGCGGGCTTAAGTGGAATTAAGCCTCTGCCTTTGATTTTTTAAAGTGTTAAGGGTCAAAATGAGATTTGCGTTAAGGGTGAAAATTCATGTTGATACATTTTCCCCCCACTTTAGCGTGCATGAGTACTGATGAGTGCTTCGGTAAAGTAGAGTAGTAATAAAGTAGCTAAGTAAGAAGTGTATACCTAAACCGATAAGGAAGTAGAGCATGGTCTGGTGAACTCGGAAGTGCAGGAAAGGACTTCATAGTTTCGCAGAACTACATTGCTGAAGTATGAAAATACCTTACAAGCTCATGGTCCTACAAGGGGGGTTATCCTTCAAGAACTCTCACATGAAGGAAACCAGGAAAAGCACCTTACAAACCCGCGGGCCTGCAAGGAAGGTATCCCCCAAGAACTCTCACATGAGGGAGACCGAGTAAAGCACCTTACAAACCCGCAGACTTGCAAGGAAGGTATCCCCCAAGAACTCTCACATGAGGGAGACAAAGAAAGTGCCTTACAGACCCGCAGATCTACAAGGAAGGTATGCCCCAAGAACTCTCACATGAGGGAGACCGAGAAAGGGGACTTCACAGAGTCAGAAGATGGCGACATGTTTACCTGCAGATAGAACACATCAGGAAGAGGTCACGCAGGCCAATGAACAGACAGTCACACAGACCATCGCTAAGTTGTAAGACTTTCAAAGGGGTCCCTCGAGAACCCTTCAAAAGGAAGGAGGGTCCACTCAAGGGACGCATTGTTTGAAAGGTAAAGTCTAGTCGAGCTGACCCCAAGCTAGACGTGAAGATGCAAAGGTGATTTAGTCAGGCTGCCCCCGGACTAGATGTCAAGATACGAAGACAGTCTAGTCGGGCTGCCCCCGGACTAGACGTCAAGATGTGAAACAAGTCTAGTCGGGCTACCCCCAGACTAGACATGAAGATGTGAAACCGGTCTAGTCGGGTTGCCCCCAGACTAGACGTCAAGAAATCATTTGAAACTATGTGAAGGGGTCTCTTGGGAACCCAAAGTGAAGAAGAGGGGTCCACTCAAGCGATGCACTATTCCAAAGTTAACATCTTCCTTCTCAAATCGATTCATCATCAAGGAATCCTTTTGAAAGATGTTCACTTCATCAAGGAATTCGAAAGGAAGGAGATGTGCTCATACGAGAGGAAGACTACGACCATTTCCGCTTTAGAGGAGGATTCCATGTCCTTTATTTACGACTCCTTGATGGAGGAAACACATTTCGTTGGGGTTTTAAGCTGAGAATGTGATTTTAACAAGGAAGTGTGTAAAGGGTCTTCGAAAAAAGATTCTCTTGGAAATAAATGTGTTTTCTAAAGACCATGTGATGTAGAAGATGTGTTGTCACACACGGAAGGGACAACTCAAGCAAAGACGAGAGAAAGATAAAGGAAATAGATCACACACAGAGGGCATAGGGGGATCTGGTTACACGGGGTCAGATCTGGCTTCATTTATATATATGTAGGTAACTGCGATAAGAGGCAAATGATCATCAATTCCCAAACAAATCAGGAAGAATGTACAAAAGACAAAGTAAAATAAAAAATCGGGTCAACATGGAAGGAGGCCTAAATGCTCCTGACACTTTGCATCGTCTCCAATTTACCAAAAGTCAATCACAAACATGGAAGAATGATGACACATGTAGAGGAAGGTTTACAACATACACACCACACCTGTATCCACGCACCAATGGGGGTGACAAGGGTCATTCAAGTACATAAAACATGTTTATAGGGGAAGCATCATAACATACACACATGTAATCTAAAGATCAAGAAGAGGGTCTCCCCCTAACACTGGTCGACCAAGAGGTCGTCAGATTCCTATTCTAGATCATCGTAGGAAGGAAGATGAGCTTGCAACAATGTAATGTCAAGGCGAGGAGCTTCTAATCCTCTCGCAACAAGGGCTAAGGTAGAGGGACCTGTAAGGTCTCCACCTCTCAACTCTTGTGGGTCCAAGGTCAACAACCTAGCGAAGATTGCTAACAGGGTCAAAACTTCATCTACTGAGTTAAACATGCACTTAATAGGAGTGCCATGTTTCACCTCAGTAGACGGTGGAGTTCGCACCCGAGGTTCACTGCTGGGCTCACCGAGTGACTCGGGAGAGGTGATAAACTCAGGGGAAACCGAAGCTGGTTCCATCGCTATGATAGAACAAGTCCACCTGGGGCCACCTTTCGGAGGAGGTGGGCTCTTCTCACATCCTCCATTGATGGAGGGGCCACTCTCTATCTTCTTCTTCAGCGGAGGAGGTGATCTCCCCATAAACAAAACGAGAATCGAGGGAGAAGAGGAAAGAACCATGGTGGACACAACTGAGGTGTTCACCATGTCCATGGGATTTGGGAAAGGTAGGACATCTAGAACGAAGGTCAACAAGGGTGGCTCCATAGAAGGAGCGATGAACACTTACACCTTTCCAAGTGCAGATGCGCTCACAATCGGAGCTGAGAGAAGTTCATAATGAGGTTGAACAGGGACAAAAGGAGGGAGAGAGGAAGGCAATATAGAAGGTGCAGTCTCCTCCTCTTTCTTCTATAAGGAGGCTTTCTTGGCGAGGAGAACCTTTCGTCAACGCTTATGCTCATGCGCAAGGCGGTTCCTACGGCTCTTCGAACCAAAATCCGAAACTTGTGAAGGGACAGAAGGATCCTACTCAACCATGGGGGTGTCCTCCATGACTATCTCCAACAAAAGGGTAGTCTCTTGAATGGGAGCAAGAGGAACGAGTTTAGAAACGGCAGGAGGAGTTACCTCTACCACCTTAGAGGTGGTCCCTTTTCTGTTTGGGGGAACAAGAATAGGTCGAGGGGAAACTCTCTCCACGAGCCTTTCTTTCTGCTGTATAAATAATACCAATGCCCTGGAGACCCATTAGGGAGGTCCAATATCTTGATCTTGGTCTTTCGCCAAGGAGGCATCATCGGAACCAATGGGTAGAGTCCAGGCTTGTTCATCCAGTACTCTTCCCAAGAGAGAGGAGTGGATGAATCAGCCCAAGAAGGAGCGATCTTCTCTTTCCCCTTTTGGGAGGAGGAGGCAACAGGCTGCTCAACTACAGGAAGGGCCAGTTCTGGTTGTCCCTTACCTCTAGTCTTGTACTTCAAATAGTTCTTGTGAAGTAGGCTTGTCCTCTATGGAAATGGACCAACTAGAGTGGGCCAAAAGTGATCTAATGAATATCCTCCATGGGATACCACAGGTTGATATCTAGTGTCATGCACCACATGCACAAAACCCCCATGGGTGAAATTTAGGCACTTATGTACCACGAAAGCGATCCCATTCATGGAAGGTAGCCAAGGTATGCCTAGCTTCACTCTAAATAGGTCTGACTTGGGGATGACATCGAAGACCGTGTCTACAGTCCTATGTCCAACTAGGATGGATAACGTTATCGATCCATCTTGTTTGAGAGAAAGTCCATCATGTGTACGGATGATGGATTTGGTTTCTTCATATTCTTCCCTTTGCAAAGAATTCAAGAGTAAAGTCTCCTCCATGATGACATTCACTCTACTTGCGGGGTCAACCAAGATCCCTGTCACAATGTTACCATTGAGACGAGCGGGAATATATAACGGAGAAGGTTTGTTGTTTTCCGGAACATCTTGCGAGGTAAATTTTACATTTGGCGAGCTGGTCATAAGACGAGTAGAGGGATTAACAAAAACCACATTAACATATGCCTCAGGGTGAGAGGTAGGATCGGTGCGATCGATAATCATGTTAGCAGAATGTGATGGAAACCGAATCGTGTATATCTGAAAATCACTGTTAGCTTTCGCCACTGATTTTTCATATTGTGTTTACTCCCATCAAGATGGATAGTACCATCCTTGATGCGGTCATGTATCTCATGACACAGGCGCATGCAACATTCAATATTGTGTACATTAACTTGATGTTATTTACAATACGTGTTCTCTTCATACTAGCAAGGGTATGGTTCTCTAATCGGTTTAGCAGTAGGCAAGGTAAGGATCTTATCCTTCCCCAACTTCTACAAGATGGAGGAATAAGATTCTAATAGCTTTGTAAAATTCCAGTCGCGTCTGAGGCCGTTTTTGTCCACAACGGCTACTACATTCACGATGGATTTTCCTCTTCCCGAGATCGACATGATGGATCTTCTCTCATAACGGGAGTGCGAGGAGGAACCCCCAAAATGAACCACCGTCTGTTGGTATTCTCGTAGAGCCACACATAGATGTGTGAAAGAGGGATACTTCATGAGGGCGAACTTCTCTTGCCAATGACTCTGTAAGTTCCCTATGAAGACCTTTTGCACATTTGAGTGGGGTAACGGATATGAGATCTGTGAGAAGAGCGCTTGGTATCGCGCTATAAATTTTGTAACCTTTTCATTGTCCCCTTGTTTGCATCAAACAAGGTCTGAGAAGGTCATATTTAGTCTGATATTGTCTTGGAACTGTCACAAGAACTAGTTCACAAGTTGATCAAATGTGAAGATGGAATTATCAGGCAAAGAACAGTACCAATCTAGTGTTGTATCTTTGAGAGATCAGGGAAACAATTTAGCCATTAATGCATCATGATGGAAGAAATATGTGCATAGGGCACTAAATATGGATACGTGTGTTTGTGGATCCCTTTTACCACCATATTTCTCAAATTTGGGAATCCCCATCCCCAGTGAGAATGGAGTGTTTAAAATTGCAACCGACAATGGGTTGTGTCAGGAGAAAGGTTGAAAGATAGGTTGGGTTGAGGCCTGGGATAGGTTTTCTAGTTGATTCTGCATCTTCCCCATATTTTGAAGAAGAGTATTCAGGATAGGGTCATTAGAAGACAAAGGACCACCAGAACCATTGCCAGAGCCACTTCTGGAACAACTACCAATGCCACTGCCACCAGTGTGGCCTCCGTCGGCACCACCACCGTGACCACCGCCAGAGCTGCTGTCGATGCCGCCACCACCAGTGTGACTTTTGTCAGAGCCACCACCAGAGCCAAAGCCACCACCATGACTTCCACCGACACCACCTTTTCCAATGCCACCTCCACTTTCAAAGTTTCCACTGCCAAAGCCACCACCCATCTTTCTGCCAAATCCTCCAGCATCAGAGGTGGCAAAGGGGGTGCAGTGGAAACCCAAAGGGGTTTTATTTACTTTGACGGTGTCTAATCTTTCAGAAGTAGAGGGTATATTGATTGAGGGGACTGTGTCAATCATGTACACAAATATAGGAGGCATTGACATCTCTAGCTGCCTCTCGCATTATTCGAAGAGGCCACCTCGTATCGAGTGACCAAAGCTCTAGGGGGAACATGCTTCGGCCAAACCAGCGAGACTAGCTAAGAGTTCTACACCTATCTAGTCCTTTTCCACCATGTATCTTATTTCACCAATCACCTTAGCAGACCTAGCTAGCTTTGAGTTGCCTTCTAAGTGGTTTTCCAATGCACCTAACCCCTTTCCAAGACTAACGACATACTCAGAAGGGATATGGATGACCTCATGCTCATCCACAGATGAGGAGGTTGGTGACGTAGGAGGAGTAGAGACATAATTAGTTTCATCAAAAAATCTAGATTCACCTCATGCTATGTGCTCCTGTGTGGATAGACCAACCGTGGATCCAGAGAAAGGGCTTGTAGTGAAGTTAGAGGAGACCTTCATCTTTTCCATCGGAAGGTGTCACAGACTTATTCTAACAATATGTCCAGAGGTCATAGACTGGGTCGTGAAGCTCATAAAATTTCACAACTCACAAGGGCACGACGACCAAGGGATATAAGAGAAAAAGTTCGGAACACCGAAAAAGGGATAGACGTTGGTTCACGTCGGGTTCACCAAAAATGTGAGAGAGGGGGACCACCCACTACAATTCCCTAGATCACGAAAGGCCAAGAGTGGAAAGGCTACCCTAACCCACCTTAGTTTAAAGGGAAGTTAGGATGACGAGGATGAGAATGATGAGGATTATGAACCCTTCGACCACTCTGCAATCCCAAAGGTTGGAAGGAGACTAGTTGAGTCGACCTTTAGATTTGGATTTGTGTCTCAGACAACTCTTTGTTTGAGGATAGAAGCATGGTTCCGGGATGACAACACGGTGCGCTGGCATCTCATAGGTGCGTTGGCATCCATACGGCTAGAGAACCGAGGAGACAAGATTCTAACTCGAAAAGGAGGACTAACAACCTAGTCTAGAGATGTTTAAAGCAATAGAATGAGATTAAGATGGGAGAAAATAAAATACAAATGTGATGAAGGAAATATATTACCACCAAGGTGATGAAGAAAATCTCGTAGAATGCTCTCCTTGCTAGCTTGCTTCGAGCTCTACCCACCTGCACACAAAGAAGGGAGAAGTTGTTGGGGTTGTATAGGGGCCTATCTCAGTCAAACCCCCATCTTGGTGTTTCCACCTCCACGGATAGCCAAGTTTGGAATAGTATAGAGAAATGATAAAGGAAAGAACTACAAGCCACATACACAAGAAACACTACAAAACAGTAAATGCTTACTCAATCAAAAGAAAAAGGAGAGAAGGGAGGAGCTTTACCGCCTCCATCCAAAGCGCTCAACGCTTGTGGATGAGCGAACAAGAGGGACTCAAGCCTCTATTACCATGGTGTATGTCCTGTACTCGCCCTGTTGGAGTGACAGAGTGTTGAGTTTCTACAATGGAGTGAAGGATGTTGCTACAAAGCTTGGAATGAATGCAAAATGGTGGAGAAAATGCTCAAGTGATCTTGCAAACTTCTCTCAAACCTCTACTTGGAAAAAATTGAGGGTGGAAGAATGAAGAATATGAAGAGATGGATGAAAAATGGCCATATTTGTGTCAGCCAACCAAAGAGGGGAATTACTCTTCGAATTTCAATAAAAAATGTAACACCTTTTTAGTCTCAGCCGCAAGAATCTACCAGGGATGAAAGCGCGTCGCATGGATGTCTGTGCACCACGTGGGCATCCCCGACAGAAATGCCACCATCGACACACAAAATAGGTGCCAAGTGGATGCAAGCAACAGGCTTAAGTGGAATTAAGCCTCCACCTTTGATTTTTTAAAGTGTTAAGGGTCAAAATGAGATTTGCGTTAAGGGTGCAAATTCATGTTGATACAGTATTATAAATTTTATGAAATTTATTTTTAAGAATGTACATATATATTTTAAATTTATCTATCCAGATCTATACATACATATGCATGTATATATACATGTCTATATATAAAAATTTAAAACTCACATGTCCACTACTAGCAAAATCATCCATAGAGTCACGACGATGTACACGATCTAGACCAAGGCTCTAAGTAACATGAGGCATGTCCATCTACAATACATATACATAAATATTACATGAATATCTAGTTAAAACTAAAGTTTAAAAGGAATTTTAAAAAAAGAATTGAAACATGCACATGCACATCATCTGGTATCAGATGCTCACGATCACTTGCCATGATAGTTGTCTCCGCAAAATCAACTAGATGCTCAATTGACGTGTCAGTCTGAGGGCCTATCGCATGTTGTGCCAAAAATGACAAGTTGAGGGGACTATGCAATTGAGATGGAATCGACGATGAACCAGGACCAGTCAACAGCTCCATAAAACGTGTAATAGGTGTAGCAGTGGAATGATCCATAGGTGGATCCTCATGTCCACTACTGCTAGGCTGAGAGTGATGAGAATGATGGGATCCTAGATGTGAATGAAATCCTTGATCCAAATGATCTTTGACATGGTCTATAGGGATCCCATAGTCTAATGTGATGTAAGCATATGCTTGCAAGACATCCTCAAACAAAGAAATCATAGTCCTTCCTGCCACGTCTCATGTAAATCCATTAAGCAGTGTGGGTCCAGGGATTCCCGTCGCCTGAAAAGGATCTATGTTGTTGTCCTATGTTGTAAATGGTATGGATCACGTATGTCGAGACATTAAATACTGACCCACACAATCAATAGATATTCGAGTGGTCACGGCTGCAATGTCGCCAACACTGTCAATTGCTTCCTTTTGGGAAACAATGATAACCTGGTCCACTAAGGGGGCCAAAGCTGGGGTGACAACAGGAGACCTATCACCAACCAATACCCTAAACACTAGGGCTGGTCTATCTGCTTGATGATAGGTGGGCCTATCGATAATTCTACCACGCCCCTGACCAACATATGGTGGAATGTCCAAGTAGTTGACTTTGAGGCCCAAATGGACCTCAACATACAACTACCAAACAAAATATAATGGAATTTGGTCATTGTTTGGATACTTACCATGTGCTGCAATAAATAGTGAGTATATCAATGGGGCCATAAGAGGATCCACACATTTTGTGACTTGGTAACCCTTCACCTTACAACTTGATAGAATGGAAGTGTTTTTTATCATTTCTTTGGTCATAGCCTCTTGTATTTGTTTATAAGATACCTCACCATGGACTTCTTCCTACATGTGGGAAAGAATCATAGCTACTCTATCAAGGGAAAAACTACTAGCCTGCCCAATTTTATCTCTTAATTGTTCTAAGCTTTATAAAATGGACATGCAAACTTCTGAATATATTCCTCCATCTGTACCATCAGTTAATGACTCTCTCAATCTCCTAATCTCGCTATTAGTATGTGCAAAGATTGTTTCTGGAGGTGGAACAGGTGCATTTTCCATTGTGATATGTGTGTACCTAAAGGAGGAATGAGACCTTGGTTTAATGTATCTAGATCTAGAGAATATAAATCTAAAACAGTTCTAAATAAATTTACACTTGTGTGCACATGATATAGAATGCAAATTAAACATGAACACTATATATATATCTAGATTTAATAGTTCTCACTTGTGCATGTACATACATTCAATAAATTTAATGTAACTTCTAGATAAATTTATTACTAAACAAGTTTGTGCAACAAGTAAATCAATTTGAAATATTAATAAATCTTTAGATTTACATAATGAACAAAGTCATGCACAAACTCATTTCACCAAAATGTAGAAACTTCTAACTATACATTTAAATATATAAAATGATCTGAAATATATGATCCACATGAATAAATCACAAGGGACAACAAGTTATAAATTAGCTTGAGATTTGAAATCACACACATGTATCTAGATTAGACATGTTTCTTCTCAACTTATTCTCTAACTATGTTGCTACCATAAAGGAAACAAGACAATATGTTTCTTTTCAAATCAAGGGATTTATAGCATGAATGATTTAATAATTGGAAATTATATGAAAATTTGTCTATATCATACAATCATGTGGCATGTAACTCCTTAAATGATTTTTTCCCCTTTATTCCATTAATAACCTGAAGTGGGATGAATGACTCACAAATGATTGGATGATAATCAAAGGTTATATAATTGGATTCCTAAGATTTATTCATGCCAAAATATCTAGCTTTTGTGTCTACACTCATTATTTTCCATCTAGGTCCACTCTACCTTTTTTATAAATAGATAAAAATTGAACTCTACATATGATTGGTTAAAGAGGAGGAAGAAATATAAGTTTTATGTTGATGAATGGCTTTCTCTAATGCATCCATTCTTTAAATGTACACTAAAATGTAGGATGACCAAGTGTGTAACAAAAGCTTTAAAAAGGGCTACTTGATTTCTTCTTCATCTTGGAACAAAACTTGAATTAGACTAAGTTGAAGGAACTAAGGGTTACTAGTTTTGTGATTGAAATTATTATTGTTAATTCTAGGTGCCTTATTCTCTATTAATTAACTTATGGATGGCGTAGATTTGATTTTGAAACAAGATTGTCTTATGGAATTAGATTATATATTATTGGTTTAAAACATCAAATAAATTATATAAGTATGTTTTAGATTAAGAATCAATAAAAGGAAAGGCATTCTTGTATTCAATCTTTGATTAAATGAATAATATAAAGTAAAAAATATTTTGATGGAAAATTTTCTCCCATAAATGTTTTCCATGTAAATATCCAAATATTATGTAATATTGTGTATTTTTATTATCCTAGATTTACTTGAACCAATATAACTAATCACTTGAATATATTTAATATGATATGCGTACTTCAACTTGTGTCTTGATAGGATTAAAGATGGATGAAGATGATAAGTGCATCCTATTAAATTATTCTTTACCCAGTTCATGGGAAAAATTGATAATATTTATCAATATTAATAATCTCACTAAAATTCGAAAATATCATATGAATTTTGTTAAGAAAGGAAATTAGAAAGAAGTCCATGGATGAAACTTTATTTTGATAACCTAGTTGTTAGAGGTGGATCTAAGGAGAAGAAAGGTGAGAAAAATAATTAGGATCTTATAATTCTAAGGGTAAAGATTTAGACTAAATATCTTGGAAAATCCAAAGTAAAATGTTATAATTGTGGAAATAAAGGGCACATCAAGAAGGATTCAAAATTAAAAAATAAAGATGATTCTTCTAGTAAATCCTCTAATAATGATGAATACAACAATGATACCTTTATTTCTACTAATTTCATTGGTGATAACTCTTGGTTGATTGAATCAAGTGCTTCTTATCATAAGACACCATATATAAAGTTGTACCTTGGATATATAATGCGATGAAGGTAAGGTTTGCCTTGGTGATAACATTTCCTTGAAGATATATGGTCAAGAAAAGTAAAGGTTTCATTCATGGATGCAAGATGAAGGTCAAGTCTCTCAGATGTTTTGCACATACCAAATAATTTTGGCAAGGAAACTTATGTTTATGTCCAAAATGGTTTCAACTCAAATATAAATGTTAGTTTTGATGGTAAAGGTTTCAAGCTAGCATGAGGAAACTTGGTACACTAATGGAGTGTAGCATGGCACTCTAGATATAGGTTGGATGCATCAATTTTTTTAGTGTGCTAAAGTAATTACATCTAAATCAAGTTTGTTGTGGAATATTAGGATGGGTCACCTAAGTGTAAAATGTCTAAAAAGTTACACAATTAAGAATATTATGGATGGAATTGTTGATTATTCTATTTTTATTGACTTTTCAGAGCATTGTATCTTGGGAAAATAAAATAAAGTGTGTTTTCTTTCTAGAATCACTAAAGCAAAGGAGATTTTGAAGCTAATACATGTAGTGATGAGTTTGTTCCTATGGATATATATCCACTCCATTGGTAAATATGTATATATCATTTATTAATGATTTTTATAGGTACTTTTCGATTTATTTTATTAATGGGAAGTATGAAATATTTTTGATATTTTAGGAGTTTAAATCTCTTTTTTAGAATCATATTGTTAAAAAAAATCAAGGTGCTTAGGATAGATAATGTCAATTATTTTTTCTCTAAGTTGAGTTTAACACAATTTGTAGACACAATATATTTTTTCTCATGAACATGGCACCAAAATATTGAAGTTAAAGAAGGACTAGGTACCTAGGCTTGAGCTTAAAATGTAGGAGATTATTTTCAATAATGATATAGAGTCTCCTCTTTATTTGAAGTATTCATAGAAAATTATTTTCAAGACATCCCATCTTCAAATGATTATAAATTTGACCTAACACATAATGAATCCATCACCCTGCCTCTAAAGGAGGTGGAAAATATTTTGAGAGCCATAATTTTATCAATGACACATGGTGCAATGAGCACCCATTAGTAAGATCCTTGATATATTATTTTGGAGTGACAAATCCTTCCTTATTCAACATTGGAAGTTCCTTCATAGTAGTAGCTAGTAACTTATATCTATTGACAAGTATGAGAGGGCCAACATTGTCTTAAGGGATAAAATATTTATTCCTTTTAATAGGAGAGCCATGAGTGGATAAAAAGGAAGAACTAAAACCAAAGGTGTTGGATCAAGAGGAGGAAATCATAGATAATTTCTCCCTAGAGGAGGAAGGTCTTCTAGTTCAAAAATACTTGAGAATATTTCTTTGGCTTGAGCCTTAATTTATATTTGTCTCATACAAAGGCCAAATTACTTTTTGAAAAGTTAGAGAATGCAGGACCATCAAGTGAATACACACTTCTTGAAAAAGGATAAGCTCTCTCAATCTTCACCAAGATTGAAGAGAGTGTATAGTAAAATCACAAACATGTTATTTAACATAATTATGAACTTGAGTATTAGAGAGCTACTGGGATGACTAAGTTGATTCCAAGTGGATGTGATAGTATGTTGAATTTTGGCTATGGATTTTCAACTATAGATGTTTGGAAAATTCTCTTTATGGGAAGAGGATGAGGATGCCTCATTCTCATAGAAAAGTGGTGACATTAAATTTCTTAGGAATTCAAGCCATGTACAACCACAACCACCAATTATCTAATACAAATAAAATATGAATTTGTTGCACCACTAATTTTGTTAGTACTTGATACTTGATCTAAAATATAAGGAACTTGCATATCCATAATTACTTTTGAATAACTTCATGTGATCCTCCATACAAAAGATAGATTTGTCTTTTATTTAATACCTAAGACTAAACTAGTTAAACACACATTACCACTATACCTATGACATGCATACCATAAAAGTACTTTAGCATACAACCCACCATAATCTAGACTAGTTACATAGAGATACATGCACATGTACTATTTTTGGGTTTACTAGGTAAGAGGAATCACCAAGTTATAAGACAATAAATAGTTTCAATATGGACCGACAAGTGCGTGTATTCCCAAGTAACACATGTGACAAGTTAAAAGAAAAGAGATATGAATATAGGTCACAAATAAAAAGGGTATAGAAAAAATCTTTTTCTATTTGAGCATGGTGATGATGTACATGTGTATAAAACAATAAAACATAGGGGTTGATGCCAAGTGTCAAATGTAGTGACAATAGGAAAGCCTAAATTGTTAGTATAAATAGCTTAATGAAAATACAAAATAGTATGGATTGAGGTTTTAAGTTAATATATTTTATTTTCCTTTATGGTTTGGATCCTTCTTTTAGTTCTATCTGCATGGTTCCTACCATTTCTTTTATACCTTTTAGGTTAGTAAATATTCTAGGAATTTAAGTTTTTCATATTTTTTAAATTTTCCACTTGCATCACTTATCTTTCATCCCATTAATCTCCATTTTTTTCCATGTCTTAGGGTTCCTTCTAAAATTATATTTGTTTCTCTAGTCCTCAATGGTTCATGTTGAAATATTTATTTTTTAGTGCATTATTAGTGGCTAAAATTCATAATTTAATCCCCTTCTACTTATATTTTTTTAAGTTTTGAGGATTTTCTTATCCTTTGGATTCTATAATTTATTCTTAGAGGAACCACTTAACTTCTACTATGGTGTTTCAACCTTATCCATCCACTTGAAATCAAGAAATTTCCAAACGCTTGTCTCCTTTGAAAATACACTCTAATGTTCTTTGTGAAGGACTAAATTTCTACTATATGTAGAGACGGATAATGTGCTTCATTTTAGTACATTGTGGATTAGCTTGTCAATATCATGAAATGTAAATTTTTTACAAATTATTTTGTCGGGCATCATCCAATTACTAACCTTAAACAAAATTTAAGGTTTATTTCAAGTTTCATCTTGCCACAATATTTTACATTGGGTTTATAACTTAAACAAATTAATATACAAAATGTGGAAGCATATACAAGGCACATGAACTGATTGACATGAAGAAATGCAAGATATTCACAAAATGGATTTGTTGAAAATATTTTACAAACTTTAAAGAAAATGCAGTTGCAGGTGTAAATGGATTTTTTGAACGGCTTTAGAAACTTTCAAGCAAATGCAATTGGCGGGTGTAAAGCCAAATTCCACTACCAAAAATGGGAGCATTGGAACAGGGTATGGACGGCCAGGGTGCCGAATTTGTTGAAAAGGATTTAGAAACCTTCAATTAAATGCAATTGGTGGCTGTAAAGCCACACTCTACAACCTTTGTCACCATCATCCTAGCTTGTGCCAAACGGGAGCATTGGAACAAGGTATTGACATGCATCAAAGCATAAAGGATAGAGGAATTTTGTCAGATTTTGTAGTTGCAGGTAGACATGTATGCAAAATGTGGAAACATAGACAAGGCACATGAACTATTTGATAGCTCATATTCACAAAATGGGTTTGTTGAAAAGGCTTTAGAAACTTTCAAGTAAATGCAATCGACAACTGTAAACCAAAATTCTACAACCATTGAATGCAGTTTTAAAAATTTCAAGCAAAACCAATTTCCAGATAAATTGACCAACATGTGCTTGACGCGAGAGCTGAGGGTGGTGAACTATGGAGGGTGATGCAGTCTTCGCCGGGATTTTTCTCGCTTCGTTCGTCATCCACAGTTTGCTCGAACACTGAGTGAAAATGACAACGAGCACTTTTTTTTTTTTTAATCCTAATTTTAGGGGTTCGATCAAACCTGGGTTCGCTCAAACCCCTTTTATTTTTATTTTCTTGCCAACGTAAAAGGGTTTGATCGAACCCTTTTAGGGGTTCGCTCGAAGCCCTTAAATTTGTGGGAGGGTGGAAAATTGATTTTTCCTTCCTCTCTCAAAGTGTTCACCACTTATGTGGGATCACCCTTTGAGTTTCAGTAAATGAAACTTCGAAGAAACTTGGTAGGATTGAAGATACACCCAAAACACACCAAAACACGAAGAAAATAAGCCAACAGTATTTTTGGCAATGTCAATTGCATGTGAACTCGGATGCTCCTACATCAGACATGTCGACTAAGAAATTTGTGAGAATGGGCTCACAAAGGTGGAGTTAAGTGATATAACCACCTTTTGAGATTGCGAACAACCTCTAGAAAGATCCATCACTAACAATCTAACCTCCTCCACCAATTAGCCCGACCTCCTCCACTAAATAACTTGACCTCCTCAGCCAAGTACTTCCTCTCCACTCTACAAGTGACCTCTCACATTCCTCTTTTAGTTGCCTCTTGGCTATGCATTAAATTTCACAACCTACAAGTTCATACACACTATCTAATGGCTAGATACCTTTTTTTTTCTTCACCTTAAGATAGCCATTTTATTTCTCTCTCGACTTTCTTTGCAACTCTTCCCTTGCAACCTCCATACTACAATCATACCTTGATCTCATGAAGATTCCACTTCATTTGTTGTAATCTGCCATCACACAACACTTTCCTCTACACTGTCTGCTCTCAATCGTTCGGGACTTCACTCATCTACAACAATGCTCTTGAGCTTCTCACTCGCGCTTCCAACTCTACGCCTTCCAACCTTTTACCACTAGGACTCTTCATGTCTGCAATGGTACTTTTGGACTTCACTCGTGCTTCTACTATCAACGAGTTTTATCACAAGCTGCCTCACGTTCGACGATCTGCTTATGCCCCCAAAACCTCTGCTCACTTCCCTCTTCACCCACAAGTCTTGGTGTGAACCACCTCTCTCTTGGTGCTCTATCTGCACACTCAAGGCCACATTCTCTGATACCACTTGATGAAGAAGAAACTCACTCAACTTAGAAACTTTCATATTACAAAAAGAATCTGTAATGATTAGCCCAAATTTGACAATAACTTGTGTCAAATTAAACTGACATCTGATTTCACAACCAAATACTTAAATTAAAAAAAATCAATTTTATTCATCTATTTAGATTTCATGAAAGTTTACAGTGCATTTCAGGAAAACCCATTACTCTGTCGCTCCTCTACCATGTCCAACTTGGTTTCCATTGTTCACGCTCTGCCTCTATTACAAGTTATTTTCTACATACTCATTCAGCTTTATTCTCCTCGAGAACTCTATGTTACGCTCAACATATTCCTCTTGTGACACCCCTTACTTCCCTTCCTTTACTCACCCCGCTTTAATTTCCTCTCTAAAAAATCATGATTTGCAAGCACTCTGTTTGTTCTTCTCAACTGTGAGTGATTGCTTAACTTTAATTTATGCCATGTGCCCTTAGAAGGCTCTCACTCTAGAAACATCCCTCTGCATTCTCACTATATTCCCTTCAGCTGCACGATCTTCTTCTGCACTCCAGTGCTTGTCATTTTGTCTTGCTTCCAATGAATTCTGTTGTGGCTCAACCTCTTAGTCCATTGCCCTCTCGTTTTCTATCATCGCACATTCTCCACTAGGCTTTATTAGTTAATTCTCATTTATTTATTTTAAAGGCTCCTTCTCTAACCAAACCTGTGCTACCACACAGGCACATAAATTCTCGTTGATTTTTATGGTGGCACGAGCTAAATTATTCCTTGTCTTTTGGTGGTGCAAACCTCCATCAATTTGAAACTCTCTCTTACTCAAATATTATCTTCATGGCACAGGTTAGAGAGGGAGGTTTGGCTATACAAATTCACTCCTACATTTCCCTCTCTACCTTCTTTCAATCGTGCCCTTCCTCCCTTTCTTGATTGTCAGATTTCCCTACATATATTTTCTTCCAAGATACATTTCACTTCATCTTATTTTTGTTTCATCTTCCTTACATAATCACGTCTTCTCATATACCTTTCTCATGTACCAACAAATGTTTACCTTTGTTCTTTTCCTATCTTTGTGACTTTTCGTCATCTGGACTTTATTTTCACTTATGGCACTATTCAATCAAAAAGATCAATCCACTTGAACTTTACTTGATCATAAGACCGCAAGTTATGTCTTAAGGAAATTGTTGCTCTCATCATTGGTGTCAGAATAGAATAATATGTAGATATCAAAAATATGCTTAACTACCACAATCACCAGTTGAGTTTCAATAAATGAAACTTTGAAGAAACTTGGAAGGATTAAAGATACATCCAAAACATACCAAAACATGAAGAAAACAAACCAACAGTATTTTTGGTGATGTCGATCGCACGTGAACTCAGATGCTCTTGCATCATAAATCAATGTATCTTTATTTTCCTTAATATTTGAGCTTGGCATAGATAAACATCTTCATTTATCTTAGTTAAAATCTATTCCAGCTTTTGAAATAAAAGCATAATCAACTCTTGCCCTTAAATTTATTTTAAAAAACAAATTAGACTTATTGTTGACAAAGTTTAAAAGTACATTTTTATGTAGGTCTTGGAAAAAGGAAAGTTATAATATCAAGAATAGGATTTACGCATGATCGTTGCAATTGAAAGTATTATTACCTTTTCATTTAGTAACTATTTAGAAACCATAAGAACAATTATCAATATTCTTTTAATTTGCAAAGGAAATTAAAATGGATTAATAATACAATTGCTTTCGTTATTTGATTTAAAAGGTTGTATTTATTGACATTCTTATAAAGTACTCAAAGAAGGTTATTTCCACTATTTCCTTCATTAATTTTCTTTGAGTGTATTCAAAGGATATACATAGAATATTAGGAGGATGATTATTGTCTTAATTTCAATAAGATTATTAATGTTTAAAGTGATTTATTTATTTAATATTTAATCTAGGAGAGAATATATTCATTTTCCTAGAAAGATAAGAATATTTAATATTTTATTGTGATTATCAAGTATATGCTTATGTATTCTTCATTGTTCTCTTACTATGTAGGTGTGGTATTATTTATCGTAGGTGTTCTTGATTTTATAAGAATGTATACACATAAAAATATTTAATATGACTACATAGGTATCTATAAATATACATACATGTGATATACCTTCTTTAATTAATATTTAAATATGCTTACATATATTTTCCTGTGTTGGCAATTCATTTATTATGATTAATATATTTGACCATGCCTTGGTTAACACAAGAAAATGTTGACCTAATAGCAAAGAAGAGGAACTGTTGGTTGATTTTTGTGTTTGACACATGCATTATGAGTATTCCTTGTACTTGAAAACTTACGAAATCATTAGATGTAGATGTATTATGCTCCACCATTCCGTTACTTTCGCTATTTTTGCATTGTTAGTCTTCCTCGTGTTGGGTCAAGTATTCTTCTTTCAGGAAGAATTTTGGGGAAGTGAATCACTTCGTGGTAGGGTGGAAACACACTTTGATAATTTTCTCGCCCTTGGAGTGGTTGAAGGAGTCATGCATTAGAGTAGTAATCCTTTCAGCAAATTCCTTGTTACAATTGATTATTTAAAATTTTACTCAAACATGTGGTCTATTGTAAGGAATATGTTCCTATATGATTTTCCACGTAATCGACACATGTACTCAAAAATTTAATTAATAATATAATTCCTTGTATCTTTTCGCTGTATATTGGATACATGCCATTTTTTATATGTTTGCTTATGTATATTATGTGTAATTTGTTAATTTTAATTTATGGAGGTTGCTACATTTACCCAATTGTTGGTAAATGGTTATTCCTATATTCAGGCATGTAGAGTGTAATTTATAATTTCAAATAAAGATTAATTTTTCAACCAACAATAGTTAGGAGATACATTAATATGTTTAGTTTGGTGTTTCCTATGTGAGAGAGGAGAATTGGTGAAGATACTTCATTAAATTTTCAAGAAGGGATGTTGTGTTTAGCCCTTTTAGTGTTCCACCCTTAGTTCAAATTGATGTAATACAAGGGGAATGTTGGAATATATTACATCAATAGTTAGATATCAGTTTAGATTGATAAAATAAATTAACATATAGATGTTAACATATAAATAAATAAATGTTAGTTAATAGTTAGTAATTATATAGGTTAATTGGGAGTTATCCCTATAAGCCAATTTCAAGTGGTTATACATGAGAAAATGAATGACATTATAAGTAATTACAAATCAATGTAATAAGAATCCCAAATAAATCAATATTCTATTTTTTTAGTAATATTTTGTGCAACTAGTTTTGTTTATTTTGGCTCTACCATTTTCAATATGGTATCAAATAATTTATAGATTCTAGTTCTCTGACTAGATGTTCTCTTTTGCGGAATCTATGGTGCGATGATTTTAACTAGAGACAAATGCATGGAATAAGAAATGCATTGAAATTAAATAGCATTTTGCATACCATTATAAAGAAGTCTTGGTAAAAAATGTGATAACTTTGTCATTTTTTAAGGAAATTTAAAAATTAAAACTATTTTGAAAAGTTGGTCAAGAGGAAAATAAAACCCAGAAATAGTTTGAAGATAATCTTAGTATTCAGTGGGAAATTTAAATTAGAAAATACGATAATAAAAAATGGTGTGATTATTTTTGTTGGTTGTGTGAAATGTTTCAACAATAGATACCATTGTTTATTGCATGAGGATGAGTGTGTAAATGAGCATGAAATTTATTGAGCATGGTAAGAATTTTATACAAAGTATGTGAAAAGTGAAACCTGTGCAAATTTGTTTCAATTTAAGTTTAATTTCCTCTTGAAATATTTTTTAAGTATGTTGTGGAATGGATTAATACATTGCTTTGAAATCTTTTATTTACAAAACCATAGAATTAAAAATAAATAAAAATTGGATTCTACATTTCAAGAGAAGTTTAGTACAAATTTGAGTAATCACATTTGAGAAATATAAAAGAGTTTCCTTTCCTTTTAGGGAGAAATAAGTATGATGTTTTGAGTTTGCATAATTTGGAGTGATAAGATTTTTTTTAAGGGGTAAAAACTTCTGGCTTGGAGCTATGAACTAGTGAGGTCACAATTGGGGGACCTCATCCCCAATTTAATTATTCAATAATAACACCCTAATGAGGTTTGAACCTTGGTGGCAAGAACATCACCACAACAACTTAACCATCACACCATGCCACTATTGGCTAGAGTGATAAGATTTTATTCTAAGGAGAGAAGGTTTTTTTTTAGGGGTTAAAATTAATTTTGATATTTTTGTAATAGTTTTTAAATGTAGAAATAAGATGTTCTTTGTGGTGCATTATTGGTGGAAACTAATAACTAAATGATAATATTTAGTTTCATTATGTCACCAAATGTTTGTGCTCTTGAAGCCACCCATGCTAGGCCTAACAAAGATTGTAAAAGCTCAAATGCTTATGCTATTAGAGAATTTGATGCATAGATTATAAAGCAAGATCATATTAGAGGCTTGAGGCATTGAAAGATGGAGGAATTTTATCATCTTGAGTTAGATTCTTGCTCAAAGATTATATATTTTAAGAGAAGCAACACCAATTTCATCTTGATTCCCTTCATGGTGCAAGAGGGGCATTAGGGCTTTGTTTTGGTTTGCAAATAATATCTAGTATTTCTCGATCTACAAACTTGGTAAGTGATACATATGGATAATTGAGTTTTTCTTAATCCATATTTTTGTAGGTGTGTATTTGTGGGCAATTGAGTTAGTGTCAATTCATAGTTGGTTGGTGGTTTTTCTATTGTGGATAATTGAGTGAGTCTATATTCATAGTCAATTGGTGTCTTTTCTTGTGAAAAGTGGAATTTGTTGCAATTCACAGGAGGAGTGGTGTACTTATGGATAATGGAGTATGTCTCAATCCATAGGTATTTTACATGTTTAACAATAGGGAGATGCACTAATTTTTTTAGTTTGGTGTTTCTTGGGTGAGCAACCTGAGAATTGGTAAAGATGTTTCATCAAAATTTCCAAAAAGGATGTTGTGTTCAATCCTTGTAGTGTTCCACCCTTTGTTCAAATTGATATAATAAGGGTGTAATGTTGGAATATATTACATCAATGGTTAGATTTTAGTTTAGATTAATAAAATAAATTAACATATAGATATTAATTTATAAATAAACAAATGTTAGTCAATACTTAGTGATTAAATAGATTAGTTGAGAGTTATTCCCACAAGGGATTTTGGGGTGGTTATATGTACAAGAAAATGGATGAGATTATAAGCCATTTCAAATCAATATAATATTCATCTGGAATAAATCAATGATCTATTTTATATTTTTAGTATTTTTGTGCAACAATGGTGTAATCTATTTTTGTTTATGTTGGCTCTACCATTTTCAATAGTTATCACTTATAACGCATTCATAAAGGTATTGTGTAAAATGCCCTAGTAGACATGTATATATATAAAATATGGAAAATATACAAGGTATGCTTTTATATGCCAATTTTTTGAAAGAGATGTGATCTCATATATTAGAATGATTGTATGATATGCACAAAATAGTTTTAATAAAATTCCCTTGGAAAATTTTAAGAACATACAATCGGTAGGTGTAAGGTCTATCTCCATAACCTTTGCTAGAATCCTCCAAGCTTATGCAAAAATTGGATCTTTAAAACAAGGTAACGACATCCATCAAATACTTGAAAAAAGTGTATTAATAATGTATTGATAACAATAAATGTAGCAATATATTAAATGATTTTATCTTTCTTTATTTATAATATGATTCCTCTTCGATTTTATATTGGTTTGCTTCTATTGTATTTGAATTGCATTATTCTTTTGAGATTAATTGGTTTGTTTAATTAAGTTCTAATTTTTAAATTCCTCTATTATATTTATTTGAATCCCTTCCTTAACTATGGATTTGATATGAGAAGAACATTGCAAAATATTATTCAAAATATCAAAGAAGATATAAGACTAATGAATACTTTGGTAATATGCCTCAAATAGATATAGTCTCCTAAAATACAATGGTTGTAGGATATGCACTAAATGAGTTTGTTGAAAATGCATTGGAAACTTTTGAGAAAATATAAGGGGTAGTTGTAAAGAAAATTCCATAATCTTTGCCACTGCCCTACCAACCTATGACAAAACAAAGTATTAGAACAAGGTACAAACACCGATGAAAACATAATGGAAACTGGATTTTTGTCAAATATTGTAGTTGCAAATGTTTTGATAGATATGTATTTGAAGTGTGAGAGAGAACAACAGACACATGAATTATTTGATAAATACCTAAAAATATGTGGGTTCATCGAATGCCATGATTGTGATATATGCATAAAATAGTGTTCTTCATGAGGCTTTAAGGATTTTTGATAAAATGATCTAACAAAATGTGATCTCATGGAATGTGAATTGTTGTAAACTTCCACAAAATGATCTAGTTGAAAAGGCCTTGAATTTTTTTAGTTAAATGCAACTAGGAAGTATACAACCAATCTTCATAACATTTGCTATCAACCTCCATCTTATAATTTTAAAAAAGTTAAAAGAAAACCTAAATAAATTATTTAATTCATATATTTAATTATAATATCATTCTATTCATTACAATCTTTAATCTTTTTCTTTTTATTTTTATTTTTAATTTTGTTATTTCATATATTTTTCTTTATTAATAAATGTCAATCTTATATTAATTATTAAATATTAATGCTTTAACGTGTAAATAGACATCAAATTTAAATAAAAAATAAAAGATTTTATTAATATTATTATGCTATTTATTGTAAAATATTTTTTTATATAAAAATAACTATAAATAAATAAAAGTTTTAAATTGATATATTTTAATATTTTTTATAAATATTTTTAAAATATATATACTACTTTCTTATAATTATTTATAAAAAATATATTAATATAAATTCATCCAGAATTGCTAAAGTCTTACTAATTGTCTTTGCATTTATGTTTATTTCTTGACGAGGGAAGAGAAGATATTTTAGGGTTTTGTTCTGCTCTGCTCTGCTCTGTTAACCACATGAAGATGGAGATGAATATGGAAATTGTGCACAACTTTAAATGGATACGCCCCCTCTTTAAACAGGTAACTTATCCTCATTCTACCGAACAATACAAAACCTCATCTCACCACACACGCAAACAGGAGAAATCCCCTCCTCACATCACGCACAGATTTAATATTTTGCACTTCAATCAGGCCATTAGTGCCCTCTGTAAATCGGGAAACGCAAACAAGGCCTGGGACCTTTTACATTCAGCCATAACTGAACGCCTTCCTCTCGATGTCGTATCCTTCACCACGCTTTTAGGTGGCCTTAGAAACTCTGGTGATCGCCGTAGAATCAACTCCCTTCTTGCTGAAATGAAGGAGATGGAAATACATCCAGATGTTATCACTTATAACACCCTCATAAAGACTTTGTGTAAAGGGAATCATATTGAGGAAGCACTTGGGATTTTGCACGGTATGAGGCGCGCCCATTGTTTTCCTGATATTGTTACATACAGCACCCTAATTGATGGGATCTGCAAAAGAGGTAGAGTAGATGAAGCTCTTGTTTTATTTGCTGAGATGATACAAGCTGGTATTTCTCCTAATACTATTGTGTGCAGTACCCTAATTAATGGTCTCTGCAAGGTGGGCAGTGAAGATGAAGCTCTAAGGTTAGTAGCTAGAATGAAACATAGTTACTGCTCTCCAAATATTGTTACATATACCACCCTAATTGATGGTCTCTGCAAAGTAGAAAGAGTAGATGAAGCTCTAGGATTAGTAGCTAAAATGTTACAAGACGGCCATTTTCTTAACAGCTACACTTATACTAGCCTGATAGATGCCTTTTGCAAGGCTGGAAAAATGGACAAAGCCTACAATCTGTTTGTACAAATGATGGAGTTTGGTCCTTTTCCCAATGAAGTGACATATAGTGCAGTTATTGATGGACTGTGCAAAGATGGTAAGATGGACAAGGCTTGGGATTGTTTCCATGACATGTCCAAAAAGGGTTTGCAGCCGAATGTGATTACTTATAATTCTTTGGTATGCAGCCTATGTGAATTACATGAGGTGGAAAAGGCTCAAAAGTTTTTCAAGGATATGCTAGAAAAAGGCTTGTCAGTAGATGTTATTAGCTACAACATTCTGATTGCTGGTTTATGTCAGAGTAACAGGAAAAATGAAGCATTTACCCTTCTTTCTGAGATGGAAAACAGGGGACATCTCCCTAATGTCATTACATATAATACATTGATATCTGCATCCTGTAGAACAAGGGACATGCACATGGTACGAAAGATGTTAGAGGAGATGGCAACAAAGGATTTGAAACCTAATGAAGTGACATACAACACAATCATTCATGGTCTGTGCAAGGCAGGAGATCTTTCTAGAGCACATTCACTCATGAATAAGATGCTAGATGAAGGCTTGACACCTGATACAGTCACTTATAACTGTATGATTGATGCCCATTGCAAAATTGGTGAAAAAGATAAGGCCTTGAACTATTTTTTAAACATGAAAAGGGTTGGTATTACTCCAACTATTGTAACCTATAATATATTGATTGATTGTTTTTGCAAGGAAAATAAACTTGACATGGCTTTCTCAATGATAAATGAGATGAGAGCAAAGAGTTTCGTTCCAGATGTTGTCACATATAATATATTATTTCGCACCTTCCGCCAAAGACATGACCTTAAAAAAACTTTTTTGGTGATGGATCAAATGAAGAAAGAAGGTTGTGCTCCAAGTGATAGAACTGTCCGGATACTTGATTGGTTGGTTGAAGTTGGTCAAATGAAAAAATTAAGAGACTTTGTAAATGATGATTCTTTTGTTATTTCTGAAACAGCATAGTTCTCATTCCTTAGTGAGTACTAGGGTTATCAAAATCACTCTTAGTCTTGGATATATATTTTCCCAGGTGTAGAAGTTGATATTTATGCATTCATTCAGTGTTATGTATAGAACCATTCTTTTATGTAATGACAGGAAAGTTACTTTGATAGTTTGGATTGAAGCATTACTGGATGGTTCCTTTCTATTATTGAAGATTACTTTTTGTCAACACATTACTTTAGTAAGCAATTTCAGAATTAGACTTCAATTATCGGATACTGACCGAATATTTTATATTTCCTGCCAAGGCTAGATTATCTTCGTGCTCTTGTTCACCTAGACTGTGATTGACAGATCTGAGTGATTTTGGTATTTTTATCTCATTCTTCTAAAATTGAAACCTACTACATATTCATAATCCAAGGGGATCGTGATTTAAGAAACAATTTTATCTCTTGTATTATGAAGATTCTATTTTCTTATTGTTTGAAATACACTAGTTAAATTAGGGATGTTGGAGCTATTATACTGCGAACTTTCTGAATATGGTTTCTCGACTGGTAACTATTGAGCAGCTTTCTCATAAATATTTTGTGTGCCCTAGATATTTTTATTCTCTTCATTGACAAATGAATCAGGGATATAATATAAATTTTGGTTAATTACTCTGCATTTTCCGTCTCTAAACTTGTTAGATCAATGTCTTCTACAAATGAAAAATCTTAATATTGAAGGAGAAAGATAAATGTCTAGACTCTAGAGAATCATTCACATTTGAGTTTATTTAGCCATTGATAATTATTTTTCTGATTCTTCCCAAACATTTTCAGGCTTACATGTAGATGATTTGATGCAATTTGACTTTCTTTCATTAAAAGTTTTGAAAGGAAGAAGTTTATTTCAATGTTGAGATTTGTGTGCTAGCTGATTTAGAGAAAATCATAAAACTTCATTCTATAAAAGTTTTTCTTCTGAGTGCCAAAACAATTATTTAACGTCAACTGATTTAGGGAAAAACCATGAAACATTATTACATAAAAGTTTTATTATAAGTGTCAAAATGATTATTGGGGCTCTATAATTTGGTGAAAGCTTGCTTGTGTGTGATTTTTGGCCAATGAATTAGAGCTTGTGGTAGGATAATAAACCATGGCTTGCCTAGTCTAGTGAAAGTCCACTTGTATGCAATTTTTTGGAAAATGGATTTAGAGATTGTGGTAGGTTGCTAAACTATGGGATGCCTATGAGACATTCTTTCTTATATCAAAGAGTATGAGGAAATATACAATACGATTGAGAAATTGAGATCAAGAGATTGATCTTTTGGCCAATAAAGGATCTTGTAGGTCACTTATAAGGGAGATCAAAGACTTTGATAGGCTAATAAAGAATCAATTTCCAAAGAGACATTCTTTCTTGTATCGAAGAGAAAGAGGAAGTAGCCAATGTTGGTGTGAATAAGATATTTTACCTATCTAGTCCACTAGTAGGTCATATGCACATGTGAATTTTACTTAGGCGTTAGGGAATATTTCTAGAAGTCTTAGGTGTCAGGTGATCTTATCTTATCTTGACATTTAATTCTAGTGTTCTAGATCATTTAATAATTGTTGAGGTAATTGTCTCATTGTACAAGAATTAAGATGCATGTCATGATCTTGTCTAATCCTATCTCTCAATCTTGTATTTATAAGCAAGGCATCTCATGTACATTTCATATTCAATCAATCAATCTTGCATCCATAATCAAGCAAGTTATTCTTGTAATTTCTCTCTTGTGGAAGATATTTTGGTTTGACAGTTGATCCTAGGAGCTTGAGTCTCTGAGTGACTCTAACAAGCAATGTGGTCGAGAAATGGAGATCAAGTATTATCCTTTGGCCAAGAAAGGATCTTCTAGGCCACTTATAGGGCCATCATCAAGTACTCTAGTAGTGGTTGCCACTTATCAATCTATGAAGGATTCACGGGCCAAAATAAGGGCATCCATCATTTATGTGGATGGAAAGATTGCAAAAGTATGCCCCCAATTACTATATTGTAGTGTGCCCTAAAGAGGCAATGTTTTAGGGGTGCTATGTGTGAGGGGCAAGTGATGGATGCCAACTCTATTGCCAAAATTTGCATAGGGTACATTGAGGCAAAGGGGCCGCAAAATGTTGTCCAAGTTATAGAAAACAATTTTCAGAATTGCAAAGTTGTATGGTGGTTGTTCAAGGGGAGATATGGGCACATGTTTTGGACACCATGAGTCGTTTACTCAATCAACTTGGTGATATGTAAACTTGCAAACAAATTGAGTGGATGAAACAACTCTATCCTAAGGTTGATGAAATTCATATATTTGTAACTAACCATCATATGTCACAATCCACTTTCACATCTTTCTCACAGTTGGAGTCATCAAAGGTAATTTTATGAAATTTCAATATTTTATTTTATTTATTTATTTATGATGTAGAAGCATCTTTGTTAATAAGGCAATATTGCATTACCAAAAATAGTTCAACCAATAGTTCATAATTTCATTAGTTGAATAAACTTGGAACCACTATCATTTTTTCCTTATCAATTTCTTGATTGAAGAGTACAAATCATTTCTTGTAATAATTTGTTGGAGTCACTCAAATTCCTCTACCATCATATTCCATCATTTGATGTTATTAATTGGTTATAAAAACTCCAGCATCATGAGATTTAGTGAAACAAATAAAAAAGTTCAGTAACAACCATATAGTTGTTCATTCATGCTATATTTCTGCAAAGCGATATGGTGGCAAAGAGAGAAAATGAGATGTTTTGAAGTGGGGTTTGGGTAAAGAAGAATAATCTAAAAGTAAACTAAGAGAATCAATTTTATTTGTGGTTGTTTGCAATTGATTTCATTTCAAATGACATTTGGGGAAAATCAAATATAGTTTTTTGGTGGGTGCAAATGTTTTGAAAATCATGAGATAAGTAGTTATAACTCATTGTTTTAGTTGAAGTAAAGAATATTAAGGCTCTTCTTTAATTGATATAGGGGCATTATACATGAACCACAAGTAGCCCCATTTTCTACCACAATTTGAAATCTTGAATTTTTCTACATGGTTTAGCAATCATTCAACCATCTACTAATCACATAAAGTACATGAGTTTAGATTCTACCTAGACCACTCCTATTAATAAATACATTTATTTTGGTGCTTAGATAAGGATTTGGGCACTATTTTGGAACCTATACATATTAGAGGAAGAATCTAGAATGCCTCACTTAAGATTTTATGTTCGGGAAGAGCTTTTGAGAAGAGAGAGTGTCATGAGAAAAGAGAGGGTGAAGAAATGCCACCACTCTAGAAACATTTGAGTTTTTTCCTTTTAGTAGGAACAAACAAATGTGGAAGAATAAATGAGAGAATTACACATAGGAATGGGAAGGGAAAGACACTAGCGAGAGAACAATAAGGGGAGGTGTGTGAAATAAAGAAGAAAGACAAAGATGAGATCATGAGAGTCATGTAGGAGATGAAATAAAAGGGAAAAAGGTAAAGGTAAGGGTTTTATCAAAATGAAACAAAACGATTCACCTATTTCTCCTAATTTCATTCAAAAGGTGTGCTATAATGTGCAAATGAGAAACAATAACCAAATCTAACCCAACTAACAGTCAAAAGGAAGATTTGGAAAGGGTCAAATGTTGTGTACATGTCACCAAAGTTGCTTTTTAGTCCTCACCGAGGACTCATTCGCCCTATGGCGAATGGGTCTTGATTAGGGCCCCTAAAATCCAGTTTCTAGGTTATGTTCTTCTATGTCTACACTCCCAGATTCCAGCCGTTTACTGTTAGAAAGCCAAAAATAATTCTTGTAGATCAGTTTTCATGATTTGACAACTTTTCTTGCAACTTTCTTCAATTTTTCTTTTCAAAGGATCTTCAACCTAAATTTTGCAATCACACATCAAAGGGAGAAAAATGTTGTTTGTTAGGAAATGGGGGTTTACCTTGGTCAAACCCCGTTTTGGTAATTAAACCATGAAAGAAATGATGAATGGACAAAAATATGTAACAACTCACCAAACCTTAATTGAAACCGTGGATAACAAATCTGCAAACTAGCATGAAGTGGCCTCAATGAATGATCATGAAACTTGATATGAAATAATTCCTTTGAATATGCTTGAATTGATATTGAACACTACATCAACATATGAGCTCAAACAACGTGCATGATGCAATAAACCTTTGACATGATGAAATGAATCTTGATTGCTGCAATAATCTTCTACAAATCTGCCCTTGAATGCCTTAGAAATGCTCTTGAATGCTCCTATAACACTCTTGTGAAAAGTACTCTTGATTGCTTATGAAGATCTAGATTGTTTAGATGAAACTTAGTGAAATAACCTTGTATTTATACATATCTTAAGATTAATTTCCAAAATTCAAGTATCACAATCCAACATTGAATTATGGATTTGAAATCATTAAAATACCACCAAAAACATATCCAAAAGAGGGGTCCTAGGTCTAAGCGAGGACCCATTCGCCATAGGGTGGATGGGTCCTAGGCCACTTACCTAGGACACAAATCGGACAAGGTGAAATGCTATGCAAAATTAGGGTCATAGGACTAAGTGAGGACCCATTCATCATGTGGCGAATGGGTCCTAGGTCACTTACCTAAGACACACATCTTCCAAAGTTGAGTGTTATGAAATGGCATTTATGAATGTCGGGTTTTATCCCTTAGAATTTGCATTTAATTAGGCTTAGATTTGAATTAAAGGGACCAATTAAGGCAAATTAACCTCAATCAATTAATAAAGCCCTAGATTAATGTGAAAGTGTAAAGATACAACTTACAACACTAAAAAAAGACACAATTAAGTCCATTTTATTAAAAAGGGCCCTAAACTTAATGTGAATGCGTAAAACACATTACAACACTAAATTAATGCATCATTAAGCTCATTTTATTATTAATTATTTCCAAATTAAGTGTGGAAAAATGGATACTTTTTCTGACACTACATTTTGCCCCCACTTTAGTGAGAGGATGACCCCATGCCAAACTCACACTAAAGTAGAAATTCAAGGCACCTATGTATGCAAGAATGACAAAGATACACAATCATACAACATCAAAGACCAAGAAGATCGAGCTAAGACTGTCCAATGAAATGTGGAACACATCTAAGCCATTAGTTTTGTTTTTTCATGCTCACTCTGAGGTAGTGGAACCTCAGGTTGTCCACTAAGTGAGTATCCCAAAAGGGTGGCAAATGAGAATCATATTAGGCTCCCATACCATATCAAACCTATCCTCCTGACAACTTCAATAAGGTTGCACAATGCTAGGCAACACTCCACAAGCAAGCAAGGTGTGTTATTCTTGGTGGCCTTGAATTTAGGGTTTGAGCTTCATAGGGATTAACAATTTGTGTTATGCTAAACACCTATGAACAAGGCAAGGCTCCACTGGAAAGCAAGGTGTGTTATGCTTGGTGGCCCTGAATTTTAGGGTTTGAGCTTCATAAGGCTAACAAGTTGCGTTATGCTAACACTTATGAACAATAATGCTAGTAAAAAAAAAATTTGTTCGAATGGATTTTGCTTAGTTCGAGTAAGGTCTTCTTCTTAGGGAACATCATGCATAATATATCCAAGAGAGGACAAGATTCACAATTTAGGGAATGCAATGCATCACATCACCACTAAGAGGAAATTCGTACGCTAAGAAATATCACACTCTTGGAGGACATCAAACCCATTGACACCACCAAGAAAAGGACAAATCACAAGAATAAAGAAAATCACACCATGAAACATGAAAAATGTCAAAAGATATTATCAATGTATGCCCCCACTTTAAAGCAGTTGCTAACACCATTGTTGTGAGAAATTGCTTTAAAGTAGCCAATGTTCAATCCTAAGACATGAGTGATTACTCAAAAATCCCTATGCCAAGTCATATGTTTCCAAAATAAAGTTGTCATGGAAAAGGAAGGAGGGGTTGCCCCCAAAAGTACATAAGGGATCTATGGATTCAGGGTCAATATGTCTTTGCTACAATGTTGTTTTAGAGCTTGAAAATGTCATCATTCCCAAAATACTCATAGAACTAGAAGAATGACATATAGAGATCGAAAACAAAGAAAAATCCTTTCAGGTCAACATGGAAGAGACCTAAATGTCTTGACGCCTTGTGTCATCCCCAAAAGGAAAACACAAGACAAACGAAAGAGGTAAAAAATTTACGACGTATAGAAGAATGTAGATACAAATAAAGAAATGTGCAAAAAGAGAGACACATCAAATGAAATAGCACAAGGGATCACATTACGAACATGCAATCACATGAAAAAGAAAATGAAGAAAAATACTAGTAAGGCACATGCGAGTCAGCCTATTGTAGGTCATCCACATCCCAATCTCGATCAATATATACGAAAGGTAGACAACTAGCCAAAGGGACAATGTCAAGTGCCGAACTAGGACATGCACCAAGTTCAACACTCTTTTGAGGAGATTGTCATTTAAGCTCATAGAAGAGGAGAACAATGAATTCAACTCATTATGCACTTGTTCATCAATCTTTGTAATGTCAATGTCATCATCTAGATTAATCGCAATATGAGGTCGAATGATAATGTGTATGAAAGGTTCTTGTTTATGTTGTTGCAAGGGAAAAGAGGCATCATGTCTTGCAAGAGATAAGTTTAGATTTTGTTTTTTTGTGTTCCTCTTTTCTTTTTTAGTTTGTAACATATGAGCAATAGCACGGCGTCTACACCTATGCTATCTAGCATTTCAGTTTCTTCGTAATCTATTTTTGATTTGTAATTGTGTAGGAACAGGTTTGCCAACCGTAGGTTTCTTTTCTTCCCCTAGTTGAGGAACAGAAGGAACCATGGGAGGTTGTTTAACCACTTTATCTTTAGCTTTATAAACTTGTTTGAGTTTAGGAGGCATAATGAGATTATTTTGGTTGTCTAACGGTCTCTTATATGAAATGGGAGGATGGTTTTTGGATTTTTGGAAGGGCTTTTGGTCTCTTATATGACCTTTTTCATTATTCCATAACCGAACACCTTCCTCTCAATGTCATATCCTTCACCACGCTTTTAGGTGGCCTTGGAAACTCTAGTAATCGTCGTAGAATCAACTCCCTTCTTACTGAAATGAAAGAGATGGAAATACATCCAAATGTTATCACTTATTCCACCCTCATAAATACTTTGTGTAAAGGGGATCATATTGAGGAAGCACTTGGGATTTTGCATAGAATGAGGCACTCCCACTGATTTCCTAATATTGTTACGTACAACACCCTAATTGATGTGATCTACAAAAGAGTTAGAGTAGATGAAGCTCTTGTTTTATTTGTTGAGATGATACAAGCTAGTATTTGTCCTAATACTATTGAGTGTGGTACACTAATTAATGGTCTCTGCAAGGTGGGCAGGGAAGATGAAGCTCTAAGGTTAGTAGCTAGAATGAAACATAGTTACCGCTCTCCAAATATTGTTACATATACCACCCTAATTGATGGTCTTTGCAAAGTAGAAAGAGTAGATGAAGCTCTAGGATTAGTACCTAATATGTTCCAAGAAGGCCATTTTCTTAACAACTACACATATACTAGCCTGATAGATGTTTTTTCAAGGCTGGAAGAACCGACAAAGCCTACAATCTATTTGTACAAATGATAGAGTTTGGTCCTTTTCCAAATGGAGTGAAATTTAATGCAATTATTGATGGACTATGCAAATATGGAAGGATGGACAAAGCTTGGGCTTGTTTTTATAACATGTCCAAAAAGGTAAGTAGGAGGTTTCTTCCACAGCGTGTCAAATTATGATATTTCTATCAGGATTCAACTGTGTAGTTTTCGAGTCAAACTCATTGACCCATGATTCATGAGTAGTGGTTCACAAGAACCCATCTCTCATGATAATGAATGGTCCACTTAGCACTCATTGCATCTAGGTGGACCATTCATTATCATGAGAGATGGGTTCTTGTGAACTACTACTCATTAATCATGGGTCAATGAGTTTGACTTGAAAACTACACATTTGAATCTTGATAGCAATATCATAATATCCAAAAAGGGTTTAGATCCAAATGTAATTACTTACAGTTCTTTGATATGTGGCCTATGTAAGTCACATGAGGTGGAAAAATCTCAAAATTTGTTCAAAGAGATGTTAGGGAAAGGTTGTTCCCCAGATGTTGCTGCCTACAAAATTCTAATTGGTGGTTTATGTCAAAGGAAAAGAAGCATTTACCCTTATTTCTGAGATGGAAAACAGGGGACATCTTCCTGATGTAATTACATATAACACACTAATACATGCATTCTATAAGTTAGGATACTTGAACATGGTAGGAAAGATGTTAGAGGAAATGTCAACAAGGGATTTGAAACCTGATGAAGTGACATACACCACAGTCATTGATGGTATGTGCAAGGCAGGAGATATTTCTAGAGCACATTCACACATTCATTTATGAATGGGATGCTAAATGAAGGCTTGACTCCTAATGTAGTCACTTATAGCTATCTAACATGAAAGTGGTCGGTATTGTCACAAATGTTCAAACCTATAGTACATTGATTGAATTTTTTTGCAAAGAAAACAAACTTGATATGACTCTCAATGTTGAAGGAGATGAGAAGAAAGGATTTGGTTCCAAATTTTGTCACATACCATATATTATTCTGCACGTTCTGAAAAAGACAGGACCTTCAAAACACATTTGTTGATGGATCAAATGAAGAAAGAAGGTTGTGCCCCATGTGATGCAATTGTCCGGACTCCGGATACTTGACTAACTAGTTGAAGTTGTTCAAATGAAAAAATTAAAGGACTTTGTAAATGATGATTCTTTTATTATTTCTAAGATAGAATAGTTCTCATTCCTTGGTGAGCACGAACCATATCAAAATCACTCTAAGATATATATTTTCCTAGGTCAAGAAGTTGATATTTATGCATTCATTTCAGTGTTATGTATAGAACCATTCTTTTGTGTAATGACGGGAAAGTTACTGTGATAGTCTGGATTGAAGTGTAATTGGATGGTTTCGTTCTATTATTGAATTTTTTTCTTTTCAACATATTACAATAGTAAGCAATTTCAGAATTACACTTCAATTATCAACAATTTTAAACATTTATATAGTTTTCTACATAGTATGAAATGTTTTATGTTTAGCATAACAAATGTTAACTTGAAAATATTGTTGTAAGGGTGTTTGTCACATCAGGTCATCATTTTTTGATTTAGTAATAATCAACGTAGAAACCATTTTTATCTTCGTGTCTTATTCACCCACTACATTTTCATAATCCAAGTGGTCTAGTTCAGGGGATCATAATTTAACAAACAATATTATCTCTTGTATTATGAAGATTCTATTTTCTTATTGTCTGAAATACACTAGTTAAATTAGGGATTTTTAAGCTATTAAAATGTGAATTTTCTGAATATGGCTACACTTTTGTTTTAAAAGAATTTTATTTAATGCTTCTCGACTAGTAAATATTGAGCACCATTCTCATCAATATTTTGTGTGCCCTAGATTTTTTATTCTTTTCATTGACAAATGAACCAGGGATATACAAATTTCTGAAAATGCCCATTCATTCTTCATCCCGAGATGAAAGAGACGTTTGGTAAATTGCTCTGCATTTACCGTCTCTAAAATTTTTAGTGTAAGCATTCACTTCTAAGTTTATTCAACCATTCATACTTATTTTTTTTATTCTTCCCAAACATTTT
This sequence comes from Sequoiadendron giganteum, assembly GCA_007115665.2. Classification (NCBI taxonomy): domain Eukaryota; kingdom Viridiplantae; phylum Streptophyta; class Pinopsida; order Cupressales; family Cupressaceae; genus Sequoiadendron; species Sequoiadendron giganteum. Next base: position 114,781,016 of record CM021103.1, on the reverse strand, counting down.
CAGGCTTACATGTATATGATTGATGCAATTTAATTTTCTTTCACCAAAACTGCCTAAAGAAAATAAGTTTATTTCAATGTTGAGATTTGTGTGCTAGCTGATTTGGAGAAAAAACATAAAATTCCATTCCATTGAAGTTTTCTTATGAGTGCCAAAACAATTATTTGATGCCAACTGATATAGGGAAAAACCATGAAACATCATTTCATAAAAGTTTTATTATGAGTGTCAAAATGATTATCAGGTTCTATAGTTAAGTGAAAGCCCTCTTGTGTGTGATTGTTGGCCAATGAATTAGAGCTTGTGGTAGGCTAATAAACCATGGGTTACCTAGTCTAGTGAAAGCCCACTTGTATGCAATTGTTGGAGAATGAATTAGAATGGTAGGTTTCTAAACCATGAGATGTCAATAAGATATTCTTGCTTTATATCAAAGAGAAAGAGAAAATATACAACACGATCGATAAATTGAGATCACAAGATTGATCTTTTGGCTAATAAAGGATCTTGTAGGTCACTTATAAGGGAGATCAAAGATTGTGGTAGGCTAATACAAAATTAGTTTCCAAAGAGACATTCTTGCTTATATCAAAGAGCAAGAGGAAGTAGGCAATGTTGGTGTGAGTAAGATATTTTACCTATCTAGTCCACTAGTAGGTCATATTCGCATATTAAGTTTACTTAGGTCATAAGAAATCTTTCTAGAAGTCTTAGGTGCCATGTGGTCTTATCCTATCTTATCTTGGCATTTAATTATAGTGTTTTAGGTCATTTAATAATTATTGAGGTAATTGTCTCATTGTACAAGATTAAGACACATGTCATGATCTTGTCTAATCCTATATCTCAACCTTGTCTTTATAAGCAATGCATCTCATGTAAATTTCGTATTCAATTAATTAATCTTGTATCTATAATCAAGGAAGCTATTCTTGTCATTTCTCTTTTGTGGAAGATATTTTGGTTTGACAGTTGATCCTGGGAGCTTGAGTCCTTGAGTGACTTGTTGTGCACTTTTCACACACACGCCCCACCAGAGGCGGGGACCCTCTTTTTCTTCTACATCTTTGTACCTTGGCTTTGTCAATTTCTGGTTTTTCTCTTCTTGGAGGTTATTTTGGGATTAAGTTCGGATTTGGTTTGATAGGGGTGGTATTTTGAAGCATTTTGGGGCCTTGGATTTTAGAAATGGGGATTTTTGAAGTGAATTTTCAATGTGATGTGTAAATATTTTTGCACCAATGGATAGAGGACAAAAAATTAGGCCAAGTTGCTTTTTGAGCTTTTTGAAAATTCCTTCGGGAAAAAAGAGTTATGGGGTTTCGAAGTTTTTCTCTAGATTTTTGTCAAATCTGGGATTATCCACCTCGTTCAGATTTTTCCGGATTTTTGTCAAATCCGGGATTATCCACTTTGTCCGGATTTTTCAGGATTTTTTTGCGATTTCTGAGATTTTTCCGAATTTTGGGCCATTTTCGAGATTTTTCCTTCCAGGTGGATTTTTCCGGATTTCTTGTCATTTTTCGGGATTTTCCCTTCCAGGCGGATTTTTCCGGATTTCTTGTCATTTTACGGGATTTTCCCTTCCTGGCGGATTTTTTCGAACTTCCTTTCACGATTTTCCTGAACTTTGAAATTTATTAATAGGGTTAAATTTCTGAAATTTTATGACGAAGTTGAGATTTCCAAGGGTTTATTTATGCTTAATTTTAATATTTTGTGGTTGGATTTTCGCATGTGAGCTATTAATGATTATATCTATTTTTCAAGATTAAATAAAAAAAGGACTCGCATATGGATTCGTGCCAGGAGGAAAATCTGGAAAATATTTAAAATGCACCTACATAAGAATCTATGCCACAACCTGTCTACAACTAGAATATATGTTTCAAACATGGAGTGACGTGTGATGTTGTTTTCACTCTCCAATCATAATTTTTTATTCAAATCGAGGTGGCAGATTGTTGATTTCTTATTGCTCCTGGATGTAACTGCCTTTATGCTATTGGATGATGATGTACCACATTTTTTAAACCCTAATGTAAATTCTTGGGGTTTCTTGAGGATTAATTGCATCCATTGGATTAAATTTAATCCTGGCCCTTGATTTAAAAATGTAATATCTATAAAAGGCCAGTGCCTTCTAATTTGTAGGTAAGTTAGAAGAGGTTAGAGAATAGTTGATCAAAGGCTGCAAAGCCAAAATTGGCTAAGCTAGACGTTAGATTCTGCAAGTCAGCAGCTGTAGGAGAGGAGAGAAACTAGAAATTGTTATGTAATGCTGGAGAAGATAATGCAAATGGGTTCTTGATTTAGCAAACTTTGTGTTTACCTTTGATAGTTTATGGTTTCTTGTTCTTAATTATCAGTGTTAGATGTTAGTTTTCAGTTCTTTCATGATAATGGTGAAATGTTAATGATGTTGATCGATCTCTGGTCCATACTTTTAGCAATTTGTTGATTGTAAGTTGTTGTGTAAAGTTAGTCTGGGCCTTATTTTGTGCTAAGTTCAATTGTGGATGCTTGTTTACATTACACCATTTACTGGGTATGTGGATGAATGTTCATAGTATGAAAATATTCAGTTTCCTTGGAAGATTGCACCATTTTTGCGGAGTTGCAGGCTTGTCCTTGATTAAGCATAAATTGGTTTAATTGGAGATTTGTCCATTTGCAGCATTCATCATTGTTGTGATTGATTTTAGGAGTAATTTTAATCTTAGATCTCTCTTAAACTCTTATCTTTTGCTATTTATTTTATTATCTGGGTTAAATTTAGGTTTCGAAATATCAATATATTGCTAAATCTGATAAATTTGAGTCAAGTGTTTTCTTGTAGTAATGTCCCTTTGTGATTTCTAGCATTTTCACACTATCTTTGAGTTGTTTCACTGCATTGTCAAGACCTAACATTAGAGACCTTGGGGTTATCTCTTTTCCCATAGAGATTTACCTTCCAAGAGAGATAGGATATCATATTCTGTCTGAGTTGTTGCTGTGCAAAAAACACCATCAACAGATTGGCGCTAGAAGGAGGGCCTAAATAAGCAAGTTGGATCGATTTTTTTTTGCCATTTCTCCTGAGAGGTTCAGAAGAAGAACCAGATCTACTCTAGGAGAGGAAGAATTTCAAGAGCTGCAAGCCTCTACTAGGTCAAGAAGGGCCAGGACAAGGGGAGAATCATCATCCACTCAGCCACTTCCATCATCCCCATCATCCTCATCCTCATCTGATTCTGAAGTAATCCCTATTTCGCAACCCCAACCTGCCATAAATCAACCATTACCGCTCCCACCTCCACCAATGGCTTTCCTTGCGAATAACCCATCCCCTCTATTCTTCAACAACTACAATTCTATGCCAAAGAACCCTGAACATTTTTTCTCTAGGTTTCACACAAATGATCCCAAAAGGACTGCTGAAGAGCATGTTAGGATTTTTAAAATTACCCTCAAGGATAGGGGAATTAATCATGAGGATGTTGCCTATAGACTTTTCCCCTATTCTCTAAGAAATTAGGCATTCTATTGGTATAACCATCTTCCTGCTAGGTCTATCACTGCTTGGCTTCAGTTGGAGACTGCATTTTTATAGAGATTTGGTGTCCCAATCAGTTCCAGTGGGCTTTATCTACAGTTTACTAGAGTTAAAGAGGGAGGCGAATGAACCAATAGGGGATTTCAATAATAGGTTCCATAGGGATTATGCTAGGCTACAACCCCTTATGATGTGGATGATGCCTCTGCCAGGGAGGTTTATTATGAGGCTTTGGATAGTTTAATATCTACCTTTGTGAAGTGGAGAGAAAACCCTCCTGTTAGCCTACTTGAAGCTTATGATGTGGCTATTAAAGTGAGCACAGATTTGAGACAACACTTGTCTGGACCCCTACCATTAGCTGGTCAAAAATTTATGTTGGGTTCAAATCCTCTGCTGCCTTTGGTTTCACACCCAAGTCAACCCTTGAATCAAGCCCCACCCATGCCAAATTACTATCCAAATGTGAATCAACTTGCATTCTCTCACCAACAAGCTAATGCACCCAATTACTTGCAGAGCTTTGAGAAATTTAACCAATCCTCAAACCATGGGTTCCATTCTGTTTATATATAGAATTTAGCTAGTGTTGTTCCTCCATCAAACAACGTAGATAAGGAGAGGCTAGATGAACTCACAAAGCTAGTAAAGAAGTTGGCCACTGAAGTCACCTACCTAAGGAACCAAAACAACCAACCTCAAGTCATCCAAAGGGGAAATCGGTTCAATCATGATCAAGATCAGGGGCAAAATCTCGATAGGGGACAATTATTTAAAGATCAACCCTCGGGGCCAACATTTGATAGAAGGAAGCTACCACGCCAAAATAGGACTTGGGATATAAGGCCTGACAATGAAGGAGTCCTAACATCTTTGAAGCATCCAAACAATCAAGAAAAGCCCCTAGGTGGTGTATATCTAGCAGAAGCAGCTCTATCCGGATGGTGTAGGCTTCATAACACCAATCAACACTCTGAATTGGATTGTTAAGAATTTCAGACTGCTGCATCTATTTTCCAACAGAAGATCCAACATGCCCACAACAATTTGAGTGGATAGGAGATAGTACCATCTAATCCTTATGACATATCGGTCTTAGTGGTGGATCATGCTCCATTTCCAAGGAGCGAAGAGAATGGACCAGAAGAAAAACAAGACAAAAGTGTTTAAACAGAGTATGCATACAATGAAGAATCTATAGTTCAATATTTTGAAAGTGATGAGGAGAATGGAAATGGTCCACTAGAGGTGGAAGAGTAGGTCTGGTTGGTAGATCATACAAAGGATGCACATCAAACTACAAAGAATGAGTCTCCAATAGAAGAATTTCAACAAGATGTTGAGGAATTCCCAGTAGAAAAGTCAACTGGCATTGGATCCAAGAAGGGCATAGCAGTAGACGCTAAGGTAGCTCTAGAGGAGGTTGAGCTTTCAATTGAGGAGCCTCAACAGATTATCGATGAGTGTCCCATGAATCAAATTGAAGGAACTGATGTTGCTGATAAAGGGGTTGATGTTCTTGAGGGTTATAGTTACAAGCCTGAACTAGTGCCAACAAAAGAATTTAGGGAGTCTTCTTATTCATCTAATTATGTTCTTTCTCTATCTATTGGTGGGATAAATATTGGAAATTCACAGATTTTATTCATTAATGATGGGATAGCTAATGTGGTTCATTTTGATGCACAGGGAAAATTGAAAATAGTAATATTACAATCAAAATTGAGCACATGGTTGTAGGTGAAATTTTTCTTGAGGATCAGTCTATCATGCCTCCTGATGAACATCTTGCTGAGAAACGTGCCGTGCATGAAAAAGCTTATGACGTTTCATCACTAATTCCTCATGAAGATACTCAAACAGGTGAAAAGTTCCATGATGTTAATTATGAATTTGTTCAATCTAATTTTCACCCTGAATTGCTCATCGATGACTCTGATTTTGTTGTGCATGTTTCAAATGCAAGAGGAATACTACATCATCAGTTGAGATCTCCTGACCTCATGGATGTTAACTTTGCACGATTGGAGGACAATAAATTTAACATTCAGTTTGAACAAGCGCAACACCAGGTTGTTTCTTTCCTTGCTGAAACTTCTGAAGTTTATCATTTTGATTATGGAGGTTTAGGGAAGACAACGTGCATATTGATTTATCATGGTTTCAAAGAGTTACCTCAATTGCTGATTATTCCTGTTGAGAATTTTGAGTTTGAATGTTGCATTGTTGAGGTTTATTTTGTTGAATATAAAGATGAATTTACATTCTTGAGGACTGTTACTATCACCTTACTGCTTGTCCATGCGCTGAAAAGAAAAATAGGTGTGGGTCTCAACTCACCTTATCTTATCATCAGTCATTTTGAGTCCCTTTGTACATAATGTTGATTTGAATAAATGTAGTTTGCCCTGTTGTTCTTTCACTTTAGGTCTATTTTTTGGTTTTCTTTAGGATAGATGGCTTTAGTTTAGATTGCTTTGCTTTGCCTTTGGTTGGCTTCTATGTTACTTTTGGTTTTGGTTTGGTTATCTTCTTTGCTTCTTCAGATTGGTTTCCCTATTTTTTGTTGGGAGTGTCTTAGTTGCACAACAACAATTATTTTATACGGGACTGTTTTTGGTATTCCTTTTACAAATTCGAATCATCCTTCCAGGATATGTTGGTGGAAATCTTCTATTCAGTGTCACATGTGCTAACTATTTAAAGTGGACAAGTCATTGGATTGAATTAGCTCTTGAATGTGCTCAAATCTTACATTTTACACACATCTTAAGAATCTTGAGGTTGCTGTAGGATCTTTGCGAGGTCTTGTTAAGTGAAAAATCTTATATTTCTACTTCAATGCCACTGTGATTCTCAACCCTGAGTGTTAGCTTCATTGCTTACAGGTTGAAATGAAAGAATGAAAAGAAATTAAAAAAAATAAAATATTGAATATCCAAAGAAGGTGAGTTCAACCTTTTAGGGGAATCCAAATATCTCTACCGGGGCTATGAACGCCTAGCTAGCAGTAGAGCTATGTTTGGGAGAATCATAGTGATAACCTCGTCAGAGGTATGGACGCCTGACTGGCAACAAGGCTCTATCCAGGTTGCTTTTGAAGTTAGAATCTTTATGTAGCTTAACATGATTGAACTTGGTTTCTTGCAACAGCTTAAGGAAGGAAATTTATACACTTGCACACATTTGGATTTCCAGCATAGGAAAGGCTAGCTTGTCCATTGATTTTGAAACTTTAGTTTTTGGTTGACTTGATGTGAGGATCAAAACCAAAGATTCCGGGTTCTTGATTCCAGTTTGTCATCAAAATGCTTTGAAGCATTTTCCCAGCGGAGTCGCCATTTGTTGTGCACTTTTCACACACACGCCCCACTAGAGGGAGGGACCCTCTTTTTCTTCTACATCTTTGTACCTTGGCTTTGTCAATTTTTGATTTTCTCTTCTTGGAGGTTATTTTGGGATTAAGTCCGGATTTGGTTTGATAGGGGTGGTATTTTGAAGCGTTTTGGGGCCTTGGATTTTAGAAATGGGGATTTTAGAAGTGAATTTTCAATGTGATGTGTAAATATTTTTGCACTAATGGATAGAGGACGAAAAATTAGGCCAAGTTGCTTTTTGAACTTTTCAAAAATTTCTTCATGAAAAAAAGTTATGGGGTTTCAAAGTTTTTCTCCGGATTTTTGTCAAATTCGGGATTATCCACCCTGTCCGGATTTTTTCGGATTTTTTTGCGATTCCGGGATTTTTCCTCTCTTTTGGATTTTTCCGAATTTTGGGCCATTTTCGGGATTTTCCCTTCCAAGCAGATTTTTCCGGATTTCTTGTCATTTTTCGAGATTTTCCCTTCCAGGCGGATTTTTTCGGGATTTTCCCTTCCAGGAGAATTTTTCTAGATTTCTTGTCATTTTTCAGGATTTTCCCTTCCTGGCGGATTTTTCCGAACTTCCTTTCACGATTTTCCTGAACTCCAAAATTTATTAATAGGGTTAAATTTCTGAAATTTCATGACGGAGTTGACATTTCCAAGGGTTTATTTATGCTTAATTTTAATATTTTGTTGGATTTTTGCATGTGAGCTATTAATGATTATATCTTTTTTTCAGGATTAAATAAAAAAAGGACTTGCATATGGATTCGTGCCAGGAGGAAAATATGGAAAATATTTAAAATGCACCTACATAAGAATTTGTGCCACAACCTATCTACATTTGGAATATATGTTTCAAACATGGAGTGACGTGTGATGTTGTTTTCACTCTCCAATCATAATTTTTTATTCAAATCGAGGTGGCAGATTGTTGATTTCTTATTGCTCCTAGATGTAACTGCCTTTATGCTATTGGATGATGATGTACCACATTTTTTAAACCCTAATGTAAATTCTTGGGGTTTCTTGAGGATTAATTGCATCCATTGGATTGAATTTAATCCTACCCTTGATTTAAAAATGTAATATCTATAAAAGGCCAGTGCCTTCTCATTTGTAAGTAAGTTAGAAGAGGTTGCAAAGCCAGAATTGGCTAAGTTAGAGGTTAGATTCTGCAAGTCAGTAGCTGTAGGAGAGGAGAGAAACTAGAAATTGTTATGTAATGCTGGAGAAGATAATGCAAATGGGTTGTTGATTTGGCAAATTTTGTGTTTACCTTTGACAGTTTATGATTTCTTGTTCTTAATTCTCAGTGTTAGATGTTAATTTTTAGTTCTTTCATGATAATGGTGAAATGTTAATGATATTGATCGATCTCCGATCCATACTTTTAGCAATTTGTTGATTGTAAGTTGTTGTGTAAAGTTAGTTTGGGCCTTATTTTGTGCTAAGTTCAATTGTGGATGCTTGTTTACATTGTGCCATTTATTGGGTATGTGGATGAATGTTCATAGTCTGAAAATCTTCAGTTTCCTCATAAGATTGCACCATTTTTGCGGAGTTGCAGGCTTGTCCTTGATTAAGTAGAAATTGGTTTTATTGGAGATTTGTCCGTTTGCAACATTCATCATTGTTGTGATTGATTAGGAGTAATTTTAATCTTAGATCTCTCTTAAACTCTTATCTTTTGCTATTTATTTTATCATCTGGGTTAAATTTAGGTTTTGAAGTATCAATATATTGCTAGATCTGATAAATTCGAGTCCAGTGTTTTCTTGTAGTAAGGTCCCTTTGTGATTACCAACATTTTCACATTATCTTTGAGTTGTTTCACTGCATTGTCAAGACCTAATATTAGAGACCTTGGGGTTATCTCTTTTCCCATAGAGATTTACCTTTCAAGAGAGATAGGATATCATATTCTGTTTGAGTTGTTGTTGTGTAGAAAACACCATCAACATGACTATAACGAGAAATGTGGTCGAGAAATTGAGATCAAACTCTCATCCTTTCGCCAAGAAAGGATCTTCTAGGTCTCTTATAGGGCCATCATCAAGTACTCTAGTAATGGTTGCCACTTATCGATATTTTGTGGCACTATCTTTAGAATAAAGCATGAGCCCTTTTTCTTGCAAAAGAACTAAGGATTTGGGCTCATTAGAAATGAATTTTTAGAATGAAGTGAGAAATCATGTAGATCAACACATTGCATATTGTATTTACACCAATGAGCTTCCTTTTAGCCTTGTAAAATCATGATATTGGTAGGAAATGTTGAGAGGATAAATGAGACACGTGCAAGTTATATACGTTACGGTTATGAAAAGTTACCACATTCTTGGCCAAGGAAAGAAGGTTTGTAGATATTTCATTGTAACCTATTAAGGATTCATGGTCCAAAACATGAGCATCCAACATTTATGTGGATGAAAAGTTAGTAAAAGTATGCCCTCAATTAATGTCATTGTAGCGTACCCTAAAGAGGCAATGTTTAAGGGGTGCTATGTGTGAGGGGAAAGTGAAGGATGTCAACTCTATTTCCAACATTTTCATAGGGTACAAATATGCATAGGGGCCACAAAATTTTCAATTTATAGCGAACAATTTTCAAAATTGCATAGTTGCAGGGTGGTTGTTTGAGTGTAGATATAGACACATATTTTGGACACCATGTGTCGTTTACTCAATCAACTTAATGATAGTAAACTTTCAAATAGATTGAGTGGATGAAATAACTCTACCCTAAGGTTGATGAAATTTGTATATTTGTAACTAACCATCATATGTTATAATCCACTTTCACATCTTTCTGAAAGTTGGAGTCATCAAAGGTAATTTTATGAAATTTCAATATTTAATTTTTTATTTATTTATGTCGTAGAAGCATCTTTGTTAATAAGGCAATATTGCATCACCAAAAATAGTGACCAATAGTTCATAATATCATTAGTTGAATAAACTTGGAACTACTAGCATTTTTTCTTTATCAATTTCTTGATAGAAGAGTACAAAATCATTTCTTGTAATTGTTGATGGTCAAAATAGCACAACAACATAAAATAGAATATCTCTACCCTATTTCTCCTGAAAAAGAATGACAACATGTAGTAATCTAATTTCCAAGGTCCTGGTAGTTGGTTCTCAACTATCCCGATGTCACTCAATGGCCAATGTAACGGTAATATTCAAGGGGCCTTTGTTGGTAATAAAGGACACAAACTACATGAGATCAATTAACCTACATTGGGGGGGGGGGGTTAAATAAACAGAAAAAGATAGATCAAGAAATAGATCAGTAAAACATGAACAAAATTCCTTAACATCCAGACATATATTCTCAACAATGAGTGTTTCTTAATAGATCAAAACCATAACATGATGCAACCCACAACAATCCATACCATTGCATACATTCATAGTTCTTAATTCAATCATTACAACCATTCATCAAAGTAATACAAGATTAAAAACAAATCCCTCATTCGTTACCAATAATATAGATCAACAGACTTATAATAATTCCACTCATAGATAATTTAATGAAATAATCTTTAAAATATTGTTTACCCTATTGATTTTCATCAAATAAGAAACATTTAGGCGCAACAAACTCACTGGCATACAGATTGATTATAATTCACTAACCTTATCAAAGAGATTAACTTCCAATAAATAACATGAAAACAACCTCAAACTATCAATAGGTATCTGATCTTGATTTAAAACTTTAAAGTATATGGCTACAATAAAAGATCTAATACTATATTTCCTATTTTTTTATCATATCAGGTGGCTAATCCTTCTTCAATCAACCGACCTTTACAACATGGAGCTCAAAAGTACATATAGGCATGCTACACATAAATCTCTGTCAATTACAAACCCAGATCCACAAATTAAGGAACCGAAACTGCATGAAGAAACTAGACTGGTTGATCTTCAATTCAAGAGTTGATTGCCTTGTTGTGCAAAATTTGATGCCCAAGGAAGAAGACAAAACTAGTAGATAAAAACCTTCAGTTCAACTTATGTCAAATCCTTGTAAAATAGGAGAGAAAAGGGGAAATCATGTGCCAAAAATAGAACATCTTGCTGCCAACTCACTCCCACGTTGTTTGCTCAAGAAGATATTCATCATAGCTAGAGAATACTTGTTGAAGGATGTTTACATCAGGTCCATCGACCCAGTTATCTTCAAACTTGATTCTTTTCAATTATTTTGAGGAAAACTCTTGCATATCTTTTAATTTGGTCAACTCCCTTCTAGCAACTTTCACCTCCTCTTTAATATCCATAAGCTTATCCATCAAAAACTCTTCTCCATTATCTTCCATTTGCATCACTTCCTGAAATATGATGTCCCACTTCTCCTTTAATTTTCCTAAAGGCATGCCCTCTTTGACTAGAATATCCACATTACCAATAATAGCCACCAAGGCCTCTAGCTCATCAATCTATTCATTTAAATCCTTACAAGCCTCTTGGACCTCATCCTTATGCTTATAGATAAAAGTAGACCTGAACCGGATTATATTAGCAATATTTTCAAGGAAATATGCATTGTCTTCCTCAAGGATTTTTTGCTCTAAAAGAGTTGGCAATGGGATTTTTCTTATGTCCTTCAACTTCTTGACATATCCCCTGTATTCTTCCTCCTACTTTCCTAGGGTTTCAGTATGATGACCCATTTATTCTACCAACTCAAGTGCAGCCTTATGGATTTCAAAACCGTCAACTAGCACCTCATCCACTTCCTGATTAAGATTTTCAATCCATCTATCCACCATCCTAGACTTACTCCTCATTTGTACTAAATCATCAACTTCTCTTTTTCTGAGTAAGACCGGGGTTTCCAAGGAAGCAAATTGTTGGGACGTGGGAGTGGAGACATCTTTTAAGAATCTATGCAACTGATCCAATTGAGCCTTAAGCTCATCCTTCCTTTCTTTATCCTTGATCATCCTGGATTTTATAGAGGAGGCTACAATATCAATGATATTCATTTGTTGATTCCCTGTAGGCCTCCCCAAGTTGATTGTTCCCAATTGGTAATCCGTCACTTGCATGTCTTCCTTGTCCTTATCTACCATTGGAATTGCACATTCCACAATGATTTCTCTTGCATCTGTAAGTTTGGTTGAATGTAGAACCTTGGCCTTTTTCTTAGGTCTTTCCTTTTCTATCTCCTTCATCATTTCATCCCAGTTGAGAGGCTGAGGTTGAGCTACTTATTTCTTTTCCAAGTCAAGCTTCAACCATTTAGGAGCATTGGGAGTTGTGACTACTTGTGCTGAGGAAGAGGTAGCAGTGGCAAAAGATAACGGTGATAACATAGTAGCCTTAGGTTGAGAATTAACTTCTTGTCTATTCTGTTGTTCTTTCTGTGCTTCCTCTTGTGCAACCCTCTTTGCCTCTTCCTTATCCTTCTTCTCTTGCAACCTTTTATCTTATTGTTCCTTATTTAAATGTTCTTCCTCTAACCTCCTCTCCTCAAGCATCTGACCTCTTTGTTTTTCCAAATTCTTGAGCTTGTCCTCCACTTCTTTTTCCTTTTGTTCATGCTTGGCCAGCTCTCCAGCCTCCTTTTCTCTTCTTAGGCATTATTCTTCTTCCCTTTTCCTTTGCCTTGAGTTCCTAATCCTTTTGTTGTTGTTGTTTAGCCTATGCTTCATCTTTTTGTTTGTCCTCTAACTCTTGTTGTTTGAGTAGTGCATCAGCTTGGGCCTTTGTATCCATCTCCTTCTATTTAGCTAATGCATTAGCTTGTGCCTTTGCATCTGATTCCCTCTTAGCTTATTCAAACAATTTCCATTGATCTTCTTCTCTCAAAACATGTTCAGTTTTTGCATCCTCAGTTTCAGCAAGAGTTACCTCCACATGTGTTTCTCTATTTGACAAAGTATCTTCAGAATCTGTTTCTATATCATGAATTTGAACTTCAAACTCCTTTCCTCTCAAGGAATTAACTTCCTTGTGAAGAACTCCTCTAGGAATTTCTTCACTTGGCTGCTCTGTAGAAGGGGGTTGAGTAGATGGCTCACCTAAAACTAATGTTGAGGCCCCATGTCCTATTGGGATTTCTTCTTCATGTGCTTTTGGTAGATCTTGAGCTGGAACTTCAAGTTCAAATTCCTCTATATCAAGAGGGAAGAATTCCAAGGGCTCCTTAGGAGGCATTCTTCTTTTTGTCCTCTTGTACCCTTGAGTGGTACCTGGACCTTTCCTTTTCTTGGAAGTTTGACCCCCAGGTTCCTTGGTTCTTAGAACAACCCATTGGATTCTTCTATCCAACACCGACCTTTCTATTTGTTTAATATATATGGTCTCCTCTGCACCCCAATCTAGAGGATCCAAGTTCTTGGTACCTATATTTTGTGCATCATATTGGGGATCCAAAACCACCCCATCATCTGATAATGTTTAGGGAATGTCCACCTTCACCCCAAACTCCACCATGAGTGGGATAGGCAACCTTTCATAATTTATTTTCCTCAAATCATAATCATCTTGAAGATCACTCCAAAAGTCCTCCAATAGATTGAAGTGTTTGTCAAAAATAGAATCAAGCAAAGTGTTCATTTTCTTCTTTGGGTCAAAATGCTTCCTAGCAGTGTACAAGCCCAACTTCAGGTGCATCAACTCATTGCAAACTACCTTGGCTCCCACAAGGTGTGGACAACTATATTCACCCAGCTTCATGGGGAACTTATGACAACCGGGCTTATGTTTTATACCAAATTTAGAGTTAACCCCCAAGGCTTGATAGATGAACTCCATCAAAACAATCCTATTGCTGCAATATATAGGGATTAGGTGAGGGTGACCATGAAATATAGCTAGTCTGAAATAAGTAAACTTGGGGTATTGGATAAACCAACATCCCCACTCTGTGATGAATGCCATGGCTTCCTAGCTCAATCTGTATCATGCATCTCCCGTGAGCTAGTTAATAATGACATATAGAAATGCATCATTAACCCTTCTATAATGTAGTTCAGAATTCTGCAAGGTGAGCTGATCATAATGATTCCACACCTTATTCTATCCATCAACTTCTCCCAAAATCCCTGCTCTATTTAATCCAGGAAAGATGCCTCTTCTTGCTGTTGCATAAATCACATAAGAGGTCATGCAGAAACTTTTAGTTTCTCTCACTCCAATAATTTGGTTGTGTATGCATTCAGACACAATCATGGGCCAATCAAATTGTTGCCTACCATCTAGGATAGTTTGAATGAATGGAAACATCCATTTTTTAAAGTGAAAAGCATCCCTTTTTCCAAATACTCTGTACAACATCATTATCAGGTCCCTAATATCCTTGTAGAATTCTGCCCTTTTAGGCTGATCTAGAAGCTTAAGGAAATACTTTTTCTCAGTTCTCATCCATCTCTTGTTTAGATGAGTTCTATTAGCATCCTTGTTATTACTATATATTTTCAAGGCCTCCGCCTCATTGAGTTGCCTAGGATTTTGTGGGGTGGGCACATTGAACATGAATTGGAACATTTTTGGAGTTAGGTCAATAATAATATTGCCTGATGAGTCCACACATTGCCTAATAGAAGGATTGTAGGCTCCGACTGCTATCATTATTAATTTCAGACACTGGACTGATAGAGGAAATACAACAATATGCGCTAATCCTGATTCATCAACTCTTTTTGTCCTCCCTGTTACTTCCTCAACAAATACTTCTAGAAACAACTCCTCACAATGGAATGGGCCTAGGTTGGTATCAGTTATATCTGCCCAATCAAAATCCACCTTACTAGCAGTGATGGCAGGACCCCAATGTTTATACTTCAAAGTATAAGAGAGTTGTTTTGGCTTGATATTTTTAGGCTTTGCTCCTAGTTTTGAAGTCTCCATAGGTTGGCTCCTTTGAGAAGCCTCACCCGATGCTCCTGACATTTCCTAATTTCTGCAATGAAACCCAATATTAGATCCGTAAGAAGTATATAAAAACTAGGTTAGAGATCTCACCTTCCATGTATTTTCTTCATACTTAGCCAAAATCACATATTCACCAGAGGCGGGACCAAGCAGAAGACACCCCCAAAAGGCTTTAAAGGACTGTTGAGGGTAGGATCAAGACAAACCTTAATAGCGGAATTGGGAATAGAGTTGAAATGGTTATCGAAATCAGGACTGGAATGGAAACCAAAATTCTTAGATAGAGAAGTTCCCTATCCACATCCCATTCCGCTTCCGCATCCGCCAAGGCAAAAAAATTATAGATTGTCCAGAGTGCATCAGACGCGGAAGTGGAAACGGATCCGACTCATGTTGCAAAATTGAGATCCACGGATAGAACCAACTTTCAATCTGATTTCGATTGCGATATTGATGACATAAGCATTTCCCAAAGAAATCCTAAGTACCCAACAAGACCCTAAAACCCCAATAAACTGAAAGGGGCTTAAAGCAACATCAGCGAATCCATCTCTCATATGACTGAGGGGAAACCAGGAAATAGGGCACAACCCTAAATAAGTACAGATGCAAAAAAATAAAACCCTAGCCTATACAAATCTGTCAACTTAGGAAATTAGGGCATCCATTAACCCTACTTAAAGTCAACGAGTCGACATGTGAAAAGGACAGGTAGGAAAAGCGATGGATCAAAGACCACCATGAAACCACAAAATAGATGAACACGACACCCTAAAACCTAGGGCACAATGGTACGAACGTGAAAAAACACAAAATTAACTGTTGCAAAGCAAAAACAAATGAGGAAATGACAAACAATAAGAAAAACAAAAACAAAGAAAAGAACCAAAGACAAAGAAAACAAAACAAGACAAAATAAAAGAAAAGCAAAGCAAAGAAAACAAGGATTCGAAAGAAATAGTCGTGAACCCTGCGAAGAACAACATACCAAACAAACACAATGAAAATAACAAAGGAAACAAAGAAAAGAAACCCTACCTCAAAATGCAATCTAATAGGCCGACTCTTGATGCAAATCCATGCACAAATGCTTGACCTCTGATTAAATCGTGCTCCCTATGCTCTACCTCAACTCTAGTTTGATACTACTACTCAAAATGATAATAATAAGCACTCAATTAACCTTAATTAAGGTTAAAAATTCAATTCTACGCATGTGAAAGGTACGTAATAAATGCCATCAATGCAGTAGGTCGGGTACAGAATCACGGTGAGAACAGGCACAAATCCATCACATAACCGAAGTAAAGTAAAGAAAGAAACAAGCAAGAAAGGCAGGAGCGGAAGCGGAATGAGAACCAAGTTTGGAAACTTTGTCCAAGTTCTGAGTTTGGTTCCGGTTTCGGCGACGATGAAGAACAAAGAAAGAAATAACCAAAAGAAGACACCGAGATCGAAACAAGGTAAGCAACATCAATCCCAAGTCAAAATAAACAAACAACAAAGGCAAAGGCGAAGGTGGAGGTGGGATGGAAATCGAGTTTAGAACCTTTACCAAGTCTCAAGCTCGATATCCATTCCGGTTCCGATCCTGCAAAAATAAAAAAATGAGATAGACCAAAGAAACAAACAAAGAGACGAGCAGAAGCAGGACCACACAGGAGTCGGGGAATGAAACTTGGAATGAGTTTCATGTCCAGATTCAGTTTCGGATCTAGTTTTGATAGAACAAAGGGAACAAAAAAAAAGTGTTGGAAGAACAACTTCAAACTTTGCTGAAAAAGACCCAAGGACCAAAAACAAAACAAGACACAAAGGGGGGGGCATTTTGACCAAAATAAAAAATGTGCGGTGGTTATGCAAGGCATAACAGTAATAATTTGTTGGAGTCACTCAAAATCGTATAACATCATATTCCATCACTTAATGTTATTAATTGGTTAGAACAAGTCTACCATCATGAGAGTTAGTCAAACTAAATGAAAAAGTTCAGTAACATCCATATAGTTGAATTTATGTTGTTTCTGCAAAGGGATATGGCGACAAAGGGAAAGAATGAGATGTTTTGAAGTGGGGTTTGGGTAAAGAAGAATAATCTAAAAGTAAACTAAGATAATCAATTCAACTTATGGTTGTTTGCAATTGATTTAATTTCAAATGACATTTGGAGGAAATCAAATATATATGTTTTGGTGGGTGCAAATATTTCAATCATCTTGAGATAAATGGCTATAACTCATTGTTTTAGTTGAATTCTACAATATTAAGGTTCTTCTTTAATTGATGTAGGGGAATTATACATGGACTACAAGTAGCCCCATTTTCTACCACAATTTGAAATCTTGAATTTTTCTACATGTCTTAACAACCATTCAACTAACTACTAATCACATTAAACTTAGTTAGAATGAATATGAGTAAATGAGTTGCCACTCCTATTAATAAATGCATTCATTTTGGTGCTTAGATAAGGATTTGGGCACTATTTTGGAGCCCATACACATTAGGGGAAGAATCTATAATGCCTCACTTGGAAATATTTTATGTTTGGGAAGAGTTTTTGAGAAGAGAGAGTATCATGAGAAAAGAGGGTGAATAAATAGCCACCACTCTATAAACATTTGATTTTTTTCCTTTTAGTAGCAACAAACAAGTGTGGAAGAAGAAAGGGGAAAATTACATGTAGGAATGGGAAGGGAAAGGCAGTAGAGAGAACAATAAATGGATGTGCATGAAATAAATAAAAAATACAAGGATGAGATCATGAGAGGTCACATAGGAGAAGAAAGAAGAATTTAGCTCAACAAGGTAGGCCTCCAATCCAAAATGATGGGGTTTATCTTTTTGCTACATGAATTGATGAAAAGTAAATGTGAGGAGAGATAAGTTTGCATACACAACAATATAAGGGGATAATGTCCTTCGTAGAAATATATGGAAAGAGTAGAATGCACAAGATTGGAAGAAGCGACCACATTCCAAGAGTTTGATTCTTTATTCATAAGTGAGGAGGACATGAAGTAGAGGAAAAATCCAATAGGAGAATTTGGATGAAAAGAGAGACATGAAAAGGTGAATAGCCCAACATAGGCCATGAGTAGGGAAGAATGCAACAAGTACTCAGGGGTGTTTTGATAAAAGACAAGAGATATCTTCACTTGGAGTTTGTGTGGTCATATAAAGAGTGGAACAAAAGCTTTGAAGGAGGGAGGGATTTGAGAGTTTTGGTCTCGGAAGGTGTAAGCACTTGATGAAAGATGAAGTTGCATGAAAGAGAGATCAGTTGTAAATGGGAGCTTCATGCTCATAGAAGAGGAGATATGTTCTATATAAAGAAAAATACTCATATGCTATTGCGGGGGAAGGAATATTTAATCTCTTCTATTTTGTAATATAGATATATTAGTTACATATAAATGTTTGCAAGTTGTATTTTGATTTGTATAAATGAATGAATTGTTATTTTGTGTATCTCTCGAAGTAAATGTTGGGAGTAACTGTCGATGCCTATTTCAAGGTTCCTTTCCCCCTTATTCTAATACTTGTTCAATTTTGGTTTGGGGAAGTATATGTGTGTGTGCATTTGTTGCTCTCAATAATAGGGTTGATCATACCAATCTATGTTGAGTGACTTGTAACAATTGAAGAAGGAAGACATCAAGTGTAGGTCATTTGCAACAACTATAGGCAATAAATGTATTTTTACACCAAATTAAAAAGTATGCATGGGAATGGGGCAAAACAAATTTCACTTACAAATAAGAGCCAAGGTGAAGATAAAGGTGGAGAGGCATATTATAGATACCATTTCTAGTTGAAAATCAAGGGGACTTGAGTGTGCCAAGTGTCAAGTGGCTAAATAATCTAGTTTTTCTCTGCTCTCATAAAATATCAGTGCTATTTGATTTGTAAGGGTTTTTAATTCTTGGAGGAATGAAGGCCCAAGGGGCAAGTCTATAGTTAGGAGAAATTGTAGATGAAAAATAGGTAAAGTTTGTAATGGGTGTAGCATATAGATATTATTCATTTCATCATAGTAATGTCATAACTTGATCTGTGATATATACGAATACATATTATAATGTCATTGTCTCCAACTTTGAAATGTATTACTATTTCAAGGAAATAATCAAGGGTTATCAAATTCTTCAATACACATTTGTTGTAATGAGTTTTTATTTTTATGGTTTTCTTTTTTTTGTGAATGTTTTCCTAGGGGCAACAAGAGTGAAATAATTTCAAAATGGATTATTAAGTAGAATTATGTTGTAGGCTCATGGATATCTCACCGTCACAAGGTGATAAGTGTTTAAAAAAATCATCAAGTTATGTTTTGATGTTGTGATGTAAAAGTATAGGTTATTATGACTCTGTAGCTCAAGGCAGGCGCCAATATTTCTTTTGTAATCTCCTCTCCCATTCTTTTTAAAATTGATAAATCTTAATGAATTTTTTTTATGTTTAATTTATTAGGTTTTCTTTGTCTTCACGAAGTTTAAGGAATATAGGTGATATGCCTAAGATTTTTTCACTTATCACTCCTCTATGTATTTGAGATGAAGACATGTCTGTGTAAGTTATTAGTTCTCATTAATATTTAAATTATAAGGGATCATGCTTGAATCCAATCAAGTTTTAAACATCCTTTATTCATATACCTATGAACTTAGCATTCATCCATATTTTAAGGATATATAGCATTGCCTATAGAAAATATTTATCATTCTCTAAGACCTATACTAGGATTACTCTCTTGAGTCCTATAGAGCTCAAAGTGTAGAAGGTTGGTTCCAACCTTGTTCATTAGATTTTCCTTACCCTCTATTTGATTATAAGATAGATTTTTATCTTAAACTTTTGATCCCTTGGTTTAGGCATTGTATTTTCTCTTACAATTGAGGGTAACAAAAAAACGAACCAATTGTCTTCTAGACTACAATGAGTGTAAGATATGCACAAAATGAGTTTGTTATAAAGGCATTGGAAACTTTTGAGAAAATACAAGGGGTAGTTGTAAAGAGAAATTCCATAATATTGTCCACTATCCTACTAGCCTACAAAAAAAAGCTTTAGAACAAGGTACAAACATCCATGAAAACATAAACGAAAAGTGGGCTTTTGTCATATATTGTAGTTGCAAATGTTCAGATACATGGGTATGTGCAAGATCATGAGGGGCCAAAAAGTGGCAATGGGAAAAAAATCACGTTTTGGATCGACTCAAAAACGCGGAAATGCCGAGTTGACTTTTTTTAGGTTCGGGTGTCAATACATTGCTCCAAAGCAATGCCCAAACCTACTTTCACAAATCGGATATCTGATTTGGATCAGATATCGGATTTGAAAAGCCTGTATAAATAAAAAAACCTGATTGTTAAAAGTCATTTCACACAA
Organism: Sequoiadendron giganteum; assembly: GCA_007115665.2. NCBI lineage: Eukaryota > Viridiplantae > Streptophyta > Pinopsida > Cupressales > Cupressaceae > Sequoiadendron > Sequoiadendron giganteum. The sequence goes on along the minus strand of CM021103.1, from coordinate 114,760,821 downwards.
TTTGGACGTGGTGCACAAGGAGAAGAAGAAATCGATATCCGATTTCACGAAAAATCTGATTTGAAAGGTAAGTTATTGGTTTTTTTTATGTTTTAATCAATTTTTCAATTAGATTCTTATAATTTTAAGTAGTTTTTATGATTTTTTTTTCAAAAGTAGGGTTTTTTATTGATTTTTATTAAAAACTAGAGTTTACAATGAATTTTTATTAAAAATTAATGTTTTTAAATGGATTTTGATTAAAAACTAGTGTTGTTGATGTATTTTTATCAAAAACTAGAGTTTGTTATGGATTTTTGTGAAAAACTAGGGTTTTTTTTGGATTTTTATTAAAAACTAGGGTTTTTTTACAATAATTTCATTTATATTGTGTAATTGTAATTAGATTAATTGGTTTTTAACTTTAATCAGGTATTATGGCTGAGAATGAAAATGCACAAATTCCAAATGCTCCACCACCTCTGCAGCCAAACGCTCCACCACCTCCGCAACCACCAATTGAAGACATAATTGGTGAAAAATTGGGGCGATTGAGGGGCATTTGTGAATTTTATAAGGCAATCCCTCAATTGAGAGATATGAAAAACACATTAAAGGAAATAATTAATAATATAGAAACCCTCTCCACCCAAAAAAATGCCTTTCATTCGTGGCGAGAAGACATAAGGGAATATTATGCATGTGGATTGTCTTATGATGATGTGAAAGATCTCCAAATAACCAACGCCCAAATAACCTCTTTATTCATTAACCCCGCATCGGTTTGCCAGTGAATGTTAATAAAACAAAATTTTCTATAAAAGGGTGCATAAATAGGGACATTGTAGATAACTTTTGGGATCGTTGGTGTATGGTTTTTGATAAACCACCGAACAACAATTTTGATATACCATTTTACTTTATTAAAAAATTATATGTTGAGTTTTTGTTAGGGCATTATGTCAATTACGTTCACATTAAACCCTTCGAGGGCGTCGGTGGAGGTATGCCCCAGGATAGACCAAGGGCAGTTAGAGTAGTCTCGCACCCAAATGTTCCCCTTCCTCTCCTTCATCCGCCACCTCCAATATATCATCCAGGGATTATCCAGGATGCAGCCACACAGACTATTCAGGCTATTCACTCTTTGAGTGGTCATTTGGTTTCGCATGCTTCTACAGTAGTTCAGCCACATTCTGGTGATGTTGGTGAAGGCTCGAGTGTTGTTGCATCATCCTCCTTAGGTCCACATATTTGTGTGCCACATACTTGCACTATGTGCTGCTAGATATGCTTGGGTCCTCTTGTACAACCTACTGAGCATCCCTTGGACACTTCTAATTATGACCTCCATGATGTGGACATTATAGATCAGTCGTAGGGGAGTGGAGCGCACCCTACAGAGTCCTCTCCTGCTAGAGAGGGGGATGTTGGAATAGTGACATAGGTAAGATTTAAGTTGTAAATTCATAACTTGCATTTGTTTTTAAATTAATATTAATAAGAGATAGTATAAAGTACTAATATTTATTTACATGGTGTATTTAATAGTTGATGTCTGAGGAGGAGCTCACACGGGTGACTGATAACACCCTTAGGGCCATTTCATTTGGCTTGGACACACACAATATATATTTTCGCACTCACTCGTTTACATTTTTTATTATATACTTGCTTGTCATTAATGAAATTATAAAATAACTTATATGTTTATCTTATTTTCCTCTCGTAGGAAATACCTAGTGCGAGTGAGGTGCAGCGTCGTCCAAACTATGGAGGTGCAAAGTTAGATAAGGGGAAGGTAATTGAACTCAAATTGGATTGAATTAAAAAATTTAATATCTTATATTGATTATACATACATCGACATAGATTGGTAGTTTCATATGTACTTGTCATTTTTATGTACAGGAAATTATGAACTATACAGAGATGTTGATAAGTGACACACTGCCTAAAGGAGTAGGTATTGGAACACCTCAAGGAGGAGGTGTCGAAACACCTGAAAGAGATAAAAAAAAAGATCAACCTAAAGAGGTATGTGTTTATTTTATTTTGTGTTTGGTAAATATGTTCCTATTACCAATAATTGTATGCTAACTTGGATCAATTTTATGTTTTTGTTCACATATATAGATTGGAATTTCAAAAGTTGGTATGGTATATTCTAGGACTCCCGACCCTTTGAAGAGATATATATTTCAGGTAATCAAAATTTCAATTTTATAGTTCAATTAAAATTCAATGTATATTGATTTTGATGTTAATTATTTGATTTTAAATTATATAGTATAACTAATCTCAATTGTGGTTTGATTTTTTCTTGTGTAGCTACCTTTAGAGCCAATGAGTGCTTCAAAGAGGCTCCATTTTGATGATCCACCAGTAGTTTAGGATGAGATAGACATTTTGGCATGTAGATTTTGAACACATATTGAGATGGCATATGCCACATTTTGTAAAACTTTGTTTGAGTTGGCGTCAATGCCATTTTTGTATATGGACATACACTTGATTACTGGATAATTTGATATATAGAAGTTGACAATCGAAATTTAATTTGTTCCTCATGTGCATGATTAAACTCTTTGAAATTTTTATCTTGAGCAATGGTTAAATATCAATGTACAATAGCATAAAAAAGAATGGTTATATTATGTAGTTTATATTTATATCACTGATTACATTGCATTACACATCTTTCAAACTCAAATCATTACTTCCCATTGCATAACTAACAACTAGATGTTCATAGATGAAAAAAATTCAATTACAATATAGTTTTTACAAAGTCAACCTAAGCATTTATGCAATTACTTCACATCGCATAACTAAAAACTATGAGCAGTTGTCAATTGCATTTGCTTGTCATGGAATTCTATGAGACCACATTTCTTTGAAGCTTTTTTTCAAATAGTCCACTGCCTTGTCTATGCTACCACATTTTTCATACATGTCTACCAAATTTTTTTATCAAACAGTTCATTTTTCATACATTTTTCATAGCGACCACATTAAGTTGTAATAAATTAAATGATAGCCTATGACTATTTAATTTATACTCATTTGATTTAAATGGATGAGGCTGACCTTCCTTAATATTATTTTGTAATTTATTATTTTCAAGAGAGGCCGACCTCCTTGAAGAGTCACCTTATTTTGTATAAATACAAGGTGATGTTTGTTCATTCATCATAATTCACATTCCAAGCAGAAGTTCTCACTTGAGCAACAACGCTTCATGTTGCAGCAGCAGGCCAATTTCGAGGAGAAGCATATTCAATTGTATCTTTGCATCTAGGAGAGGTGCTATTATTCATTGTATTAAATTCAACCATGAGCTAGGCTTGAGTTGTAAGTAGATTTCTGCTCTTATTCCTTCATTATATAAGAGACATATTTGGTGGGTTTTTCTCCCTCAAGAAGAGGGTTTTCCCAAGGTATCTTGTTGTGTTTATTTTCTTATGTGTTACATTTTATGAGTGCTTTCAGTTGTATTATCTGATCATTAAAACACTAACATGGTATCAGAGCGGGTTTGGAAAAGATCATGATCAGATGTTATTGCAGCGATACCTCTATTCCCTTTTTTTTGTCTATCTCTATCTTATTCAATATGGTGAATGGTCTTAAAATTGAGGATAGACTCGAAGGAGCATCAAACTTCATTTCATGGAGATTCAGAATTATGCTCACTTTGGAGGAAAATGAATTGGTTGAGTGTGGAGAGAAAAGTTTTTGAACCTACGGATGAGGGAGAGAAAGTTCAATGGAGGAAGAAAGATATCAAGGCAAAGAAGATGTTAGTTGGTTTCGTGAAGGACCATATTGTTCCTATCATCTCTAAGTTGAAGACACTGAGAGAAATGCTTAAAAATTTGGAGGAGATGTATGAGATCAACAACGCAAGTCGTGCTCTAGCCTTGAAGCAACAACTTCATCATGTTAAGATGGCGGAAGGAGAATTTGTCATCACCTACTTCATGAAGATTTCTAAATTGAGAGATCAACTCTTTACCATTGGTCATATTGTTGATGACAAGGATTTGACCATTTTGGCTCTTAATGGTCTTCCTTCATCTTGGGAGTCTTACATTCAAGGAATCAGCGTGAGATCGAAACTTCCCAAGTTTGATCGGTTGAGGGCTGATTGTATTCAAGAGGAGTCAAGGTTGGCTGCGAGAGGTATTGGACAAAGCCCTACAAATGAAGACATTCATGTTCTTTCCGCTCAATCCTCAAAGAAGGAAGGAAAAGGAGGAAAGAAAAGATGTTTCAAAAGGAATAGAGATAAAGGTTCAGATGGTGCTCCTACATTCAAGAAGAAGTGGGACCTCTCTCGTGTTCAATGCCTTAGATGTGACAAGTTTGGTCACTATATGAAGGATTGCCCTACCAGGCCTAATCAGGATTGCTAAAAGACAAAAATATTTGATGGACTGTTACTCAAAAACCGTGATGCTTAAAACTCTCCATCTAAGGATATGGGATCATGTTGGTACCATCTACAATAACCTCTCTTGATTTTTTCTATCTCGGAGGCGTTTTCCCGTGGTGATGAGTTTTCAATTGAGAGAAAAGTTGCCAAATGCAAGCAGTGTAAAGTTGCAAAGTGGTGCAACTTTCATTCTCCAACTCGTACGACCAAACAGACTGTTCCAACACATTTGGATGGGTACGTTTACGCTAGGTATGGTCCTCTTTTGCACCCAAATATGCCGAATCACTCCGAGCTACATTGGACTGACAATTTCCCTTAAGAGTCCAAAGTGCTACAAGGCAACAATATTTGATGGACTGTTACTCAGAAATCGTGATGCTGACAAACTCTTCGTCTAAGGATATGGGATTGTGTTGGGACCATATACAATAAGCTCTCTCGGTTTTTGCTATCTCGAAGGCGTTTTCTCGTGGTGATGAGTTTTCAGTTGAAAGCAAAGTTGTCAAATGCAAGCAGTGTAAAGTTGCAAAGTGGTGCAACTTTCATTCTCCAACTCGTACGACCAAATGGATTGTTCCAAAACGTCTGGATGGGTACGTTTACACTAGGTATGGTCCTCTTTTGCATCCAAATACGCCGAGTCACTCTGAGCTACATTAGACCGACAATTTCCCTTAAGAGTCCAAAGTGCTAAAAGGCAACAATCTTTGATGGACTGATACTCAGAAACCGTGATGCTTATAGACTCTCTGTCTGAGGATATGGGATTATGTTGGGACCATCTACAATAACCTCTCTCGGTTTTTCCTATCTCAGAGGCGTTTTCCCATGGTGATGAGTTTTCAGTTGAGGGAAAAGTTGCCAAATGCAAGCAGTGTAAAGTTGCAAAGTGGTGCAAATTTCATTCTTCAACTCGTACGACCAAATGGATTATTCCAATATGTCCAGATGGGTACATTTATGCTAGGTATTGTCCTCTTTTGCACCCAAATACGTCGAATCACTCCGAGCTACATTGGACCGACGATTTCCCTTAAGAGTCCAAAGTGCTAAAAGTCAGCAATCTTTGACGGACTGTTACTCGAAAAACGTGATGCTTACAGACTCTTTGTCTAAGGATATGGGATTGTGTTGGGACCATTTACAATAACCTCTCTCAGTTTTTTCTATCTCAGAGGCGTTTTCCCGTGGTGATGAGTTTTTAGTTGAGGAAAAAGTTGTCAAATGCAAGCAGTGTAAAGTTGCAAAGTGGTGCAACTTTCATTCTCCAACTCATACGACCAAACAGACTATTCCAACATGTTTGGATGGGTATGTTTATGCTAGGTATGGTCCTCTTTTGCACCCAAATATGCCGAATCACTCTGAGCTACATTGGACCAACGATTTCCCTTAAGAGTCCAAAGTGCTAAAAGGCAGAAATCTTTGATAGACTGTTACTCGGAAACCATGATTCTTACAGACTCTCTTTCTGAGGATATGGGATCATGTTGGGACCATCTACAATAACCTCTCTCGGTTTTTTCTATCTCGGAGGTATTTTCCCGTGGTGATGAGTTTTTCAATTGAGGGAAAAGTTGCCAAATGCAAGCAGTGTAAAGTTGCAAAGTGGTGCAAATTTCATTCTCCAACTCGTACGACCAAATGAACTATTCCAACATGTCCGGATGGGTACGTTTACGCTAGGAATGGTCCTCTTTTGCACCCAAATACACTGAATCACTTCGAGCTACATTGGACCGGCGATTTCCCTTAAGAGTCCAAAGTGCTAAAAGTCAACAATCTTTGACAGACCATCTACAATTACATGGGAAATGAAATTCACATGAAATTTTTAGATTTTTTTTTGGAAAAAGTGGTAAGCCACTGTAATTTATTATATATAAATAGGAGATATTACAAAACTTGGTTCAAATGAGCATACCAACAGGAAAGAACCAGGAAGAAAACCTTTGGTTGTAGCTCGATTAAGTACAAAAAGCTCTTTAAATTTTAAACATACCCTTTATACAATGCCAGACATTTGACCCACATTTCAAAAAGAATCACTAGATATAGATTATGCCTATACACAGTTATGACCTTGTTACATTGTTTCACATTTCAAAATTATAATTTTACAAAAATTTCCTATTGGAGGCATTCAAGGCATAGTCTTCCACAAGAGTAGTATGTTGACGTTCTGGAGTGACAAAGCTACCTATTATCGCATACCTCTCCAAAAGGATCAGATTTTCCTATTGTTGCAGCAGGTGCATGATAAATCGTGCCAGGAATATTGCAAAAGTTGTCAAATGATAAATCTATATTGTCACAACAAAAAAGATGCTTAGAATAACCAATCTATATTATTCTAAATGACCTAATTGATGATGAGATGGTAATGCAAACTATAAAAGAGGCTTTGAATAACCAATCTATTTTATTGTAATCTGTTGCATACCTCTCTGAAAGGATCAAAGCTGGCTATTATTGTAGCAGGTCCATGATCAATCATTCCAAAAATATAACTATTAAAGAAACCTGCATTGAAATAGTATACAAAATATTAGTATTAAATAAAGAACACTAATGAACCTAAGCATAATGAACCTAAGCATTTTACCTTCCATTCTCGAATATTCTATTCAAGTGTGCCTGAAGGGTCATCTCTTTGCTTAAGAGTATCCAATATTGCTTCATGATCAATATTACTAAGTGTCCATAGTTTTTTTCTATTTGGTTTGGCATGATGCTTCAACAACTTAACATTTGTTGCTATAACAAGGTGTGGATACATGAGAATGGTTTTGTGTTTCTCGTAGTCTTCAAATGCAGGTATGCTATTCTTTCTAATCATGTATGTTTGCAACCAAGTTCTTGCAACCACAACTGAACCTGTAGGATACACAAACCCATCATCATATTCCTTCAATTGTGTTAGCTTGTTCTTTACCTGTACACATCGAGCCAACCAATATTCTGATCTCTCTTCATTCCCCTGTGGTGCAACAACTGCAAAAATATGTCTTGGTTGTAGTAGATCTGAAATCCGATCGTAATCAAGTGAAATTTCCATTGTGTCATTTGTCATCGATATAGTTTGAGATAAAGGAGTTAGATACTGTGGAACCCATGTATCCACCCACTCACTTGACTCGCATTGATCCCACTCACACTGAATACAACTTTGACAAAAACAAGCCAACTGTCGTGTCCAAATGGTCCATGTGCTTGCATCTGAGCTTCGAAATGAATACATCTTTGAAGAATCTTTGATTGTATGACAATCCAATCTGCTTCCCACTGTACCCTCCTCAACTAACCAAAAGAATTTGTGCACTATTGAATCAAGTGTCCCTCCTTATGACAATGTTGAACTACACCAATCAACAATAGAATGTGCATCACTGAATTTTGCTCCTGAAATATTCAATTGCTAATTAACTAGAGCTCTCTTTATACATGCACCTGCTCCATCATGCTCCCCTTTCCCATGCCCAACTTAAAAAAATCTCCAAATATTAGGTACAACCCTCTCTACATGCATTCTACTCAACCAATAAAACATACAAGTATTCTTGAATTAACCTGTGCAGTTATCTGACCAAATGAGATGTCAACCCAGTGCTATATCATGCTCCTGCAAGAACTCAAAAAAAATCTTGAATCAATGTTGGACATACTCAGACGAGTGAGATATATCATCATTCATATAAAAATGATACTCTATGATTATATTTCGATCCTCCTCTGTACTATCAGATGCATGTCTAAACGTTATGTGGACAAAAATAGCAATCTAAATGGAATTGTAATACTGAGATTGAACATCGTTTTGTGGTTGCAATGTGTAGTTTTCTGCAAAATCAACCACTGATATAATAGTGTCAATTGGAAAAGAGTCCTTACATATCCTGAATTGTTGATGCAACCACTGAGACCTATGACTATGCCCTGCATACTTGTAGAAAATATTGTCCTTAAAATCTGAAATAAAATCAGCAACACTGCATTCTTTTGTAACCAACTCGCATCTAGAACCTTCACCTCCACTCTCCAAAGTATATTTGACTGTCTCATATCTCTTTTTCTCAACAAGATTCTTTCCAAATTCATGTTCGGAACCCTCATGAAAATATTGAACAAAATTTGACAAGCCACCAGATTGTGAGCACTTCGCATTTAAACAATCATTTCTATAGAAAAAGGAACCATCATCTCTAGAACATAAAAATAGATCTAGCAAGTCCCTTGATGATTTTGGAAGAAGCATTGAACCACGCTCCTGCAACATTTCATTAGTATGCAAAGTAGAACGGATATAGCATAATAGTTCATGGTACATTGAAAACTCCACATGGTATTTGCAACAACAAGTATTACGAATCTTAAGAGGCACACAATAAAATGGCTTCAAACCTTCAAAAGTCCTTTGCGAGATTTCCATATTTTAATGTGTTTCAATAAATTTGTTGAAGAACATTGTTTGGCTTGATTCCAAGAAATGTTTAGGATGCAGTGTACGGTCTCGATTTCCAATTCTTAACTTTAAAACATCCTTTGCATTGGGTGATACTCTAGAGTTTTCATGCCAAAAATTTTGAATTTCCTGCTTTACATTATCGATTAGCTTCTTATCAATTTCAACTAACCATTTAGGGGTCCTTGAAGGTCTTGAATTTGGAATATGTCTTTCTTCCACACAAGGTTCTTCATTTCTCATGTAATCTGGTGAAACATAATTTACACTTGCTTCAATATTATGTTCAACATCTTTATTTCTAACATTTTCAATATCAATTTGAATAATTTCATTCCCAAATTCAATATCATGTTCAACATCTTCAATTCCAACATTTTCACCTTGAACATTTTCAATATCAATTTGAACATTTTCATTCCCAATTTCAATATCATGTTTTGCATTTTCACCTTGAACATATTCAATTTCCTCTTCACTTGAAAGACCATAGGGCTTAGGTTCACCAATATTTAACATACCTTGTCTTTTCTTCCTATGACCTTCTCTATCTCTTTGTCTATATTCTGATATTTGTTCTTTTGTAAGATTTCTCTTATGCTTTTTCTTCCGACAACTATTTCTCCCCATTATACCTCATAAAAGATGCTCAAAAAAGTTGATCTTTGTCTCTTCTTGTCTGAAACTGCATGTTTCTTTCCTACACAGTACTGCAAACAGAATGTAGGGTCCGTTGGAATGCCCAAAAATGGCCCACAAATCCGATATCTGATATAGAAAACATTTTAAATTTTTTTGCAATGGTAAGATTCTAGCTCTACACATAGGAGTTTCACAAATCGGATATCCGATTTGTGCCCACATAGACCTAAGTAAGGGTTAATGGTAGAGAGTGGGAGAGTGGTAGATTGAGAGAGGGAGAGGGAGAGAGGGAGAGAGAGAGAGAGAGGGAGTGAGAGGGAGAGTGGGAGAGGGAGAGATGGAGATGGAGAGAGAGATGGAGAGAGAGACGAGAGGGTTGTGGGAGAGGGGGATAGAGGGATAGAGAGGGAGAGAGAGGAGTGATTGAGTGAGAGACTTGGGAGAGATAGAGGTGGAGAGAGAGAGGGAAAGAGATAATATTTAAATATTTTATATATATTAGTAATATTTATATATATATTTAAATAATTATAGATTAACTAAAATATTGAAATAATATTTAAATATTAGACATAATTCGGTAAGAGATTATCATAAATTTTATATTATATATTACATTATAAACTATATTGTATATTATATATATTAAATTATAAACTTCATTGCATTTTTGAAATCATATATTAAAAATTGTATAATTTTTTTAAAACTCATACTTAAAACATATAAGATATCGGATTCAAATCGGATATATGATTTGATGACAAAAAATTTAATGCCTAGGGATTAGGCTCGGTCTTGCTTTGGAATTTGGTTCAGACCTGCCAATCCTAAGAAGTCAACACAAAAAATGTGTTTAACAACTTACCTTGCTTTTCCAGACTTTGCCCATGTGGCTGACGACTTTTATTTTAGCTAAAATTGATGAAACGAAAAGGGTTTGTAAAGGAGCTTCTCAGGTTTCTACCAATATAAATTATACTTTATTTTGAATCTAATAAATAATTATTATTCATTTTCTATTGGAATTACGACTAAAGTCTTGATTGATAGCCTAATAGAAAAACATCTGTAGCTTTCAAACAGTATCAATTTTTTTGAATCACAAACATGCGTCACATTCTATGCTTCGCATACTATAGGATTATTAAAAAAAAAAAAAATCATGAAGTTTTGACCAAGTTAAGGTGGTCAGACATACGAGTTTTTATATTTTTTAAAAGTTGTAATAAAAAATTCATAATTAATTATTTACTTCAAAAGCAATTACAAAAAAATATGCATCACATCTAGACATGAGTCTTCTACTTATATCTAAAATCTTGTAAAAAAATATTATCATTTTATTATGGTTAGGGTGGTCAGACAGACACCTACTTCTTATTTTTTCCCTGAAATTTAAGTACTACTACATTGAAATTTCAATTTTTCACCAAATAGATTTTTTTTTAGCAAAAATTAACCTATTAGTTTAAAAACTACATTCAATTTTCCATAGATTCTATTTTTACATATTTTTGAAATAATATAGATAACTTATTCAAATTTTTATGTCAAGTTGCCTAACTCTGATTTTTCTAAATTTTCATTGCCATTTAAGGGCCTGTTTTTTCCATGATGATCATGCACATACCCACATATATACTTGAAGTGTGAAATAATTCAACAAACACATGAATTTATTGATAAATACATAACAAGGTGTGGGCTCATGGAATTCCATGATTGTGAGATATGCATAAAATAGCATTATTCATGAGGCTTTAAGGATTTTTGATAAAATTCTCTAATGAAATGTGGTCTCATAAAATGTGGTTTGTTCTAAATTTGCACAAAATGGTTTAGTTGAAAGGCCTTGGAAACTTTTAATCAAATGAAACTAGGAGGTATAAAACCAATCTTCATAACATTTTCTAGCAACCTCCAAGTCTATACAAAAATGATCGTTTATAATATGGTATAGATGCCCATCAACTAATAATGAAAAGGGGTATTTTTATCTAGCATAGTAGCTACAAATACCTTAACACATATGTATCCAAACAAAAAATGGATGACCTCATATAAATTCAATATGATATTGAACTCTTTGACAAAGCTCAACTCCAAGCATGAAAAATAATAAAAAATATTTTATTTGCATGAGTTGACTTTACAAGATAATAATACATTTTTTTTATAATAGAAACATGATTTTGAGGGATCAAGAACCCAAAAGGATGAAGATCACACACAGTGCCTTGGGTGCTATTTTAGAGAAAGAAAAAACAATCTATCAAAATTCCCCCTAGGGCAAAATCCCTAGCCAAAGAACAAGCAATTTACATATCCCATGACAAATGAGGGTCAACAGAAGCTTAACACAAAAATTGAAGACTCGAGAAACACGTGAAGAGAGGCTAAGAAAATATTTCGCTCCATACCATTGAATTCATAGCTAGGGGCATTAATTTTCACCATTCTTTGGACCTAATACCACTGTTCATGAACAAGAATGCACCCATATTAGCCACCCGATCCACCATAGTATTGCCTATTCTGTCGATATGTGTTATCCTAACCTCACCCAACCCATTGATCATGCTTTTGGCCACCTCAATGACCACCTCAAGGAACCAGTTTAGGATATTTACTCCTTGCAAAGCCCCAATCACAATCTTGGAATCACCCTCAACTCATAGTTTTCTCCACCCTTTTTCTTTGGCAATCATTAGACCCAAGAGCATGGCTCTGGCTTCAACCATGTTGTTTGAATCATTCCCAAAGTCCACATCATATATTAAAAATGGCCCTCCTATGTGGTCTCTGAATATCCCACCCTCGCTAGCTTTATCGAGGTTCCCCTTGGTAGCCCTGGATCAAAATTAAACTTGACCCACCCCTAATCTAGCTTCCCCCACTTGTGTTTCTTACAACGTTCTGAATCCTTGACCTAGGAAGCAGCGAGCCACCTAAAGCTAATATATATATAGTGTATGTCATATGATTTACTTCTATTAATTTTTAATTATATTTGTTTTTTTTAAAGAAAATTCATAAAAATTAATTAGCTACTTTAGAGAGATTTGGATTCAAATTATTAAAATAATAATAAAATAAAAATTAAATTAAAGTATAATCTTCTTAGAGATTTGATTTTACACAATTAAAATAGAAATTTAAATTAAATATTGAACTATTTGAGATAATTTTTTAATTTTTCAAATTTTATTAACTTCAAAACATAGATAAATACAAATAAGAATTAAATTAAAATAATTATAATTATTAATTAAATTCTAATTCTAATTCTATTATTAATTATATAATTAGGATTATGATTAGAATTAAAAATAAAGTAAAAATTATGGTTAAAATTATTCGAAAATTAAAATAAATAAAAAATAAAACGTTAATAATAAAAAACTAAAATATGATTAATAATATAATGCTCCAAAATTTTATTCATCTAATATCTTTATTCCAAATCTTATTCCTAATATTAATCAATAGATTTTTTTTTGTAATTCACTCTACAATTTTTTATTGTTAGGGTTAGGGTTAATATTTATGGATAGTGTTAGGACCATAGTTAGGGTTAGCGATAAGTCTAGGATTAAAATTATGGTTTAGAATTTATTGTTAGGGTGTGAGTTAGGGTTAAGGTTAGGTCATGCAAAGAACTATTTAACATTACTAGAACACTATAATTAACAAAATTTATATTTACTTTTATTCACATTAATAAAATTTACATTTATTTTTTCAAATTTGGAAAACAATAATTACAATACTATAACTATGAATTAATAAATAAATAAAATTTGATCAAAATTTATTAGTACTATTTTTTACAAAATAATATACTTAATAGAAATATATAAAAATATTAACAAAACTTATATTTACTTTTATTCACATTAATAAAATCTACATTTATTTTTTCAAATTTAGAAAACAATAATTACAATACTATAGTTATGAATTAATAAATAATTTTTTTTTCAAATTTAAAAAACAATAATTACAATACTATAGCTATGAATTAATAAATAAATAAAATTTGTTCAAAATTTATTAGTACTATTTTTTACAAAATAATATACTTAATAGAAATATATAAAAGTAAATCATTATTAAATATTATATGAATATACAATAAAATTTGTGTTATGTATTTCGTAAAAAAATGAAAAATTATTATAATATCTTAAATACATTTATCTAAAGATCTAAGAGATATTTATTTATTATTTTTTTAAATAGATGTATTTAAGATATTTTTAATTTACAATTTTAACAAATTATATGTTTTTTATTTCTTAAAATATATATTTTTTCTAATTACCTTTTTAATTGAGGAGCTACTTTTTTAATAATTTTAAAAAATTAAATGATTTTTATTTATTTAATTCATATATTTAATTATAATATCATTTTAGTCATACAACCTTTGATCTTTTTTCTATTTTTTAAATCTAAATGTTTTTTTCTTTTCTTTTTTGTTTTTAAATTTGTTATTTCATATAATTTCTATTTATTATTAAGTATCAATCTTATATTTATTATTAAAAATTTAATAATATATTTATTATTAAAAATTAATATTTTGACATGTAAATAGACATCAAATTTAAATTAAAAAAAAATAAAAATTGGTTAGTGTTATTATAATAAGTAGGAGGTATTTTCCACAGGGTGTCAAATTATGATATTGCTATCAAGATTCAACCGTGTAGTTTTACGATTCAAACTCATTGACACATGTTTCATGAGTAGTGGTTAACAATAACCCATCTCTCATGATAATGAATGATCCACTTAGCACTCATTGCATCTAGGTGATTCTCACAGAGGTGAAGCATTGGGCCTTCCTGGAAGGTCACCAATCCCAGTACTACTCTAGCTCAAGCGCGCTTAACCATAGAGTTTTTCCCCAAGGTTAAGCCCACTTACCTTGCAACCCCATTTTAAAAATCTTCAGCAAGTGTTGTGCCTTATGAACCATTCATTATAGAGCCCCTTTAGCTCATCAATTAATAAGTAGGAGGTATTTTCCTAAGAAAAAGAGAAAGAAGCTTGATGATAAATTCATGAAATGTATTCTTTTTTAGTATAACAATGAATTGAAGGCCTATTGAGTTATAAATCCTACGGCATTTTTATGAGAAAAGTAAGTTAACCTCACCTCCCACATCATTACCCACTCTAAATTATGTTCATATATATAGCTTCAATGAGAAAAGTAGTGATTTAGATAAGAATGTTGATGATCACTCTCAATGGGAGCAAGGCCCTTTCCCCATTAATATAATAAAAAATACCCACAAATTTCACACAATATATATGTCCAAGTGGTATACTAGTACCATATGCAAAGCAGAGCTAGATGGACACTTCAACTTCAAGATTGAGGACTCACATCATGACTCACAATGAGGTAAATCTAACACTAATGATTTTAGTAGTTTATAAATTTGAACCTTCTACTACTTAGGAAGCACTATCAAAGCCTTGGAAGGCGGATATTGGTGCAAAATATCAATCCTTAATAAAAAAATAAGACTTGGGTGCTTGTTGATATTTCAAAAGGGAAGAAAGTCATTAGGTGTAAATAGGTCTTCAAGACCACTTGTATAAGGTAGATGTCAATATAGATATAAGTATAAGGCCAATCTAAGGGCTATTCCTAAAAATAAGGAATTGATTATGAGGAAAAAATTTCTCCATAACAAAGATCAAAACTATCATAATTTTTGCATGTTAAGGCTTCCCAATTGGATATCAAAGGTCTTTTCTTATCAACTTAATTTGGAATTTATGTATAAATGGATTCTTCCATGGTGCGGGTCTTTACTCAGACAATACATGAACCAAGGTTGACATTTTTGTTGTCTAACTAAGTTTGATGGCATTCTTAGGCTTGGTTTCCAGGAAATTTATGTTGATAATGTTGTTTCAGCCTGGTTAGTGTTGATAACCTTCATTCTATAATGTTAAATTCATTCTATAATCTGAGCATATCATCTTTCTTAAAATTTGAACAAAGTTTTGAAATCAAGGGTTCAATATGCATATTTTAGACCTATGTTGAACACTCTGTTTAAGGCATTTTTTGACAAGGCTACTGAACCATAGATTTTTGGGGATAGGGCTTCCTTACACTTCTAGGCTTTTGTACCTAAAAGGAGAAAGGTATCCCACAAAGGAATCTAACAGTTCATTCAAGACAAAGGTAAATGTGATTGAAATATGTCTAAATGGAATGTCCTAAATGCAATAAACTGATAAAAGAGATGAAATATTAATGCAAGACTAATGAAATGGAAGATGTTTGAAAACACATTATGATATCCAAAATGAACTAGAAATGCAAGTAAACTGTAACGGAAATGAAAGGGATTGGAGAGGGGAACCTAGAAACTAAAGCTTGATGTAGAGAGGCTCTAGAATCTGGTGCAGGAGCACCTTAAGGTCTATTGGAGAGATCTTTACAAATTTTGGCTTGTAGGTGGTTATAGCCAACCACCAAGGGAATAAGGACTATGATGTAAAGTCCCAAGAGTGTTTTTGATGAGTGAATTGGAAATAGGTTTGTTAGGGGCTTGAGGTTTGGGTAAGTCTTGGACACTATGAGCATTTTGAGCAATGTTGCCTAGGCTATTTGTCCAAAAAGTTGGAAAATGGCATTAATGATACTCTAAGCCCGACCCAAGGGTCCTAGCATGTGGGAGAAAGGTATATAAGGTTAGAAAAACCCTAATACCTGAGTAAGAGGATTGTTTTCATGAATTGAGACTTGGAGAGTACATTTTTGTGATTGGAAGAGAGCAAGTTTTCATTGAATTTATGTGTTTGAGCCTTCATCCAGTCAAGAATGGATTGAAAAGACTTATCTGATGCTTTGAGTCTTTCATTTGTGTCACTCATTTACCTTGTGTAGCATTAGATTAGTCATCTAGACCGACTGGTTATCGTTTTGCAAGTTTTTGGTGTTCTTGGTCTCTTTGCCAGTTTAGGCCAGTTTTGTGAATAATGAGTCCCACTTGACTTCCCGTGGCTTTCCTCTCATGGCCACTTGGAATAAAGTTGGGGACTGTGTACATAGTGTAAATACAGTTTTTTGGGGTCTTTGTGTGCAGGGAAGGTGATGAAATCATCAAGCACTAGGTGAGTGCAAGTGCATTTTGGCTAGTAGCTTTGG
The DNA here is from genome assembly GCA_007115665.2 of Sequoiadendron giganteum. Lineage (NCBI taxonomy): Eukaryota > Viridiplantae > Streptophyta > Pinopsida > Cupressales > Cupressaceae > Sequoiadendron > Sequoiadendron giganteum. The sequence continues at coordinate 114,744,114 of CM021103.1, read as the reverse complement.
GAGGACAGCAACAAGGAGAGTTGCTAAATGGATTGGTTTGTGCTAATTCGAGGTGTGGGGGTGTAGTGGAATGTGTGTGCAAGGAGGAGTGTAGAGGAGGCCATTAGAGCCCTCAATTAAACTAAAGAAACCGGACTATGACACTTGCCCTAGAAACCCTTGAAAATAGGGGTTTGGTGGCAGACCTGTGTACAGATGCCAAGGGGATCTAAGACCTAGGAAATCTTGAAGCCTAGGAGGTATATAGAGAGAATCCCTAAGGAGTTTGGGGGTTTTTTAAGGGAGTTTAGGCATTATCCCAAGAACACCGGGTTTTGGAGGCCTAATTGGGGCAAAAAGGCTACAAGGCCTAAAACAAGGTTTTAAAGAATTCGATAGGAAGATGAAGAAAGAATCCTTCAAGAAGGATCAGAGTGGAGTAGGAACACCCAAGGAATAGTTGGAGGACCTATTCTTAGTACCAAGAAGGGCTTGGGAAACATTGAGGCAAGCTGAGCTGAAAGGTGCTTGGTAGGGGTGTGAGAGTAAAGGTGAGAATTTGAAATTGGTGGAGAGTTCTACAAGGAGATAGGGGTCCTAGGAGTGAGCTCTAAGTAGGGTAGAGAAGAGTACCCTAGCAAGACCAAAGAGTAGGTCTTAGGAAGAGAAAAAGTGCTCTTGAGAGATAGCACTCCCCACCAAATTGGTATCACAAAAAGTGCCATAGGAGAAAGCACCATGGTGACCAATGCAGAATTGGCAAGAGATCTGACAGAGCAACAAGAAAAGAATAGACAACTTGAAGAAGCTGTGGAGGAGATGAAGCAAAAACTAGAAGAGGTAGCAGAGACTGCAGGCAAGATGAAAGTGCAGTTAGCAATGGTTAGAGACAAGGGTAAGGACCAAGTTGAGGAAGACATAGAACCAGAACCTGACCCTCCATTAAAAGAGGAACCCTTCCTCAAAGCATTGAAGGCATTAAGTGGAAAGACACTAGAAGGCATCCCCATTTTCATAGGAAGAATGGATGCAGAGTTAGTTATGGAATGGATTGAGGGAATGGAGAATCACTTTGAGTGTGATGGTGTTATTGAGGCACAAAAGGTGAAGATAGCCAAATCAAGGTTAAGAGGACAAGCATTAACTTGGTGGAAGTTCTTGCAAGAAGAAAGAGAGAGTGAAGGAAAGAAACCCATAGGAAGGTGGAAAACTATGGTGGCTAAAGTGAAGGAGAACTATCTACCCGAGGACTATGAGATCCAATTGCACAAGAAGAGGAAAAATCTCAGACAAAGAGACCTAGATGTAGCTGCCTATATAGAAGAGTTCCAAAAACTAAGCCTTAGATCTAGAGTGCAATAAGTTGAAAGCATTAAGGTTGCTAGGTATCTGAACGGCCTTAGATGGAACATACAAGAGGAGTTGAGTCTCTTCACACTTACTACCCTACATAGCTTCTATCAAATTTCTATTAAAGTGGAAGAGAAACTGAAAAAGAAACAAGATTCTAATACCAGGGGTAAAGGAAGAGGTAGAGACCCTAGAGGTGGACATAGAGGAGGTTTTGGTGGAAGAAGCAATGAGAATAGAAGCCAAGGTGATTCTAAGGTTGGTGAACAATCCCATGAGACAAATAATAGAGGTGGATACAAAGGTAGAAGCTCTAACAATGGTGGAAGAGGTAGATCAGGAGGATTTGGGAGAAGTTCTCATTTTGCTTCCATGAAGTGTTACAATTGTGGACAGTTGGGTCATCCGGCTTATAGGTGTCTTGACAAGCCAACATCTTCACAAGGTGAGAGGAAGATTACTTATGTCCAAGAAGAGGACTATTCTAAACACTCAAATGAGAGGTTAGATTCAGAGAAAGGAGAGAGTCTCATGTTGAGAAGGATCTTGATCAAAGCACCTACCGAGGATGAACACAAACAAAGGAGAGCTCTTTTTAGAGTCAAGTGCAAGATAATAGGTAAGGTTTGCAAGGTCATCATTGACTCAGGATCTACTGATAATGTCATATCAGAGGAGGCAGTATAGAAGTTGAATCTCATCAAGATACCCCATGTGTGTCCTTACAAGGTTACTTGGTTAACAAAGGGCATAATATATTGGTCAATGAACAAGTTTGGGTTGATTTTTCCATAGGAAAGTATCAAGACAAGATACTATGTGATGTGTTACCAATGGATGCATGCCATTTTTTGCTTGGCAGACCATGGCAATATGACAGGGAGGTAGTACACCATGGCAAGGAGAACAAGTATTCATTCAAGAAGAATGGAGTGACTTACAAAATTTAGTCTTTGATAGAAGAAGGCACAGTGGAGAAGGCAGAATCCAGTGTACTTTTGATGAGTGGAAAGGAATTCCTAAAAGACATGAAGGAGGAAGAAGGAGTTGTCTATACAATCATGTTGAAACCAAAGGAGGAGGAGTCACCTAGTCGGCTACCTATGATAGCAGAAGTGAAGCAACTGTTGGATCAGTTTAGGGATATCATTTGTGAAGATACACCAGCTACACTACCACCTAAGAGGGCAATCAGTCATCAAATAGACTTTGTGCCAGGAGAAAAATTGCCTAACAAGGCTGCATACAAGATGACATTGGAATAGAACAAGGAGATAGCAAGGAAAGTTCAAGAACTTTTGGACCAAGGGCTGATCAGAAAAAGCATAAGCTCGTGTGTTGTTCCAGTGGTGTTGGCACATAAGAAGGGAGGTAAGTGGAGAATGTGTACTAATTTTAGGGCAATAAATAGGATAACCATTAGATATAGGTTTCCTATTCCTAGGATAGAAGACTTAATGGACTGTTTAGGGGGTGCTAAGTATTTCTCCAAGATTGATTTGAAAAGTGGCTACTATCAGATTAGGATGAAAGAGGGAGATGAATGGAAGTCAGCTTTTAAAACCACAGAGGGGTTATATGAGTGGTTAGTAATGCCATTTGGGCTTACAAATTCACCTAGCACTTTTATGAGGGTGATGAATGAGGTCTTGAAGGACTATATAGGAGTCTTTGTGGTAGTCTACTTAGATGATATCCTCATCTTTAGCAAAACAAAAGAAGAACATATGAAGCACCTAGAACTTGTGTTGAAGAAACTTCAAGAGGAGAAGCTCACCATAAATCTTGAGAAGAGTGAGTTTATGAAGCAAGAGCTAGTCTACCTAGGATTTTTAGTATCTCAAGGGAACTTGAAGATGGACAAGGGCAAGGTTGAATCCATTCTCAGTTGGCCTACTCCCAAGACAGGGACTAAAGTTAGGAGTTTCCATGGATTAGCACAATTCTATAGGAATTTTTTTAGAAGGTTTAGTGAAATCTGTGCACCGGTCCTTGACACCATCAAAGGAGGACTGAAAACAAGGTTTGTGTGGACCAAAGAAGCCAATGAAGGATTTGAAAGATTGAAGAGGGAGATAGCTACCCAACCAATAGTGGTTTTACCAAGTTTTGACAGACCATTCATAGTGGAATGTGATGCAAGCAACATAGCAGTGGGGGAAGTCCTAAGCCAAGAAGGCAGGCCAGTGGCATTCTTTAATGAAAGGCTAAAGGAAGCAAAGTCTAGGTACTCATCCTATGACTTAGAGTTGTATGCCTTAGTACAAGCTCTTAAAAAGTGGAGGCAATACCTATTGCCCAAATAATTTGTGGTATACATCGACAATCAGGCCTTAAGCTACATCAACACTCAATGAGAAGCTCAATTTGAGGCATATCAAATGGATGGAGTATTTGCAGTCATACACCTTTACCATCAAGCATAAGAAGGGGGTTAACAACAAGGTTGCTGATGCTCTTAGTAGGAGGTTGCTTACTGTCCAAGAGATACAACTACAAAGCACAGGGGTTGAAGGATTCAAAGATCTATATGAAGGAGATTCTAATTTCTCAGTGATCTACAAGGTACATACTGATTTTGAGAACCATTTTCACAGTGAATATGCAGATTATACTTTGAAAAGTGGTCTATTGTTTAGGGGGAAGCAATTATGTGTTCCTAGAGGTTCCATGAGGGAGAATCTTATCCAAGAAAATCATAATGGCAGTTTGAGTGATCACTTTGGTTTGAACAAGACACTAGACTTAGTGGAGAGGTTTTATTGGTGGCCTAAGATGCAAAGAGATGTAAGAAGGTATGTGGAGCAATGTGGAGTGTGTCAAAATGCAAAGGGAACATCAACAAATCTAGGTCTTTATCAGCCATTACCATCCCAAATAGACCATGGGAATGCATAAGCATGGACTTCATAGTAGGGCTACCTAGGACACCGACTGGTTTTGACAGTGTGTTTGTGGTAGTGGAAAGGTTCAGCAAGATGAGCCATTTCATCGCATGCAAAACAACACATGATGCAAGTCAGATTGCACACCTATTCTTCAAGGAGGTAGTAAGGATACATGGGTTGCCAAAGAGCATAGTTGCAAACAGATATGTGAAATTTATGGGACACTTTTTGAAAACTCTTTGGAGGAGGTTAGAAACCAACTTGTCTCATAGCTCAACATATCATCCTCAAATGGATGGATAGACATAGGTGATAAATAGGGTACTTGGTAACTTGTTGAGATGCTTAACTAAGGAGTATGGACAAGGATGGGAACAAGTGATTCCACAAGCAGAATGCTTACAATGGTAGCACAAATAGGACTACGGGTAAGAGTCCATTTGAAATTGTATATGGCTTACATCCAAGGGGTGTATGTGAGCTTAGAGACCTAAAAGGTTATGAAGAAATCAATGGACATGTTGATGATTTTGCTCAGTCAATGAGAGAGGTTCATGAGCAGGTAAAGAAGACATTGATAAAGGCTAACCAAAAGTTGAAGGCTAAAAGAGATGAAGGGAAGAGAGATCTACAATTTGAAATAGGTGATTTGGTGATGGTATACTTGAACAAGGAAAGAATACAGAAAGGCATACCAAGTAAGTTGCAGATGAAAAGGATAGGGCCATGTAAAGTGTTGGCTAAGTATGGACCAAATGCATACAAGGTGGAGTTACCCAAGGAGATGTCTATTTCGCCTATCTTCAATGTGAAGGATTTGATGAAATATAAAGGACCAAAAATGAATGAGGAACAGTATAGTGCTGAGGTGAGTAAGGATGTGGAAGGACTCAAGGTACCTAATCAGATCAGACCATAGGTTGACAAGATTCTGGATTCAAGGGTGAAGAAGAAGACTAGGCACAAGACATACATGGAGCACCTAGTGAAGTGGAAACACCAACCAGAGTCAAAGGCTACTTGGATAGCAGAGAGTGAGTTCAAGAAGCATGGAATCAGTGAGAATTTTTTAACAACACAGGTTCCTTAACTTCCTTGTTGCAGGGGGAGAATGGTGCAAGAGCACCTTAAGGTCTATTGGAGAGATCTTTACAAATTTTGGCTTGTAGGTGGTTCTAGCCAACCACCAAGGGAATAAGGACTATGATGTAAAGTCCCAAGAGTGTTTTTGATGAGTGAATTGGAAATAGGTTTGTTAGGGGCTTGAGGTTTGGGTAAGTCTTGGACACTATGAGCATTTTGAGCAATGTTGCCTAGGCTATTTGTTCAAAAAGTGGGAAAATGGCATTAATGATGCTCTAAGCCCGACCCAAGGGTCCTAGCACGTGGGAGAAAGGTATATAAGGTCAGAAAAACCCTAATACCTAAGTAAGAGGATTTTTTTCATGAATTGAGACTTGGAGAGTACATTTTTGTGATGGAAGAGAGCAAGTTTTCATTGAATTTATGTGTTTGAGCCTTCATCCAGTCAAGAATGGATTGAAAAGACTTATCTAATGCTTTGATTCTTTCATTTGTGTCACTCATTTACCTTGTGTAGCATTAGATTAGTCATCTAGACCGATTGGTTATCGTTTTGCAAGTTTTTGGTGTTCTTGGTCTCTTTGTTGGTTCAGGCCAGTTTTGTGAATAATGCGTCCCACTTGACTTCCCGTGGCTTTCCTCTCATGGCCACTTGGAATCAAGTTGGGGACTATGTACATAGTGTAAATACAGTTTTTGGGGTCTTTGTGTGCAAGGAAGGTGATGAAATCATCAAGCACTAGGTGAGTGCAAGTGCATTCTGGCTAGTAGCTTGGGGAGGACAACAACAAGGAGAGTTGCTAAATGGATTGGTTTGTGCCAACTCGAGGTGTGGGGGTGTAGGGGCATGTGTGTGCAAGGAGGGGTGCAGAGGAGGCCATTAGAGCCCTCAATTAAACTAAAGAAACCAGATTGTGAAACTTGCCCTAGAAACCTTTGAAAATAAGGGTTTGGTGGCAGACCTGTGTGCGGATACCAAGGGGATCTAAGAACTAGGAAATCTTGAAGCCTAGGAGGTCTATAGAGAGAATCCCTAAGTATTTTGGGGGTTTGTTAAGGGATTTTAGGAATTATCCCCAGAACACTGGGTTTTGGAGGCCTAATTGGGGCAAAAAGGCTACAAGGCCTAAAACAAGGTTTTAAAGAATCCGATAGGAAGATAAAGAAAGAATCCTGCAAGAAGGATCAGAGTGGAGTAGGAACACCCAAGGAATAGTTGGAGGACCTATTCCTAGTCCCAAGAAGGGATTAGGAAACGTTGAGGCAAGCTGAGCTGAAAGGTGCTTGGTAGGGGTGTGAGAGTAAAGGTGAGAATTTGAAATTGGTGGAGAGTTCTACAAGGAGATAGGGGTTCTAGGAGTGACCTCTGAGTAGGGTAGAGAAGAGTGCCCTAGCAAGACCAAAGAGTAGATCTTAGGAAGAGAAAATTTTCTCGAGAGAGAGCACTCCCCACCAGAATCCTTCAAAAAAAATTGTTGAAGCCAACTGGGACACTTACTCCAAGCTGGGCTACTTAGTCCTATTTTAGGGAGATTCTACCGGAATAGGTTTCGGGAAATTGGGTATCCAAAACTACAGAAAACACTTTTCAGGCTCACTGGTGGGACTAATTTACCATTGATGGTGACTTATTCCACCTTCAACTTTCGAGAATCTTGAAAATGCAATCTGTAGCTTTTGTTTTGTACTTCAGGTTCTGACAAGAATCTGGATTTGAATCTATAGACTTGGACCTAGAGGTGATCTCCACGCTTCTTTTAGGGTTTTGTTGACTTTGAATGATGTTGACACCTTTTAACACCTTTCTCTTTGACAAATCTACATACAAGACCTATAAAACACACATGCAAAGAGATTTATTGTTCCATCATGATGGATGGGAGTTAGATAGCCCCCATCACTATCATAGGTTAATGTTGTCGATGTAGAACCAAGTTGAGCATATAAAACATAGGGATTTTTTGGTTTAAGTTGTGATATTTCACACTCTCCCCTAAAGGAAGGTGTGAAACCCCAATTGCTACTAGAACTTGTGTCTAAAAATTAATTATTTGTATATGACTCTTTAGACCATGAGGGTGAGATTTTGGAAATTTTATTGAAAGGAGGTGTAGAATCTAACATCCCCAAATTATCATGAAATAGTTTTGTTGTAGGTGAAGGATTAGCATCAACTAGTATAGGTTCAAGTTTTGATCTAGGAATGAAAGAATTAGGGGAGTTGGAAATGTCATGATCAGTTGATTCATATCTTTTTTCATCTGCGTCAACTGTGTATATCTTGATATTGTACTCAAATTTCTTTGCATGGTGAAGGGTAGATGGGATGCCTTTCATAGCATGAATCCATGGTCTCCCTTGGAGAATATTGTATGGAAGGGGTCCTTGCATGATATTGATAGAGGTAGGAAACACTACAGATTTTACCTCAATATGTAATGTGATCATCCCTAGTGGTTGCCTATGAACATAGTCAAAGCCATGAATATGAACATCATTAATATGAATGAGCTGCCATATAGAAATATTAGCAGGAGTCTTTTTAAGGTCATCAACACCAGGGACTCTAGGTTGAGAAAAGGGTAATTGTGTGGGAGTGATGTGTGATCCCCTATATGTTTGAGTCACCAAGTTACAACTTAGCGGCTGCAAAAAAAATTATGATTAGATTGCATCGTCAATTTAAAGAAATCTCTTAGTTTTTTGTGTGATTCACTAGTGAGAAGTGACTTAGGAAGATCACTAATTAAAGGAGATCCAACTTGTGTTGTCATAAGCTCAAAAATATTGCCTTTATTTGCATGACTTGTTAGTAAAGGGTATTCTAATGTCACTTGATTATCTTCACCTAGGGAAGGTTTAGTGTTTGAAGGATATGTGTCAAGGTTCACACGTTCTTGCACCATGATATTCTCCCTAGGAGGAGAGTTTTTAGGAGAACTACAAACCAAATTTTCTTGACATTCAAAGGTAGGTTCTTTTAAAAGGACCTCATCGCTAGTAAGGGAATGATCAATGGTTGAATTGTCTTGCTCCATAAGGGGTTATCTAGGTGAAGGGGGAAAACTAAGATTCTCATGACCTTCATCGATTGTGTTTTCTATTAGAAAAGTATCTTCTTCACAACTACAAGAAATACTAGGAGAAGAACAAATGTTATTTTCATAATTACCTATGGTTATGTTATCTTGTTCATGAATGTCTTGTCCACTAAGAGATGTAAGAGGAGAGAAACAACTAGGATTCTCAAAACTCTCATTGATTGGTTCTTCTAACACCAAAATATTATCATCACCAAGAGGAGAGATATTAGGAGAAGAACAAATATGATCGTTAGGAATGTCCAAGGTTGTATCCTCTTTCACTAAAACACTCTCATAGGGAGAGGATAGGAAATGTTTCTTAGCATAATTAGATATGTAAGATACTAACATTGTTTGAACAAAAATGAAAAGCACTTGTAACCATGTCGTGCAATGTTTCAACAATGCAAACAATGTATATCCAAAGATTCAAAACACTTTTATCCAATGTATTCAAAATTTTAAGAATGTAAACAATGTATATCCAAGAATGAAAAACACTTTTAGAAAACTTATGCAAATATTTTTGATTAGAAACATTGTGTATGCAAAATTCAAAAGTACTTTTATCCATGTTATGAAAAATTTCAGAAATGTGAGCATTTTCAAATCTAATGATGCTTTAGATTGAAATGATTTCAAGAATGACTACCCTAAATTGATTTTTTTGAGCTATATGCATAAAACAAAAGTTCCTAAAACTTTCCAGACTTATAGTATATGATATTAGGAGGGTTAGGAAGCACTTAAATGAGGTTTCTGATGATGTAACAGATAGTTAAAAATTTGGACTAGGACTAAGTCGCCCAAAATGGCGAATGAGTCCCAGATAGGATTTTTTTCAAAATTTTCAAAAAAAATCAATTGGTTTTGATGCTTTTGATGTTGGATGATAGGAAGAGGAAAGTTAAATGAAAATTTTATATATTTTTCAATGATTTGAGATGCAAAAATGCAAATTATATGTGCTTTCATTAATGCATAAATTTGAAACCCTAGAATACAAATTAACTAATGCAAGCTCCTAGTGCAAAGTTAATGCAAGCTAAACCTAGGATGAAGAAGGACTCCAAATCATAAAAGAAGCTATTCGAAAATTGGGTTCACCAAAATGAACCGCATTATTTTGGGCATAGGGATTCCTTACACTTCTAGGGTTTTGCACGTCAAAGGAGAAAGGTATCCCACAAAGGAATCTAGGGTTCATTCAAGACTAAGTTAAATGTGATTTTAATATGCCTAAATAGAATGTACTAAATGAAATAAACTAATAAAAGAGATGAAATATTAATGCAAGACTAATGAAATGCAAGATGTTTGAAAACACATTATGATATGCAAAATGAACTAGAAATGCAAGTAAACTGTAACATAAATGAAAGGGACTAGAGAGGGGCACCTGGAAACTAAAGCTTGATGTAGAGAGGCTTTGGAATCCTTCAAAAATTATTGTTGGAACCAATTGGGACACTTACGCCGAGTTGGGCGACGTAGTCCTATTTCAGGGAGATTCTGTCAGAATAGGTTTCGGGAAACTGGGTATCCAGAACTACAGAAAACACTTTTCAAGCCCGGAAATGGGACTAATTTTCCACTAATGGCGACTTAGTCTACCTTCAACTTTTGAGAATCTCAAAAATGCAATTTGTAGCTTTCGGTCTATACTTCAGCTCCTGATAAGAATCTAGATTTGAATGTGCATACTTGGACCTGTAGGTGATCTCCAAGCTTCTTTTAGGGTTTTGTTTACTTTGAATGATGTTGACACATTTTAACACATTTCTCTTTGACAAATCTACATACAAGACCTACAAAACACACATGCAAAGAGGGGAAAAGGCTTATGGGTTAGAGAATGGGATTTACCTTAGTCAAACCCTAGTTTGGTAATCAAACCCTTGTAAATGAAATGAAATGGAAAGAGAATGATGAATGAACAACGTGCAATGCTATAACTCACCAAACCCTTGATGTAGAAATCTAAAGATATGCAAGTAGATGCTCCAATGGATGAATGCTTGATAATGCCTAGAATGCTTGAATGCTTGGATGCTTGGATGCTTGAAGAATGAATTGTTGGGGGGTGAAAATGAGAGGAAAACCCTATATTTATACATGATTGTGCCCTAATTCCCTAAAAATACCTCATCATAGGCCGACCTCAAGGTCTACAGAATAATATCCCGCCATAATTATAAAATAATTTTGTTTTTTAAGCCAAATGGGACTAAGTCGCCCTAAGTGGTGACTTGGTCCCACCAGAGATATTTTACTTGGTGTCAGAAATTAAAGTGAATTTAATGATGTTTAATGAGATTATTCTCAACAAGACACTTAAGTAAGACTAGTAGATGTAGAATGGGGCCAATTAAAGCATAAGAAAGGTGTAATTATTCATGAAAAGCCTAGAAAAGTGTGAGAGTTTGTTAAAAAAATCCTTACAACACTTTGAAATAAGGTTTGGTAAGTGATAAAAAGAGGTTATTTAAGTGAAATACATTAGAAGGTCCTAAAAAAGTGTGAAAGTGTGTTACATCACTTCACAACACCTTTAGAAGACTTCATAAATTTTGTATTGATTTACAAGGGTCCAAGACCTAATGTGAATGTGTTGGCCACATTACAACATTAAATCTAGGAAAAATTAGATCAAAATCCAAAAGAAAGGCCCAAATGAGCGTGAAAAAGTCCAGGGATACATTTTTCTACATTACACCTACAATTTTTTAATTGATTTATCTTTTTGTTGTGTTTGGACTTTCTTTTGTAAACTTGCAATATATAATGCACTTTTATTCTTTCTGAATTGAGACTAATATTAATTTTTTTGGTTGTATTGAGGCATAAATTCATTCAAGGCAAAAAAGGAAACACCATGTTGCTCATATTACATGGCGTGTTGCATATAAAGGAGGAAATATTCTAGTTGGGTTATTGTTGACTGTGTTGAAGAAGAGAGCTTCATATATGGGACACGATCAACACTCTCCTTGGATTCTACATGTTATAGCTTGCTCTAGGAAGATTTCCCACATTGTAGAAGTTTTAAGAGATGAAAGGGGCATGTTCTCACATTGAAGGGCTTCAAGAATGTGTTTCCATCATTGCAGAAGTCTTTTGGAGAAGTTTCTTTCTTGCAGTCATTTCTCTGCAATATTGTAACTCAGATTTTTAGAATTGTGACTAAAAATAACAATTGTAATACTCTATTTATAAGTTGTAACTAGAAAACCTTTCTTTTATTAATAAATTTTACCAATATTTCCTTCTCAATGGTTGTCTTATTGTGTGTAATTGATGATTGATGTGTATTTTTAAGTTTTATGATTAAATCCTCAAATATTAGTTAATTAAAATGACTAAATATACTACTAATTGACATCAATTAATAATTAAATTGACTAAACATACTACCAATTGACAAAAACTAGTGAACATTGAATAAATATGACTAGATATATGACCAGTGAAATCGGTGAATAAAAATGAATAAATATACTACCAAATTACAACAATCAATGAATAAATCAACAACTAATAAGTGACCAGATTACAACAATCAATGACTAAATCAACAACTAAATAAGTGACCAGTTAAATATATCAGTGAATAAAAAATGACTAAATAAGTGACAATATTACAACAATCAATGACTAAATCAGCAACTAAATATATCAGTAGAAAAAAGTGACTAAATAAGTGACCAGATCACAACAATGAATGACTAAATAAAAGACTAAATATACTACCAAATAGATCAATCAAAACAACGAATAAATGACTAAAAATGGTTTAGTCATCAATATGGTTGTGTTATATATGACTGGAAATAAATTACTAATGGTCACGTGATCAACTGTAGTAATTTATAAGAAGGTTTTAGTAGTTTTTTCAATAGTTTATTGATGTTGTTGTACCAGTTCCCAGATGCTCCTGCATTAGACACGTCGAGTAAGAAATATTTGAGCATGGGCTCACAAAGGTGGAGTTAGGTGACAAAACCACCTTTCAAGATTGCAAACAACCTCCAACAAACTTCATTGTTAACAATTCGACCTCCTCCACCAATTAGCCCAACCTCCTCCACCAAATAGCCCGACCTCCTCCACCAAGTACTTCTTCTCCACTCTACAACTGACCTCTCACATTCCTCTTTTGGTCACCTCTTGGCTATACATTAAAAGTCACAACCTATAGGTTCATATGCACTGTCTAACTGCTATGCTTTTTTTTTCTTCAACTTAGGACAACCATTTCATTTCTCTCTTGAATTTATTTGTAACTCTACCCTTGCAACCTCCATACTAGAATCATATCTCAATCTTATGAAGATTCCACTTCGTCTGTTGTAATTTGCCATGACACAACACTTTCCTCTGCACTTTCTGCTCTCAATCATTTGGGACTCCACTCACCTACAACGATGCTCTTGATCTTCTCACTTGCGCTTCCAAATTTGTGCCTTCCAACCCTCGACCATTAGGACTCTCTACATCTGCAACAATACTTTTAGACTTCACTTGTACTTCTACTATCAATAGGTTTCGGCACAATCTACCTCGTGTTTGATGATCTTCTTGTGCCCCTGAAACCTCTGCTCACTTCCCTCTTCACCCATGGGGCCTAGTGTGAACCACCACTCTCTTGGCACTCTATCCACACACTCAAGATCAAATGCTCTGATACCACTTGATGAAGAAGAAACTCACTCAATTCAGAAACTTCTAGATTACAAAAAGACTCTGTAATGATTAGCCCAAATTTGACAATAACTTGTGTCAAATTAAACTAACATTTGATTGCACAACCAAATACGTAAATTGAAAACAAATCAATTTTATTCATCTATTCAGACTTCATGAAAGTTTACAGTGCATTTCAGGAAAACCCATTACTTTTCCGCTCCTCTACCATGTCCAACCTAGTTTCCAGTGTTCACACTCTGCCTCTATCAAAAGTTCTTTTCTACATAATCATTCAAATTTTTTCTCCTTAGGAACTCTCTGTTACCTTAAACATCTTCTTGTTGCAACACCCCTTACTACCCTTCCTTTACTCTCCCCGCTTTAATTTCCTCTCCGAAAAATCACGATCTGCAAGCACTTTGTTTGTTCTTCCCAACTATGAGTGCTTGCTTAACTTTAATTTATTCCATGTGCTCTTAGAAGGATCTCACTCCAACAATGTCCCTCTGCATTCTCACTATATTCCCTTCAGCTGTGTGATCTTCTTTTGTACTTCAACACTTGTCATTTTGTCTTGCTACTAATAAATTTTGTTGTGGCTCAACCTCCTAGTACATCGCCCTCTCATTTTTTATCATTACCCATTCTCCACTAGGCGTTATTAGTTAATTCTGCATTTATTTATTTTGAAGGCTCTAACCAAACCTGTGCTACCACACAAGTACATAGATTCTCATTGATTTTTTATGGTGGCATAGGATTTTATTCCTTGTCTTTTGGTGGCGCAAACCTCCATCAATTTGAAACTCTCCCTTACTCAAATATTATCTTCATGTCATAGGTCAAAGAGGGAGTCTTGGTTGCAAAAATTCACTCCTATGCTGCCCCCTCTACCTTCTTCCAATCACGCCCTTCCTCCCTTTCTTGATTGTCAAATCTCCCTACATATATTTTATTCCAAGCTACGTTTCACTTAGTCTTCTTTTTGTTTCATCTTCCTTGCATAATCACATCTTGTCATATACCTTTCTTGTGTACCAGCAAATGTTTACCTTTGTTCTTTTCCTATCTTTGTGAATTTTCATCATTCTCCTTTCTTTTCACTTATGACGATATTCTATCAAAAAGATCAATGCACTTGAACTTTACTTGATCATAAGACCGCAAGTCATGTCTTAAGAAAATCGTTGCTCTCATCATCGGTGCTAGAATAAAACAATGTGCAAATATAAAAAATGATGCCTAACTACCACAATAACCATTTGGGGTGATCCCACAATATTGGTTTATAATTTTTGGGAAAAATGGACACTGAACTGATTTTTTTTAACTAAATCTTCACTTTCGGGCTCCTATAGTGGCTAAACCATGAGGGATTTAAAGATGATGCAACCTAGTGATTTTTGGAGTTTTTTCTATAGATTCTAAATGTATTTTTTTAAAAAAAAATGGAATCACATTGCACTTATTTTTCCATCTCCTCTAAAAACTAGTTTTTTAAAGAAAATAACATTTTTAAGGAGTGATGCTCACCGTATACAACATAACTTTTTTTGTATGAAGGATAACATTTTGTTTTTTTTGAATTTAGATTTTTAACTACGATATCTAGCACTTTCATTTGGTTTCATAGTGTTTTATTAAAGAGTTTTTCCTTAATCAAGTTTCAAATTCAAACCAAATACAATTCAAACATAAGTGGACTGTATACGACATAATTTTTTTTGTATGTGTTGAAATTCAATTTTTTTTTTAATGGATCGAGGACATCAATACCTAGCTTGAATGTATTTTTCAAAATTTTATTTTGATAATCTGCTATTTTTCCACATGTGCAGAACATAGAGTTTGATTTTTGGTGAAAAACCTATGTTTAATAAAACTAAAAAATAAAATACATAATAAAAGAAAACCATATTAAAATTATATTCGACGGATAGCTCATTCGAGGGACTATCATTATCTAGTTAGGTTTCTGAATTTTTCTCCATTTTCCTCCTCAAATTGAGCTTCGAAAGACATTTTTTTATAGAAATTTACTAATTTGTGGAGAAACAGGGAAAAAAGGGGGTTCGATCAAACCTATGTTCGAACGAATCCAAAATTTATGTTCAATCGAACATAGGTTTGAGTGAACATAGGTTCATTCGAACCCCTTTAAAATAATATGTGAATTTATGGGTAGGGGGGTTCGATCGAACCCCCCCAATATGGGTCCGATCGAACCCCTATTGTACACATACAAAAGTCAAACCACTTTTTCAGGGTTTCTTTGCATTTTTCCGAGCTTAGTCTGTGTAAAAAGTGATTTTCAGGTGACCCTCATGCTTCAAGGTGTGTCAATTGAAAAAGACAACTCCCAGGCGAAAAAAGATTAAATTTTTCAGAATGTTATATATCTTATTTTTTATTGTTGCATTTTTTATTATCTTTGAGATGATTGTTGTAAGTTTTTTCAATTCTTTTTTCACAGATATTTTGCATTTTGGAGGAGAATTTGCTTTTAGATTTCAATCATTTTTAATTTGAAGAAGAAAATGGGACAAAAATAAATAAAAAATAAGGCTCAATGAAATTTTTCAAAAGAGAAAGAAGAAAATAGACGCAAACAAAACTTGACAAATTATCATAGAAGGAAACAAGGTGCGTTTTTATTTTCTTCCCTTTCTCGTCAAATATGGGTAAATTTATTTACTTGCAATAGTAGGTTTATCATATGTTTTATCTAGCAACAAGGAAAAATGCATCAAATAATTGATATATAAGAAAATTGAAGGTTCCTCATTTCAATTTTATGAAAATGAAAACTCAAATGCACATCCTCAATGATTTCTATAAAACTAAAATCTGCAAGTTATCACTATATTTCATAGTACTACATTACTCTCAATTTCCTCTCTTTCTTCATAAATAATTATTTGTAGCATCAATGGTTCATCTTTATACATTCTTACTTTCAAATTTTCTTCATTAAATCCATGATACTTTATCACAACTTTGTATTCTTCTTCTATGCTACAACCTTCCTTTTTATCACCATCCATCCTTTCTTGCAATTTTCCTTTATTTTTTTATTCTACATCATCACGATTTATCATTCCTTCATATTTTGATTATCTTGAATGTATTTATTATTTTTACATGAGATTATGTGCATTCTTAGATTCAATTTCACTTAGCATTCCTTTTGCATTCTCTACTAGTGTCTCCTCCTTCTTGAAATATGCATTTTGATCCTAGGGCCTTCATCTTCCTTCCTTACTTGGAAACAACCAATATGTAGTGCCCCACCTTTTTTTGCATTCTATTACTAATATTCCATATATCTCCTACCTCCTAAAATAGGTTTCAAAATTTTTCTATTACTCTATCTAATCTCCATATCAATTGCAAACATATTTGTGGTGCCTTCTACTACTCTTTTATGAATCCTTATACTAAATGATTTACTAGTTTTGATCTACAATATACTCTTTATTTGTAATTTTTTGTAGCACCCAATTTTGTATCTATCTATGTTTATTTCCTTCTTTAAATACTTATATTTATTTCATCCAATTGTGCATCATCAATTATATCTATGGTATAAACACCATCTTTCACCAGTATTTCCCCCTCTATCTTGGTATCTCCCTTTGTATCAATCTTACGTAGCTTCCTCAATGAATATAGCCATCTAAATACATCATCTTCTTCTACATCTCTTTATTTTGCTATCTTCTTGTCATAATCTTAATCCATATTCATATTCAATGATATATGCACTATCTAGCCCTCCATGTATAAAATGTCAATTCTTCTTTTTGGGAGTAAAAGATTTCATTACATTGTACATGAACCAATTTGAGATTAAACAAAATTTTAAAAGCAACAAAGAGTCCTTTTGAATCTCAAACACCTCAAAATTTATTTTTCCTTTAAACCCAATAGGTTGACCTTTATATTCTACCATGTGTTAATGAAAATTTTAGATCTACTCCCTCATCTAGTACTATATCATAGGGAGTATCATGTAAATTTGGTTTCCCAAGCTCCTCCCAATTTATTTTAAGAATAATTTTAACATCTACTCCCAAGTTTATTAATATATTTTTCATCCATAAAAATGAGTTCTATATTCAATCTTGTGCCCATTTAAAAATATTAAGATGTAAAAGAGATGCATTTTGTTGTAATTATCATGTTCTAATTAATGTCTATTCTAACATGTTCCAAGCCAAAAATTAAATTATTTGAGTGTTGAAATTTATATATATTTGTTTTTTTATAACTTGAAAATTAGATTTTGTCCAGTATTAATATATAGGGACTAAAGGCTGAGACAAAAATCCTAACGATCTCCCGTAATGGGATACCTTATCTAAGAAAAATAAAATATTTAAATTTACTAGATCAACTATCTACTTAGGTACAAAGAGGCTTGAATAGACTTACCACACTATCTAATAACATGTTATTTTTTTATGGAAACCATAACATTCTTATGTTATATAACATGATTGAATTATAGAACTTTATAGTAACAATTCTAAAGCTTAGTCACTAGCATACATAAATTTAATTGCAATAAAACATGAAAATATAATAGTGAGCTATCATGTTGTAACACACTCATATTTTTGATGAAAATTAGTCATGAGTAATGTGTGTTTTTTATAAGATAAGAAAAATTTACAGAGTGTTTTACCCTTTACACAGAAAGCCCAAAGGGCCAAAAAAAAGCATAGTTCAAGGAATTGAACTAGAAGAACAAACAGATACAGCTGACAGACAACTGTAGAAGAAAGAAAAAATTAAACAACCCCTGAAACAGAGGGGTCAAGACTGACTCCCCGAACTCGAGGTCGAGAAGAGGCAACGGATTTGGGGATACCCTTCTTCCTCCTCAACACAACTGACCAGGAAGTCTCAAAGTCAAGGACCAACGAGTGAGGTGAGAGGAGCGGATCCTCAACAACCACCTCAGGAGAGGAGCCACCACGCAGCGAGGGAGATCATAGCGAAGTGGAGGAGTTAGGAGAAAACAAAGGTCCAGTAGATTCGATCAGAGAAGGACGTGAAAAATTTGACAGTTCATCGACAATAGAAGGTTCTGACTGAGTAGAGATAGCAGAAGGCACCGTAAAAAGGATAGTCAGAAGAGGGTCCTAGGAAGTCACGAGAGGGTCAACCACCAAAGAAGAACTAACCTAACGAACTCCCGAAGGAGGAGAATCCATAGTGAGATGGTCTGAGAGATCATTCTTCCACCAAGTCACAACACCCTTGTGGTAGGATAGAGGGCAAGCAGAGGCCAAGTGACCCACTGAAAAGAAACTCCTACATCAAAAGGGGAGCCCCTC
Organism: Sequoiadendron giganteum; assembly: GCA_007115665.2. Classification (NCBI taxonomy): domain Eukaryota; kingdom Viridiplantae; phylum Streptophyta; class Pinopsida; order Cupressales; family Cupressaceae; genus Sequoiadendron; species Sequoiadendron giganteum. Next base: position 114,725,703 of record CM021103.1, on the reverse strand, counting down.
ATAGTACAAGAGTTGCTTCCAAGGTCTATCCTCCACCATCAAGACCACATCTCCATGGAGAGGTTTGGAGATGTCCAAGTCGACTAACAACTGAGCTACCGTAGTATGCCCAAGCTCCCTAGTTGTAGAGTCCACCATTAAGAAGAGTCCAATGGTTTTTCGATAGCTTGGTAACATGGTTCCTCCCAAAATTGGAGAGGAAGATTCGGCAGACAGATCCAAATTGGTCTAGTGTTCAACGACTCCATAAAGGGATTGAATGAACGATACCAAAGCCTGATGGAAAGAGAATGAATACCCCACATCCATCCCTTGTCCAACCTGCAGACCACTCCCTATGCCAAATAATACACCTCATTTTCCACAACCTCAGAACCACAGACCACCATAGGAGAATCCCTAGCAAAGGCAGAGGCCGATGAACCTGAGCAGGGGGCCGAACACCCACTTTAGTAGCCTTTGAGAAGGATTTCACCCAGCCAGAAGAACCCCCAATAGGAGGAGGGACATTCAAACTAGGAACATAATCCACCAAAACAGCAACAGATAGAGAAACAACCACCTAAGAAGGGATAAAATGCACAGTGCTCCCAACATAATCTTCAAATTTTCCCTGAGGGCTAGCGACACCGCACAAAGAGGAAGGAGGGAAACTAGCAGGAAGGCCCCCTCCAGCCACACCCCCCAACACGCATGCTCCTACCAGCACCCAAATGCCCATCGCTCACGCATCCGTCAGTGCCAAAACCAGTCGCGCCCAGGCCAAAATCGTTTGAAATATCACTCCCCCCCAGCGTAACGAACATGTTGACCCAGGTTTATATGAACCCTATGATCTTGTTCTCCTATGAGAATAACAATATGAGTAATGTGTGTTATTTTCTTCATGTAATAGGATAAAATTATTGTGTATTGTAAAGTGTATTTTTGTTGATTTGGGGTAATTTTAATTTAAAATGAATCATTTATCTATAAGATGGAAGGGGCAAGTTTCTTTTATTTTTTAGCAATTTGAGTTCAAAATTAAATCACTTTTATTTTCATTTATGTTGAATCATTTTTTAATTATAAGAAAATTTGAATATGTTGACACCTCCAAACACTCATCTCTAAGTTGAAATAAATTATGCACGGTAAATTTTATGTTGAATGAAATGCATAAAATAACCCCCTCAATTTCCTCCATCAATTCCAAGGCATTCTTGTGATTATCAAGTATAGATTTTAGGGTGTCTCAAAAATAACAAAATGGAAATTTTCAAACATTAGTAGAAATCTTTAAAATTTAATCTAAATGTAAAAAATATGCATTGGAAAGATTTTGTAACATCATTTGAGTTTATAATATCTATATACAATATTCAATCAAAAAGAACATAAATACAGGTCCAGACAAATTTTAGATATATATATATAGCGAGCTCATGAATAGTATCATAAATAAAACTAACCATGTAAACATGTGAAAGCCAAGAAACTATAGACACTCAAATTTTTCCTTGCAAGATCATCGCATTATTGTTTACATTATTGTTTGCATTATCATTTACATCATCGTTCATGTTCGTTTGCATTATCGTTCATGTCTATTTTCATTATCGTTCATGTCCATTTTCATTATCATTCATGTATATTTGCATTATCATTCATGTTTTTTTGCATTATCATTTGCATTATCGTTCACATCCATTTCCATAAAAAATCATAATAGTTTATTATCATGTAATAAATCCGTTATCATAACCATGTCAAATATTGAACTTCATAATAAAGTAATTATCATTAATCATTTTATTTGCATGAATCATTAAATTATTAAAGATTATTAAAATATTAAATAATTATCATCTCATTACCATTCATAGTGCATAATAAATCATAAACATTTCATGATCATTCATAATTAATCATCCATAAACTATTTTAAATCATTAATCATGATATCATTTCGATAATCATTTTCATAAATCATCATGTTTAAAAAACATTAAAATCATTGTTACATAAGTCATTTACATAATTCATATTCCATTAAATCCATAATAAAACATTATTAAATCATTTTCATTCACATTTAGAAATGCATTTAGTCACTTCATTTAATCATTCACCATGCATTTGTTTTCCTTTTATCATTTTCACTTACATGCATCTCATTTTACTATGCAATGTGGGATTTTAAAATCTCCTTTTTGCAAATCTTTTGTCCCACATTCATTTCTCTTAGTCTCTCCATCCTCAAAAACATCTATTTAAGGAGGTTTTCCTCTCATTTTTCCCACCACACTCCACATTACACTACACACTACTCTTGCATATTTTTAATTTGGGACGTCTTGTCGAAGACTAAAAATTGGAACTACTAACTAATTTGGTGCAGGACGATTGATTGAAGACTTGATTTTGAAACCGACTGTCTTTTAGCTTAGAACACATTTTGATTGGTTCTTTAAAATGAACATATGTCTTCCATCATATAGATTTAATTAGAGGTGAATGAACACTCTTTGTTATGCTTGAGATGGTAGGGAGTATGATCTCACCTTGTGCGAATTTGGTGATTAGAAACCAAAACCATCATCTTTGTATGTGTTTGATACCTTAGAGGGGCCTGCCTCACAAGAGGGAACGACTCCAACCAGTTTTTTGCTCAGGCCGGTATATAAAACAATGAGTCTAAATTATCAAGTCCTCATGGTATGTAGGCCTTAGCCCTGCATGTGCCATTCAAAAATGGGTACCGACCTTTTATTTTAAAGGTATAAGAGCCCCTAGTAGAGTGGTTAAAGCCTTAAGTAGCTTGATGTACACTCTTGAGGTGCCATGTCCCCGAGTATTCACTAGAACCCTTTTGTTTTAGAAAGCCAAAATCCCTTCTATTCATTGGTGCAGCAACGGTCATTACCAAGGTATCCACATTCTCGCAGTTCTTAGTAGAGGTGAAGAGTTTGTCATGGGAGATTCATGAGGGCTCGAAGCTTGGTTGACTTGAGAAGTGACTATCGTATTGGGGGAGCCAGTGTGGCCAAGCTTCTAATTCACTCGCTAAGAATAAGTGCGGCTGGGAAAACCCACGTGGAATCTAGTGAATATAGTCCTTGCCAACCTTAGGATTTGTGCTTGTATTGTTAAAATAAAAAAAATTGTTTGTTATTTCTTGTGTGTTTGTTTAAAACTAAACCTCAAACAAACATCACACCTAGTACTTGGCAACACCTTAAAACTTGCAAAATCCCAAAACATACAACATGAACAAGTATCACTTAGATTTCATGGGGCCATCATCCTTTAGTTCTAAATTTTTCAATCCTTGCATTCCACCTAGTCTTTCCATCCCATATAGTCCTTGCATATTCATATACCTTTCATCATATTCCTTACATATTCCTAGTCTTGTGCATACATAGATCACATCACATAGTCCTTGCATACATATATATCATTCCACCTAGTTCTTGCATGTACAACCCCTTGCATATCAAGATCATATCACCTAACCTTTGCATGTTCCATGAATTTATTCCTTTGCATATTCATCATTGATCAAATATAACCCTTAGCTTTCACTTCCACTACTCTTCTTAGGTCTCAAAATCAACCCATTGGCTATCTATCACCCACATCACTTAAGGTTTATCATGGACTTGAGTTGGGGAACATACCATTATCCTTGAGTCTAGGGAAATCCTTTCGGAGTCCATCATCTCCTACATACCCTCTCTTGATTATTGGTCCCTTGTGTTTATCCATCATAACACAAGTCAAGCCTTGCATCGTAACCAAATTTGGACCTAGAGTTGCATTTGAGCTATTGAATTCTTAGCTTATCACATCATATCATACTATTTTCATATATCTCATCTTAGAATCATATTATTTTCATTGCATCCTAGTCCTTACATATTCCTATTCTTGCATGCATAGATCACATCACATAGTCCTTGCATGCATATTTATCATTCCACCTAATTCTTGCATGTACAACCCCTTGCATATATCAAGATCATATCACCTAACCAAGTTGCATGTTCCATGAATTTAGTCCTTTGCATATTCATCATTGATCAAATAGAACCCTTAGCTTGCACTTCCACTACTCTTCCTAGGTCTCAAAATCAACCCATTGGCTATCTATCACCCACATCACTTAAGGTTTATCATGGACTTGAGTTATGGAGCATACCATTATCCTTGAGTCTATGGAAATCTTTTTGGATTCCATCATCTCCTACATACCCTCTCTTGATCATCGGTCCCCTGTGTTTATCCATCATAACACAAGTCAAGCCTTGCATCGTAACCAAATTTGGACCTAGAGTTGCATTTGATCTCTAGCATTCTTAGCTTATCACATCATATCATACCATTTTCATATATCCCATCTTAGAATCATATCCTTTTAATTTCATCCTAGTCCTTACATATTCCTAGTCTTGCATACATACCTCATCATAGGCCGACCTCAATGATGGAAAAATAAGTGCAATGTGATTCTATTTTTTTTGAAAAAAATACATTTAGAATCTATAGACAAAATGCCACAAATCACTAGTTTGCATCATCTTCAAATTCCTCATGGTTTAGCCACTATAGGAGCCCGAAAGTGAAGATTTAGTTAAAAAAAATCAGTTTAGTGTCCATTTTTCCCAAAAATTATAAACCAGTATTGTGGGATCACCCCAAATGGTTATTGTGGTATTTAGGCATCATTTTTTATATTTTCACATTGTTTTATTCTAGCACCGATGCTGAGAGCAACAATTTTCTCAAGACATGACTTGTGGTCTTATGATCAAGTAAAGTTCAAGTGCATTGATCTTTTTGATTGAATATCATCATAAGTGAAAAGAAAGGAGAATGATGAAAATTCACAAAGATAGGAAAAGAACAAAGGTAAACATTTGTTGGTACATGAGAAAGGTGTATGAGAAGACGTGATTATGCAAGGAAGATGAAACAAAAAGAAGACTAAGTGAAATGTAGCTTGGAAAAAAATATATGTAGGGAAATCTGACAATCAAGAAAGGGAGGAAGGGCGTGATTGGAAGAAGGTAGAGGGGGCAGCATAGGAGTGAAGTTTTACAACCAAAACTCCCTCTTTGACCTATGACATGAAGATAATATTTGAGTAAGGGAGAGTTTCAAATTGATGGAGGTTTGCACCACCAAAAGACAAGGAATAAAATCTTGTGCCACCATCAAAAATCAATGAGAATCTAAGCACTTGTGTGGTAGCACAGGTTTGGTTAGATCCTTTAAAATAAATAAATGCATAATTATCTAATAACACCTAGTGGAGAATGGGTGATGATAAAAAATGAGAGGGCGATGTACTAAGAGGTTGAGCCACAACAAAATTCATTAGTAGCAAGACAAAATGACAAGTGTTGGAGTACAAAAGAAGATCACACAGTTGAAGGGAATATAGTGAGAATGTAGAGGGACATTGTTGGAGTGAGATCCTTCTAAGGGCACATGGAATAAATTAAAGTTAAGCAATCACTCATAGTTGGGAAGAACAAACAAAGTGCTTGCAGATCATGATTTTTTAGAGAGGAAATTAAAGCGGGGAGAGTAAAGGAAGGGTAGTAAGGGGTGTTGCAACAAGAAGATGTTGAAGGTAATAAAGAGTTCCTAAGGAGAACAAAGTTGAATGATTATGTATAAAAGAACTTGTGATAGAGGTAGAGCGTGAACATTGGAAACTAGGTTGGACATGGTAGAGGAGCGACAAAGTAATGGGTTTTCCTGAAATTCACTGTAAACTTTCATGAAGTCTAAATAGATGAATAAAATTGATTTGTTTTCAATTTAAGTATTTGGTTGTGCAATCAGATGTTAGTTTAATTTGACACAAGTTATTGTCAAATTTGGGCTAATCATTACAAAGTCTTTTTGTAATCTGGAAGTTTCTGAATTGAGTGAGTTTCTTCTTCATCAAGTGGTATTAGAGCATTCGATCTTAAGTGTGTGGATAGAGTGCCAGGAGAGTGGCGGTTAACACTAGGACCCGTGGGTGAAGAGGGAAGTGAGCAGAGGTTTCAGGGGCACAAGCAGATCATCGAACATGAGGTAGATTTTGACGAAACCTATTGATAGTAGAAGCACAAGTGAAGTCTAAAATTATTGTTGTAGATGTAGAGAGTCCTAATGGTTAAGGGTTGGAAGGCGCAAATTTGGAAGCGCGAGTGAGAAGCTCAAGAGAATCGTTGTAGGTGAGTGGAGTCCCAAATGATTGAGAGAAAAAAGTGTAGAGGAAAGTTTTGTGTGATGGCAGATTACAACAGATGAAGTGGAATCTTCATGAGATTGAGGTATGATTGTAGTATGGAGGTTGCAAGGGTAGAGTTGGAAATAAATTCGAGAGAGAAAGGAAATGGTTGTCTTAAGGTGAAGATAAAAAAAAGAATAGTCGTTAGACAGGGCATATGAACCTACAAGTTGTGAATTTTAATGTATAGCCAAAAGGCGGACAAAAGAGGAATGTGAGAGGTCAGTTGTAGAGTGGAGAGGAAGTAATTGGTGGAGGAGGTTGGGCTATTTGGTGGAGGAGGTTGGGCTTATTGGCAAAGGAGGTCGAATTGTTAACAATAAAGTTTGTTGGAGGTTTTTCGCAATCTTGAAAGGTAGTTCTATCACCTAACTCCACCTTTGTGAGCCCATGCTCAAAAATTTCTTACCCTACATTTCAAATGTAGGAGCATCCGGGAACTAGTACAAAAACATCAATAAACTACTGAAAAAACTACTAAAACCTTCTTATAAACGACTACAGTTGGTCACGTGACCATTAGTAATTTATTTCCAGTCATATATAACGCAACCATATTGATGACTAAACCATTTTTAGTCATTTATTTGTTGTTTTGATTGATCAATTTGGTAGTATATTTAGTCATTCATTTAGTCATTCATTGTTGTGATCTGGTCACTTATTTAGTCACTTTTTTCTACTGATATATTTAGTCGCTGATTTAGTCATTGATTGTTGTAATTTGGTCACTTATTTAGTCATTTTTTATTCACTATATATTTAACTGGTCACTTATTTAGTTGTTGATTTAGTCATTGATTGTTGTAATCTGGTCACTTATTAGTTGTTGATTTAGTCATTAATTGTTGTAATTTGGTAGTATATTTATTCACTTTTATTCACCGATTTCACTGGTCATATATCTAGTCATATTTATTCAATGTTCACTATTTTTTGTCAATTGGTAGTATGTTTAGTCAATTTAATTATTAATTGATGTCAATTAGTAGTATATTTAGTCATTTTAATTAACTGATATTTGAGGATTTAAGCATAAAACATAAAAATACACATCAATCATCAATTACACACAATAAGACAACCATTGAAAAGGAAATTTTGGAGAAATTTATTAATAAAATAAAGGTGTTCTAGTTACAACTTATAAATAGAGTATTACAATTGTTATTTTTAGTCATAAGTCTAAAAATATGAGTTACAATATTGCAGAGAAATGACTGCAAGAAAGAAAATTCTCCAAAAGACTTCTACAATGATGGAAACACATGCTTGAAGCCCTTCAATGTGAGAACATGCCCCTTTCATCTCTTAAAACTTCTACAACATGGGAAATCTTCCTAGAGCAAGCTATAACATGTAGAATCCAAGTAGAGTGTTGATCGTGTCCCATATATGAAGCTCTCTTCTTCAACACAGTCAACAATAACCCAACTAGAATATTTCCTCCTTTATATGCAACATGCCATCTAATATGAGCAACATGGTGTTCCCTTTTTTGCCTTGAATGAAGTTGTGCCTCAATACAACCAAAAAAATTAATATTAGTCTCAATTCAGAAAGAATAAAAGTGCATTATATATTGCAAGTTTACCTAAGAAAGTCCAAACACAACAAAAAGATAAATCAATTAAAAAATTGTAAGTGTAACGTAGAAAAATGCATCCCTCGACATTTTCACACTCATTTGGGCCTTTCTTTTGGATTTTGGTCTAGTTTTTCCTAGATTTAATGTTGTAATGTGGCCAACACATTCACATTAGGTCTTGGACCCTTGTAAATCAATACAAACTTTATGAAGTCTTGTAAAGGTGTTGTGAAGTGATGTAACACACTTTCACACTTTTTTAGGACCTTCTAACGTATTTCACTTAAATAAACTCTTTTTATCACTTACCAAGCCTTATTTCAAAGTTTTGTAAGGAGTTTTTTAACAAACTCTCACACTTTTCTAGGATTTTCATGAATAATTACACCTTTCTTATGCTTTAATTGGCCCCATTCTACGTCTACTAGCCTTACTTAAGTGTCTATGATGAGGTATTTTAAACTATGTAGAAGAGGAGATACCTATTGGGAAATTTATGGAAGATTTTCAAAAATTGATACAACCATACATACATCATTCCTTTTATGCTAAGTGGAAAGCACATCAATTTCAAACATTAAGAGACACTTTCCCACTTGGAACAGTTCTATCAGTAGTTGACTTTGTAGAAAATTACTCTTTTGTACATCAAAAAGAGATTCAATCATAATATTACTTTTCAAAGCAGGTCACTATTATGGTTCATGTGTGTTATCGACATGCACAATTGGAATTGGATGGCATTGAGAGTATAAATGAACAACGGGCCATCAAGAAAGAATATCACTTTTATATTAGTGATGATAAAGAGCGTGATACACTTTTTGTACAATAGTGTTTTACAAAAAAAAATTTGAGAATTTGAGAAGCAGGGGTGTAAAATTTGACAAGCATTTTGTTTGGTCAGATGGATGTGCAACACAATTCAAATCATCACATCCATTTTATGCACTTTCTAGATATCATAAAATTTACAACATACCACATGTTTGGAGTTTCTTTGAGAGTGGGCATGGAAAGGGTGAGCATGATGGTGCAAGAGCTTGCATCAAACGTTCTTTAAGAAAGCATCAAATGAGTTATTCAAAAGATCATATAGATGACGCACATGATGTTGTTGAATGGTGCAATAAACACTTTGCATCAAATGAGGTTGGCACATCTTCAAGAACAAACCGAAACATTCCACATAAAGTGTTTTGGGAGATATCAGGTATGTATAAATTACATTTTCAAAAAATTAAATTCATATATATATACACATGTTTGTTCACATAAGTTTGTTGCAAGTACATGTATCTAGGTGTGGATATAAGATCGATGCATGGATGCAAGAGGGTAGATAAAACAAGATCTCTGCATTATGTTATGAGTTCAGATAGTCACCCTGGATGGACATTATACATGAGGGATTACTCTTGTTTCTACACTGAGTGCATTGCGGGAAACTCTCATGCATGCAACAACGAAGAACTTGAATATCTTAGTAAATGGGATATGGTTCCACTATTCATTTCAGACACATACAATGAAAATGAGGATGAAATATTTCAAGACATTCCTTTGATTTCAATTGATTATGACCATATTTCAGGATTGGTTAGAAAAGGTACATGTGTAAGTTTTCAATATTTTAAATATTATATAAATTTAATGATCTTTAAAGTCTAGAGACAATTCTATTTTTTTAGAATTTGATTGTGTAAATTTTGTGTACAAGAGATGTTTTTGCAGTCATAGCAGAGCCTGGAAACATAGAAGGTGTTAGCTATTATTTATTGTGTTGCACAGAAGAGAGGAATAAGATAACACAACCTGAAACAAGCGATGGAATGTTATTTCCCACGGGTGAGTTTAAATTTAAAATTATATATATACATTGTGTACATGTGGACATTACCTTAAAAACATTAAATATATATTGTACAAACCTTGATCACGAAAATGTTGTACACGTGCACATGTCTTACCTCGGGTTCATGTTTACCGTGCAGGTTCTGTTGTAGTGCAAGGGATATATCTAAAACAAGTCAAAGTTTTACAACATGGGATTCATTTTATGTACTATCAAGTTGATAACACGGTATATCAATATAGTCACCTTATAATTGCTACCGCCCTAGATCTTCATGCACGTGGACAAAAAAAAAGGAGACTAGATAGTGATGACCATCAAAAAAATCTACATGTTATTCGAGAGCGGATTGAACCAGAATTTTGGGTTAGATTATATCCATGACTTTCAAGTTCACTTGTACATGTACATACATGTTCAAGATGAGAAATTATAGTAACTTGTTTGAACTCTGGATATTTTTAGTTACTTATAATATATGTTGATGACAAGTGTTTTAAATTTGGTTGGACACAAATTAGTGGTTGAAACACATTGAGAATCTTAAATTGACTAGATATTTCCAATTATATGTTTGTTCCATGAAATTCAAGTACTTGTTCAAGAATCTAAATGATTTCATTTGAAATTTCATCTCCACTTATAGCTAGAAAAGTTATTATAAATTGATTCAAGAATTCAATGCTTAATTTTATGTTATGTACATAATGTGCAAACCTTGTTACAACAATTGCAATGTTTATATCTATTTAATATGACTATATATTTAAAGGTGAGTATTTAAACAATGAATATTTTCTATAATAAATTTATTGGTCCATAATTTGAGTATTCTATAGTATTTAACTTTCATAAAAAAAATCATTGGAAGAGTGATGGTGGGAGTAGAAGATCATTTAGTGTTAGTTTTAATGATCCCCAAAAGAGCATGTTTATTTATTTATATCTTCGATATGTTTAGATGGTATTCCCCTAATGTGTACCTTTATTGTACAACTTTATGATAGTATAGAATGACACTTAACATGATAAATTTCGTAAAATTATTGGTTATTTTATGTTTTAATTCTAGTTTATTGTGATCCAAATGAAAAATGTGAGAAATATTGATTAAGCATATGTCTGCACGATTTATTTAGTAATTTTAATAGTAAGAGTGTTAATGATAGGCAATATAGTTGTAGATGAATAGTATAGAGTTTTAGTACATCATATGGCATGTGGGTATCTTAGGTACTTATAATTTTAACTTGAGTAGGATATAAATGGGTATGATACTAGATGAAAACTAACATCACAAATATATCTCACAAATAACATAGTTTTCTAGTTCAATATAATACCATACATGAAGACATCTATTAGAAAATAACAATAAATCACATATATAATGAATGTCATGAAAAGAGTCTATAGTCCCTAAGATGAGTTCCTTCAACTTTGAAAGTCTATTGCAAGCTTGGTCTTTAGGCAAGTTGATATGGATATAAAATATATTGCAAGCTTGGTCATTATTTAATCTGTAATTTTATTCTATCTCCAAATTTTTTTGCTACAACACAACTATCTTTATGTCATACTTCTTGGTGCAAGAGATATGCACAATCCTTTATTTATTAGGTATATCTATTTGTGATTATTAATAGGTTTAATCAATTTTTCTTTACCATAGTTCTTATTCATATTCCCTAAATACTAGTTTGACATTTTCTCCAACATTTTGGTACATTTATCTTGCTACAAAGCGTACTTTACATATGATTATTTCTCTAAAGTCTTTATAATACGGTTCTCAAGATTCATTTGACTCTTTCTTAAGACAAAGAAAAAATTTTGTTCTATTTTGATGGAAGAGATCATTACAATTTGATAAGTTTGTGTTAATATTATCCTCTTTAATTTGGATATCTACTTCCCACTCTTTTTAATGATGCATGTGTGATCATATACTATGGTTTAATAGAGGTTTAACATAGTTATCATATATCCAAGGTGAGTAAAATTTATCTAATCATAAAAAACTTTATTATGTGTTATGTGTGGAAGTTTAAACTCTTGGAGTGCTAAATTACACTATAGTTTTGTTCAAATCTACACCTAAAACTTGCACTTGCATGCACACCTACTTGCACCAACAACTCTCAAGAAATAAAGTTATAAAATTCATTGGCTATTATAATTACTATAATTAAAGTGGGGTTTTGGCTTGATACCCACTAGAAAACAACTTTATTAAAAGGAGGTGTTATTTTATTGAGGAAGGAAAGTTATATTCAAGTAAAATATTAAACTTTAAGATAGATTAGATCATCTATGGTGTATAAATTCTCTTTAAATTTATTATTTTAGATTAAATTCATCAATAATTTTGATGTGTAAATAAAAGTATGGGCCCTCTATGATGTACCAAATTTAATGCAAAAATTATATGACCATCATAATCATAATTTCCACAAAATTCATTAATTAAACCATGATTTTCCACATGACCATCACAATCATAATCTAATGTACAATGTATCAAAAATCTAAAAAATGTAGCCCAAGTCATATATAATGAACATAAAATGTATCAACAATCTAAAAAATGTAGCCCAAGTCATATATAATGAACATAAAACATGTAGCCCAAGTCATGAAACATAATACATGTAGCCCAAGTCATAAAACATAAAACATGTAGCCTAATTCATAAAACATGTAGCCCAAGTCATATATAATGAACATAAACAACTCATAAATCTAGAGCAGCCTAATATGAATATCGACTCTTAATCGAACGATCATCTGAATGAGAACCCTGCTCTAAAAGATGTACTGAGCCCTATAGATAAAATTGTGTAAAAAATGTGTTAAATACATATAATGTATTTGTGAGAGAGGGGGAGCACCCACAACAAGGCCCTAGGTCACGAAAGGCCAAGAGCGGTAAGGTTGCCCTAACCCACCTCAGTTTAAAGGGAAGTTAGGATGACAAGGATGAGAATGATGAGGATTATGAACCCTTCGACCACTCTACGATTCTGAAGGTTGGAAGGAGACTAGTTGAGTCAGCCTTTAGAGTTGGATTTTTGTCTCAGACAGCTCTTTTTCTGAGGATGAAAGCGTGTTTTTGGGATGACAACGTGACACACTAGCATCTCACAGGTGCTCTAGCGTCCGTACGACCAAAGAACCAAGGAGACAAGATTATAACTTGAAAAGGAGGACTAACATCCTAGTCTAGAGATCTTTAAAGTGACAGAATGAGATTAAGATGAGAGAAAATAAAATACGAATGTGATGAAGGAAATGTATTACCACCAAGGTGACGAAGAAAATCTTGCATAATGCTCTCCTCACCAGCTTGCTTCGAGCTCTACCCACCTACACACAAATAAGGGAGAAGTTTTGGGGGGCTATATAGGGGCCTGCCTAGGTCAAACCCCCGTCTTGGTGTTTCCACCTCCATGAAAAGCCAAGTTTGGAATAGTATAGAGAAATGATAAAGGAAAGAACTACAAGCTACGTACGCAAGAAACACTACAAAACAATAAATGCTTACTCAATCAAAAGTAAAAGGAGAGAAGGGAGGAGATTTATTGCCTCTGTCCAAAGTGCTCAAGGCTTGTGGAGAGGTGAATGAGAGGGACTCAAGCCTTTGTTTCCATGGTGTATGTCATGTACTTTCCCTATTGGAGTGACGGAGTGTTGAGTTGTTGCAATGGAGTGAAGAATGTTGCTACAAAGCTTGGAATGAATGCAAAATGGTGGAGAAAATTCTCAAGTGATCTTGCAAACTTCTCTCAAACCTCTGCTTGGAAAAATCTCAAGATGGAAGAGTGAAGAATATGAAGAGATGGATGAAAAATGGCCATATTCGGGTCGGCCATCTGAAGAGGGGTGTTACTCTTCGACTTCCAATCAAAAATGTAATGCCTCTGCAATCTCAGCCACAGGAATCTGCCACAGACGTAAGTGCATCGTGCGGATATCTACGGGCCACATTGGAGTCCCCAATAGAAATTCCCCCATCGACACACAAAATAGGCGCTAAGTGGATGCAAGTAGTGGGCTTAAGTGGAATTAAGCCTTTTCCTTTGATTTTATAAAGTGTTAAGGGTCAAAATGAGATTTGTGTTAAGGGTGAAAATTCATGTTGATACATTTTTCCCCCACTTTAGCGAGCACGAGTACTGATGAGTGCTTTGATAAAGTAGACTAGTAATAAATTAGTTGAGTAAGAAGTGTATACCTGAACCAACAAGGAAGCAGAGCATGGTCTCATGAACCCAGAAGTGTAGGAAAGGACTTCATAGTTTCACAGAACTACAAAGCTAAAGTATGAAAATACCTTACAGGCTCACAGTCCTGCAAGGGGGGTTATCCTTCAAGAACTGTCACATGAAGGAAACCAGGAAAATCACCTTACAGACCCGCGGGCCTGCAAGGAAGGTATCCATCAAGAACTCTCACATGAGGGAGACCGAGTAAAGCACCTTATAGACCCGCAGACCTGCAAGGAAGGTATCCCCCAAGAACTCTCACATGAGGGAGACCAAGAAAGCACCTTATAGACCTGCAAGGAATATATCCCCTAAGAACTCTCACATGAGGGAGACCGAGAAAGGGGACTCCGCAGAGTTAGAATATGGCGACATGTTTACTCACAGATAGAACACATCAGGAAGTGGTCATGCAGTCCAATGAATTAACAATCATGTAGACCATCTCTAAGTTGTAAGACTTTCAAAGGGGTCCCTCAGGAACCCTTCAAAAGGAAGGAGGGTCCACTCAAGGGACATGTTGTTTGAAAGGTAAAGTCTAATCGAGTTGGCCCTAAGCTAGATGCGAAGATGCAAAGGCGATCTAGTTGGGCTACCCCCAGACTAGACATAAAGATGCGAAGACAGTCTAGTCGGGCTTCCCTCAAACTAGACATCAAGATGTGAAACAGGTATAGTCGGGCTGCCCCCAGACTAGACGTGAAAATTTGAAACCGGTCTAAATGGGTTACACCCAGACTAGACATCAAGAAATCATTTGAAACTTTGCGAAGGGGTCTCTTGGGAACCCAACATGAAGAACATGGGTCCACTCAAGGGATGCATTGTTCCAAAGTTAACGTCTTCCGTCTCGAATCGATTTGTCATCAAGGAATCCTTTTGAAAGATGTTCACTTCATCAAGGAATTTGAAAGGATGGAGATGTGCTCATACGAGGGGAAGACTAAAACCATTCCCACTTTGGAGGAGGATTCCATGTCCTTTCTTTATGAACCCTTGATGGAGGAAACACGTTTTGTTGGGGTTCTAAGCTGAGAATGTGATTTTAACAAGTGTGTGAAGAGTCTTTGATAAAATATTTGTTTGGAAACGAATGCATTTTCTACAGACCATGTGATGTAGAAGATGCGTTGTCACACATGGAAGGGACAACTCAAGCAAAGACGAGAGAAAGATAAAGGAAAAAAATCACACACAAAGGGCACAGGGGGATTTGGTAACATGAGGTCAGATATTCCTTCATTTATATATATGTAGGTAACCATGATAAGAGGGGAATGATCATCAATCCCCAACGAGATTAGGAAAAATGTACAAAAGACAAAGTAAAATAAAAAAATGGGTCAACATGGAAGGAGGCCTAAATGCTCCCAAAGCTTTGCATCGTCCCCAATTTACTGAAAGCCAATCACAAACATGGAAGAATGACGACACATATAGGGGAAGGTTTACAACATACACACCACGCCTATATCCATGCACCAATGGGGGTGATGAGGGTCATTCAGGAACATACAACACATTTACGGGGGAAGCATCACAACATACACACATGTAATCTAAAGATCAAGAAGAGTGTCTCCCCCTAACACTGGTCGACCAAGAGGTCGGAAACTTCCCATTCTAGATCATCGTAGGAAGGAAGATGAGCTTGCAATGGTGTAATGTTAAGGGGAGGAGCTTCCAATCCTCATGCAAGAAGGGCTAAGGTAGAGGGACCTGTAAGGTCTCTGTCTCTCAACTCTTGTGGGTCCAGGGTCAACGACCTAGCGAAGATTGTTGATAGGGTCGAAACTTCATCTATCGAGTTAAAAATGCACTTAACAGGAGTGCCATGTTTCACCTCAGTAGACGATGGAGTTTGCACCTAAGGTTCACTGTTGGGCTCACTGAGTGACTCGAGAGCGGTGACAAACTCAGGGGAAGTCGGAGTTGGTTCCATCGCTAGGACAGAACAAGTCCACTCGGGGCCACCTTTCAGAGGATTTGGGATCTTCTTACGTCCTCCATTGATGGAGGGGCCACTCTCTATCTTCTTCTTCAACAGAGGAGGTGAACTCCCCATAGATGAAGAGAGAATTGAGGGAGAAGATAAAAGAACCATGGTGGACACAACTGAGGTGTTCACCATTTCCATGGGATTTGGGAAAGGTAGGACATCCAGAACGAAGGTCAACAAGGGCGGCTTCATAGAAGGAGCGATGAACACTTGCACCTTTCCAAGTGCAGGTGCGCTCACAGTGGAAGCTAGAAGAAGTTTGAAACAAGGTTGAACAAGGATAAAAGGAGGGAGAGAGGAAGGCACTACAGAAGGTGTGGTCTCCTCCTCTTTCTTTTGTAGGGAGGCTTGCTCGGCGAGGAGAACCTTTCTCCAATGCTTATGCTCACGTGTAATTCGGTTCCTACAACTCTTCGAACCAGAAGTCAAAACTTCTAAAGGGACAGAAGGATCCTTCTCACCATGGGGGTGTCCTCCACGACTGTCTCTAGTAGAAGGGTAGTCTCCTAAATGGGATCAAAAGGAACGGGTTCGAAAACGGCAGGAGTTACCTCTACCACCTTAGAGGTGGATCCTTTTCTATTTGGGAGAACATGAATAGGTCAAGGGGTAAACTCTCTCTGCGAGCCTTTCTTTCTGCCATATAAATAATACCAAGGCCCTAGAGACCCATTAGGGAGGTCTGATATCTTGATCTTGGGCTTTCACCAAGGAGGCATCATTAGACCCAATGGGTAGAGTCCAGGCTTGTTCATCCAGTACTCTTCCCAAGAGAGAGGAGCGGACGAATCAGCCTGAGAAGGAGCGAGCTTCTCTTTCCCCTTTTGGGAGGAGGGGGAAGCAAGCTGCTCAACTACAGGAAGGGATAGTTTTGGTTGTCCCTTGCCTCCAATCTTGTACTTCAAATAGTTCTTGTGAAGTAGGTCTGTCCTCTATGGGAATGGACCGACTGGAGTGGGCAAAAATTGATCTAATAAATATCCTCCATGGGATACCATAGGGTGATATCTAGTGCCATGCACCATGTGCACGACACCCCATGGGAGAACTTTAGGTACTTATGTACCATGGAGGCGATCCCATTCATGGAAGCTATCCAAGGTATGCCTAGCTTCACTCTAAACAATTCCAACTCGGGGATGACATCGAAGACCATGTCTACAGTCCTAGGTCCAACTACAATGGACAATGTTATCAATCCATAAGGTTTGAGAGAAAGTCCATCATGTGTACGGATGATGGATTTGGTTTCTTCATATTCTTCCCTTTGCAGGGAATTCAAGAGTAACGTCTCCTCCATGATGACATTCACTCTACTTGCAGGGTCAACCAAGATCCCTGTCACAATGTTACCATTGAGACGAGTGGGAATATATAACAGAGAAGGTTTTTTGTTTGCCGAAATGTCTTGCGAGGTAAATTTTACATCTAGCGAGCTGGTCACAAGACGATTAGAGGGAGTAACAGTAACCACGTTAACATATGCCTCAGGGTGAGAGGTAGGATCAATGGGATCGATAATCATGCTAGCAGAATGTGATGGAAATGGATTCGTGTATATCTGCAAATCATTGTTAGCTTTCACCACTAATTTTTTATATTGTGTTTACTCCCATCAAGATGGATAGTACCGTCCTCGATGCGGTCTTGTATCTCATGACACAGGAACATGCAACATTTAGTATTGTGTCCATTAACTTGATGGTATTTACAATACGTGTTCTCTTCATACCAGCTAGGGCATGGTTCTCTAGTCGGTTTAGGAGTAGGCAAGGTAAGGATCTTATCCTTCACCAACTTCTGCAAGATGGAAGAATAAGATTCTGATAGCTTCATAAAATTATGATCGCATCTAAGGCCATTTTTGTCCATAG